>PKMM01053922.1:176134-237067 GCA_002933915.1 Eutrema heterophyllum
CATAGGAAAGACACTGTTGGTGCATCATACACGAAGAAATTGGTGCCCCTGGTGGAGAACGAGCTGCATAGGCTATGTGCAATTGCAACGGGCTTAGTTGTCACTGAGCTAAATCATTGTGAGCTTGAATACAACGTGATTGGAATTGATGGGAAGAGCTATCTGGTCAATTTGTTAAGTAAAAGTTGTAGCTGCAGATGTTTTGATATAGACAAGATTCCGTGTGTTCATGCAATAGCCGCAGACATTGCACTGATGCGAACGCCACAGAGAATAAGGGAAATACACATCCTTGATTTGTGCTCAACATATTACTTGATTGAGACGTGGGCGTTGGCTTATTACAGAACTATTTATATGGTGTCGCATCAGTCTACTTGGATTATTCCTCAGGAAGTCCGAGACTTAGTTGTTTTACCGCCAGACTACACCAAAAAAGTAGGAAGAAAGCGAGATAAGCGCTTTCCCTCCACCGGAGAAGCGCGCCCTAAACCGAGTAACAAGGCCAACAAAGGAATACATCTGGGACATTGGTTTGAGCCAGTAAACCCAATACCAAACCCAAGGGAAATTTAGGGTGTGTTTGTTTCTTTGTTGAATTTCTCTGTTTCTTTGTTGGTTTAGGTCTATGTACAACTGGACACGTAGGGACAACTATGATCTATTTTGTAATTGCTTAAGATAATTTTATGTTGCAGTTTCTGGGACAACTGGAGAACTATGTACAACTATGTTTTGAGGATGGCTACTTTTATGTTTTGTTCAAGTACACATGGACAACTGGACAACTAGGTACAACTAGGGAAAATGATGTAAAAATATTTACGTATTTATTTAAATATTTACATATTTACAACTAACACATAAGTATTTCTAACACATAATAATTAAAAATTTAAAAAATATAAAAGGCATATTGTGTTTCTAACACATAATATTGGTTTCACATGAAATACCTCCTATGATACATGGTAGTTTTTAATAATGTTACCATTTCATGATGTAGAAAATGAAAATTATATGATTTTGCTAAAATTTTATTGTTAACCATTTCTACATGGCCTACATAAGTGAAAAATCAGGAGGACAACTAGAGAATATTATTTTATGTCCCAGGACAACTGAAAAATCTAAAAGGACAACTATGAGCAATATCGGACAACTGGACACGATGGTACAACTATGTAGTATTTTTTTATTTAGGCGGCGTGGAGCACGTGTGCATTTAAATTTGCGGCGCTGTTGGATGAGCTAAAAATTCGGATAGCTCATATTTTATGTTTTTTATTTTGTCCTCTACAAAAGCCCAAATCTCAGGTTTTAATTTCACCCAAATCGAAAACTAGGGTTTTCGCCTAATTTCCCCCAAATCGAAAAGGGTTTCTGCCTAATTTCACCCAAATCGAAAATCAACAAGATGCCGAGTTACAGCTCGGGTTCTTCTTCTTCCCGACACTCCTGGGACAGTTCATACTACCGAGCTGATGGAGATTGGGGTATGCGAGGAACGTGTTGGTGTGGCGTCTCTCTTGTTATCAAGGAATCGACTGCTGAAGCTACTCGAGGAAGGCTAATGTACACCTGTCCACATTGGCCACATGAGGTAAGAACAAAGAATGAGTTTGTGATTTAGCCGAAGTATAGAATTTAGGGTTTTGTTTCACTGTAGCTGAATGATTTCTTCATTCAATGTACAAGAGAGGTAGTCATGAGCACATATGGAAATGGTGGGATGACGCTGTTACAGAAGAACTATCAAGTCTGAAAACTCAAATTGATAAGGTCAATGAAGTGATAAAAAGCATGCACAACATGGGAGTTGTGCGAAACTGCCTTCACGAAACTGCCTCGTTTGAGACCCATGGTGCATAAATTATGCAAATGAGAGAGCTCCTGGCTGGGATGGAAAGAGAGATTTCAAGGATGAAGGAATTGATTGCCAACCGAGGTGATGGATATGTGATAATTGCATTTTTCCTTGTGTTTGCTGCGGTTTCTTATCTTCTTAAGTAAAAGTCAGTACCGATTAAACTAATATTACGGCAAGATCCTTTATTTTCATTATGTCTAAAATGGTCTTATGTGTTGTATTGGAGCTATGAAAACACTCAATTGTACAATGTTGTCTCAGTTGTCCCATTACCACAACTGAAAAGAAGGTTAAGTTGTACAATGTTGTCCCAGTTGTCCCATTACCACAACTGAAATATAGCCTTAAGTTGTACAATATTGTCCCAGTTGTCCCATTACCAGAACTGAAATATAACTTTAAATAAAGACGAGTAATACCATAAGTTCATACTAAAACACCTAATAAACAAACATTCTAGTTCAAAAACTAAATCCAACAATTATACCAGTTCTAAAAAAATCCAACAATTTCTACTTCCTTGTTATTCCTTCCCCTTCGGCTCTTTCCCCTTCGGCTTTTTCCCCTTCAACTCTTTCCCTTCTGTAAAAGGGGACTTCACATGCCTCGATGGTTGTTGCCGCCTCTTAGCTGGTGGATCAGTTAAATCAAAGCTGGGTACTGGGAGATGAGTCCTCGTAGCTGTAACCTTGATCCTCTTCTTACGTGGTGGGTCACCAGGTTTGACTAATAAGAGGTCCTTCAGAAACTCAGGTGATGGGTCTGATGGGAAGGATGATGGGAAGGGTACCCAGGCTGGTGGTGGTGCTGGTGGTGAGACGGGTGGTGCTGGTGCTAAGGAGGCAGAGGCTGGTGCTGGTGCTGGTGCTGAGACGGGTGGTGCAGAAGAGGCTGGTGCTGGTTCTGAGACGGGTGAGAAGCCTGGCGGAAGTACATAGTCTTCAAGAGATTTCACTCTTGCATCCATGCGAGAAAGCTTCTCCATGATCTCTTTGAAGCCATTCTCCATCGACGCCTGCAAATCCAACAAAGATGTAGGCTCAGCTTGTGGAGGTTCCTCTATAGGGCCTTGAAACCGAGCACCAATGTCTAACTCATACAGCTGTCTCCAACATATCTTCTTCTTCTTCACGGTTAGATGATTCGTCCAACCCTCAACCTCTAAATCAATAAATCTGATACCATCATCTAAACCAGGATCCGTGATTCGCGCCATAAGATCTTCTTCATCTGATTCAGGCTCCAAGATGCTACAAATGTCCTGTCAATATCAACCAATACAACTTACTACTCTGATACTAAACCAATCAGTCTTATCAAACTCATAGCAATATGCAAGACAAACTATACCTCAGCACTATTGCCAATCGCTTCATTTATATCATCTAAAGGTATACCTTTCATGCAAACATCAGTGAATTTGTGCTTGCACATCCTTGGACAGTCAGGCTCAGCGGGTACAGCTTCTCTAAATTTCCTTCCCAGACTAGGAATACACTCAAATGCAAGAATCTACACATAAAGTCACAATATATCAAACAAAGTTAAAAATCATAAATTTAAGAATTCAAAACATATAACTCATACTTACCTGTAGAGGAAGAATGAAACCAGAAAAGCTAGTTTTTTCTCCTTTTGCTTTCACGCAACCCTCAAACTTATTCACCACACGCCGGATCTCCTTCATAGTCTCATCAAATGTGTAACTCCCCCATGGAAACCTTTTGCACAGATTCAAATCACCAACAACTCTAAGCAGGAAGGGGTCTATGTTGCCATCAGCCTTAGACTTCGCTTTCAAAACTTTGCATAAGAAAAACAACAGCGCCATCTTCTGCCTCTCTACGGAGCTCTTCTCCATTGATTTTAGCTCGGCTTCCACCTCTGCGATCTTGATTCTATCATCCCTTCCAAAGTGCTTATTAACAAAATTCAAACTATCCAACTTCTTATAGTCATTCGGATACTCATGGCAGTCAAGACCACTAAGAAGCGCATGCTCCTTCAAAGAATACCGAATGGGGACTCCATTCACCACAAACCATGCCTCATTCATCTTCTCGGTAGAGACTGTGTGAAGGAGAAGCATCCATAACCCTTGACTCATGTGGTTTGGCTCCTTGAACATGTGGAAAATGTGCTTAAACTGAGGATGGGCTCTGAACCATTTCAGCTCTTCTAGAAGCTTGCCTACCACATCGACAACATGCGACACAGCACACCTTGACTGTATCGTACATGCCTTGCTATACTCGGTTGGACCGAAGTAAAGCTTTTCAGGCTGCATTGGTTGGCTATCATCGGCATCCTGAAATACAAACGAAAACACAATGTTCAAACATAGTTGTCCCAGTTGTCCACATACCAAACAGATTTTTATAAATCTAAGTTGTCCCAGTTGTCCAGACCAAAACCCATAACTTTCCCCATATTTCTTCTACTACCCTAGCCTGTAATGAATTTCAGCATATTGGGAAGGAATCTGAAGTATACATACCTCTTGCGGTTGTTCCTCCTCTTCCGCTTCATTCTCTCGGGCTTCTTCTCCGTCATTTGAGTTTTTCTCTTCTTCGCCATCACCATCATTAGCTGTGCCCGTTGACTCTTCTCTCATTTCAACCTCTTCGTCTACTTCTTTCTCGGGTTCTTCCACCGGTGCTTCGTCTTCCGCCGGTGCTTCGACACTGCGATTTGACGCTTCTTCTCTGCCTCCGAGTGTGGGTGCACGGAGATTGGTTGTTTCGGGTGGTGCTTGATTCGTTGATTCGGGGGCTTCAACTTCAATCGGTGTTTGATTCGACGCCGACGCTTGTTCTATGTCTCCGACTTCAGTGGACTCATACTCGATACCGGATTTTCTCACCTTAGCCATATCAACGACGTGGTGGATCGATCGCCGGAAATTTTGAATCGGAAGGAGTCGGAAAGTCGGAAGTTATGAGAGATTTAATTAGGTTTATCGGGGGGAGAGAGAGAACTTTTTCGTGCGGTTGATTTGTGCGGTCTGATTTGGAGAAAGGAACTTTTTCGTTAAGGCCGTAGACGGAGCTCGATGAAGTCCAGATGATCGCCGTCTGAGGATTAGCCGTTGCAGGTCTCAAAATAAATCGATTGAGGTTAAAAAAAAAGATAAATCGATTTTGAAAAAATAAATAAGAAGGATAAATCGATAAATGAAAATAAATCAGGTTGGATACGGGTCATCGGATTGGGCTGAAATCGGGTGGGTATGACCCTGGTTTTAGTGTAAATAAAGAGACAAATAGGATAGAGAAGAATTTTCCATAGTTTTTCTTATTATAAGAAACTCAAAATGAAACTAATTATTAGACTTATCGCATTCGAGCAAACTTTTTCTCAAATTGTGGCTTTTCAGCTTCTCGCTCCAATTTACTGAATGAATTAACTATAAATCGCCAAATTCTGCTACCGCCTATAAGCGGCCGATTTTTAGAATATGGGTTTAAACACAAGTATATATCCATTAATCAATTTTACCCGACTTTCTAATCCAATATTTGGTGCCGATCAAAATCTAGTAATTATGTACTATGTTTTTTTTATAATCAGTGGTGGAATTGAACAGATAAAAATGAAATAAAAAATAGCCGGCGATTACGTCGTTCGTCATTTCCCGATCAAAACAAATCTTACTGAAGATTGATCGCTGCCGCTGCCGCTGCCGCTGCTCTCTCTGTCCTCCGTCGCGATAATCTCTCTCTAATGGCGGCGACTCATCTTCACATATCCCCAAATGCTAAAACCTCAACGTCTCACCAAAACCCTCCTCTCTGGTTCTCTTCTGAGACCGGAATCTACACCAGCAAATTCCCCTCCCTACGCCTCCCCGCTGACCCAAATCTCGACGCCGTCTCCGCCCTTTTCTCTCACATACACGACGGCGACGATGCTGCTTCTGCCGCCTTCGTTGATTCCTTAACCGGGTTTTCGATATCTTACATCGAGCTTCAGATTATGGTAAAATCAATGGCGGCCGGTATTTATCACTATTTGGGTGTTCACCAAGGCGACGTCGTTTCGCTCGTGCTGCCTAATTCCGTCTACTTTCCGGTGATTTTCCTCTCGTTGATTTCGCTTGGCGCCATTGTTACTACCGTGAATCCTTCGAGTAGTTTGGGAGAAATCAAGAAGCAAGTAAGTGAGTGTAATGTTGGTTTAGCGTTTACTTCTCCTGAAAACTTCGAGAAATTGAGTTCGTTGGGGATCGTGGTGATAAGGGTACCTGAAAGTTACGATTTTGATTCGTTTCGAATCGAAAACCCGAAGTTCTACGCGATTATCAAAGGAGATTTCGGATTTGTACCAAAACCGTTGATTAAGCAGGACGATGTAGCTGCGATTATGTATTCCTCTGGGACAACAGGAGCTAGTAAAGGAGTTTTGTTAACTCATAGGAATTTGATAGCAACAATGGAGCTTTTTGTGAGATTTGAAGCTTCGCAATACGAATATCCAGGCTCGAGTAATGTTTATCTAGCAGCATTGCCATTGTGCCATATCTACGGGTTATCACTCTTTGTACTGGGACTGTTGTCTCTTGGATCAACCATTGTTGTTATGAGGAGGTTCGACGCTTCTGATGTTATTAATATAATCGAAAGGTTTAAGATCACTCATTTCCCGGTTGTCCCTCCAATGTTGATGGCATTGACAAAGAAGGCAAAAGGAATTTGTGGCGAAGTGTTTAAAAGCTTAAAGCAGGTTTCTTGTGGAGCAGCTCCTTTAAGCATGAAGTTCATTGAAGATTTCCTTGGGACTCTTCCTCATGTCGACTTGATTCAGGTCTCTGTGTTCTATTGTTGGAAGTCTTTTTATGAGCGGTTTTCTATTAAAAGAATGTGTCTATATATGGACTCACTTTTTTTTTTTTTTTTTGTTGCAGGGATATGGCATGACTGAATCAACCGCAGTTGGAACACGAGGCTATAACTCTCAAAAGCTTCGGAAGTACTCTTCGGTGGGACTACTTGCTCCAAATATGCATGCCAAGGTAGTAGATTGGAGCTCTGGTTCTTTCCTTCCACCAGGAAACCGAGGAGAGCTCTGGATACAAGGTCCCGGAGTCATGAAAGGTAGATAGATTCTTCCTATACTACTACTTTTCGTCAACGGTTCAAATCATTGAGAAACACTTGCATCCTCATAAATGTGAATATAGATCGGATCTTCCAACTTTCGTGTGGCTTATTTGGTGACTGTATTGATAAATTAGGCTTATTATATTGTTCTTGCTTGTGTGTTACATGTTTTCATCAAACAGTTTTAACTTTTCCCGGAGAGAATCTAAACACTGTTCATTTGTCTATTAGGATACTTGAATAACCCAGAAGCAACTCGGATAACAATTGTTGAAGATAGTTGGCTACGTACAGGGGATATTGCTTATTTTGATGAGGATGGTTACTTGTTTATTGTTGACCGAATAAAGGAGATTATAAAGTACAAAGGGTTTCAGGTAAAAAAAAAACAGTTTTCTCAAAACCCAAACCTTCTACACTTTTACTTTTCTTCCATCCAACTATTGAATAGGAAATATTAATTCTTTGCAATTATGGCTTTTGCAGATTGCACCAGCAGATTTGGAGGCTGTTCTTGTTTCACATCCCTTGATTATCGACGCTGCAGTAACAGCGTAAGTTTAAAAAAGCAAATCTTGATCTGCAAATCTGGTTTTGGACAATGTGACACAGTCTGGTATTCTCTGGTAAAAACGGTATCCAAATTTGTGAATTGAGTTCTAACAAAAGGCTTACAATTTCAGTGCCCCAAATGAAGAATGTGGAGAGATTCCGGTAGCATTCGTTGTCCGGAGACAAGAAACAACACTTTCAGAACAAGATGTAATAAGCTATGTAGCTGCTCAGGTTAGGCCTCCACTAATTCAAAAAGGCTTTCCCATTTCAAAACAGAACATGTTTTATACATTTGCAGATTGATTAATGACTGATAAATCCGAGGGACTGAGGGAATGTTTTTCGGTTTCTAGGTTGCGCCGTACAGGAAGGTGAGGAAAGTGGTGATGGTTAGCTCTATACCAAAATCTCCAACTGGGAAGATATTGAGAAAGGAACTAAAGAGAATTCTGACAAACTGTGTTTCTTCAAAACTATGATTCTTCCAATTTATTTCTTCTGTTTTTTTTGGTAATAATGACAAACAGAGAGATCCATTAATATAGCATTCAATTCGATTCTTTATTGGCTTTGTAACTTTACAAGAGACTAAGCAAAAAAAAAAAAACTGTGTTTGTGTGTTCTTTGATTCTTCTTGATTAATAAGCAGTAGTAGGCCGGTGTTTTGTAATCCAACCCGGAAACAAGAATTCGTTCTGAGCCCTAAATTGTAAATTAGCATTAGTATTTTCATTTACATAAAAGTTCTTTTAATCGTTGATTTTGCATTTATCGCACGATACTTGTCTTTGAGCCCAAGAAAAATAGTTTACTAAAAGGCAGGGGTTTTCCGGAAAATTCTACTCCCAAACCGATACAAGAGATCGAGGCTTTTTCTTCTGTTTTCTCTTCCGAGAAGGAAAATCTGCCATGGCTGCTTTACAGTACCTTGAATCGCAGAAAAATGCGCATCCAGAGCTTGGCGAGTGGTACAATTCGCTCGCAGATCTGTACCAGAAGAAACTCTGGCACCAGCTCACCCTTAAGCTCGAGCAGTTCATCGCTCTCTCCGTCTTTCAGGTCACTTTCCTTCCATAATCTAGTTGAATTTTCATCGTTCTGGGAAATTAGGGTTCTTAGATCTCGAGAAAGTTTGTAGGACCGTAGGAGTCGTCATGTTATACTTGGGTTTATAGAGATCTAATTGGATTTTATGAGCTGGGTTCTTTTCAGATTCACTGAAAAAGCTTTGTATTGGTGAATTATCGTACTTCTGTGACCAAAGCTTGAATACCTAAAAATTGCCTTACGAGGTTTAAGGGACTTTTGTGTTGCTATGTTCTGGTTTGGCTCTTAGATTGTCTACTAAAAACCCATGATTTGGTTAGAGTTTATGAACGTTTTTCCCCTTTGTTATGTTCATAATATTTCAGGCTGGAGATGCTTTAATACAGTTTTACAACAATTTCATCACCGACTTTGAGACGAAGATCAATCTTCTGAAGCTTGCGCATTTCGCGGTTGTAGTCTCCCGACAGTACCCTGAGAAAGAAGCTGCGGTTAGTTATCTTGAAGGAGTGATTGAAAAGCTTAGAGCTACTAAAGAGTCACGGATAAATGAGCCGATTAGCTATATAGAAACACAGATAGCTTTGTTCAAGCTTGAGCAAGGTGACCAGAAGGAGTGCAAGAAGATATTGGACGATGGTAAAAGCTCTCTTGATAGTATGACCGACATTGATCCATCAGTCTATGCCAACTTCTTTTGGGTGTCTTCTCAGTACCATAAATTTCGTCAAGAATTTTCTGATTTCTATAAAAATGCTCTTCTTTACCTCGCTTACACGTCTGTGGAGTCACTCTCGGAATCGTTTAAGCTGGTATGTCCCTATTGTTTTGCTAAAAGTATGTTGCAATGTTTGCTATATCTTGTCTTTCTCTTACTAAATGGCCTTTTAGCAAAGTCGGATAAGTATTAGTTAGTTATGGAAGGAAAATTACAGTGCAGAAATGCTTTATTTCTGGAACTTGCTTTGTATTCACCAATCAAAGTGCTAATATCGGATACTTTTTTGACCTGCCAGGACTTGGCTTTTGATCTGTCGCTGTCAGCTCTACTCGGAGATAATATCTATAACTTTGGGGAACTGTTAGCCCATCCAATTGTAAGTTTGCCTTCACCCTCCAAATTAACCATTGTAGATAAAAGATGTTTCCTTTTTTGTCTTATCTTTGCTTGAGGCTAACCATACTGATTTATGATGGTGACCATGTTACGTTTCTCTTATGGCAGTTGAAGAGTCTGCTTGGAACAAATGTGGAATGGCTTTACCACATTCTCCAGGCTTTCAACCACGGTGATTTAGTCCAGTACCAAGAACTCTGCCGTGTGCACAATGCATCCTTGAGCGCTCAACCAGCACTGGTTGAGAATGAGAAGAAACTCTTAGAGAAGATCAACATTCTCTGCCTTATTGAGATCATTTTCAGGTATTAATTGTCTCTCTAAGCATCATCTTACACACATTTACAGATAGAAAAGAAAAAGAAAAAAAAGAGAGTGCTTAATTAAATTGTTTATAACCATCTGTCACAGCCGACCAGCTGAAGACAGGACCATACCTTTGAGTGTCATTGCTGAGCGTACTAAACTTTCAATCGAAGATGTTGAGCACCTTCTCATGAAGAGCTTATCCGTGAGTAACCTTTGTTTCCTCTCTGTCCCATTCTTATCAGTTACATGAAAATTTAAAGAAGATTTGGCAAGACGAGAGACTTTTCTGGAAGATTTTGTTGCTGTGAATAAATATGATATGGTGATTTTGTCTCGGTTTGATGCAGGTGCACTTGATAGAGGGAATATTAGATCAGGTGGATGGAACGGTACATGTCTCATGGGCGCAACCGAGGGTGCTTGGGATTCCACAGATCAAGTCATTGAGGGATCAGCTAGACAGTTGGGTCGATAAGGTTCACACTACATTGTTATCCGTTGAGGCCGAGACACCAGATCTTGTTGCTGCTTAAACTCTTCTTTCTCCTTCCTTTTGAGCTACAGATTGTAACATTTTATGGATATTAAATGCAACTTCTTTCCCTTTTGTTTTCAGTTTTTAGGAGTTAACAGTTACTTCGACCAAAAAAAAAAAAAAGGAGTTAACAGTTACTTTCTAAAATGTTGTTCTCAACAAACACATGATCATCTGCTCCATGGTTCCATTGAATCGAAGTTGGTTTCGTGATTTAAGCAGCTCAACTTGCAGTATTTATCAAAAAAAAAAAAAAAAAAATTGGTCAACATCAAATATTCTCTTTTTATGTTTCAAAATAGAAAAGAGAAAATCTCAATTTTAGCATTGTATTATCAAAATATTCAACAGAAGAAACGAAAAATTAGTCAGGTATTTTCGTGTCAAAATCTCAATTTTGTCAAACTTTTTAAAAGCGTAAGGCTAAAATAGTCAAAGCATATTAACCCCAATTATCATCATCGTTTCAATCAAATTTTAGAATCTGATTTTGAGATATTGAAACAGACAACGAAGTCTCAAACTCAGTTACCATCTGTCTGCATCGTAACTCGTAAGCTTCGCTCTCTATGGTTTTGTCTATTGGGGAATAGATTTGAGGGGCATCATAGGTTTGTGTTATGTATTGTTGAATTGACATAACCCAGATTTGATTTCTTATACAGCAAAATATAAATTCAATAGGTTTTGATTGTTGTTTCTGGGTTTTTAGATTTGTAGTGTTGGGGTTTAGGTGATTCCATTTAATCTTTCATTAGGTTTATGTTCAATTTCTAGATATTGCTTCAGATTCGTATCTTGAATCGGGTAAACTTATTTTGGGGTTAATTCGAATAGAATATTTGCAACATCGTTTATGGGCTCTGTTTTGTTTATAAGTTTTCATTAGTAAATATGGCTGCTGATTTTGTGAATAGAGTTTGAGGGCCAAAGATGCAGAAATTGGCTGATTTCAAGCTTCCTCAATTCTTCAATTATCCTCCATACTTCACGTATCCAATCTCTTCTTCAAGTTTTTTTTTTTTTTTTCTCCCTCTCTATGTCTTGAAGATTATGGATTGAAGAAAAGTCTTTTTCAGTTTGCAGCCTGTGAGGGATACTCGTGAGAAGCAAATACAGCTCTGGAAAGAGCTTATTTTGGATTACTGCAAAACCCAAAAGGTTTTCTTGATTGGCGTTGAAGAAAATTTCCCTCTCTTCTCAAACTCTGCTATTGATAGTATGATCCATTAGTGCCTTTTCAACTGATTAGATTCAATTACGTGTTAGTTTTTTCGCCTTATAGGCTGCAAAATGTTTCAGTAATTACTGGTTAAGATCTTAGCAAGGATAGCTGTTGTAACTTTAGATTTGTTCTTTCTGTCTTTAGGCTTCAGCGTTAATCCTATGTTTTCAAGTGCTTGAAAGCGTTAGTCTTATTTGATTCGTAGGAACTCTAAGCCATGAAGCAAGGGAAACGTTCCTCTCAGCCATTGTTGGAGAAGGTTAGATTTCGAGACATTCAAGCGGCTAGTTTTTTCATGTTTTTGTTGTTGGTTCTGTGAAATCATGTTCCGGTGATAGAATGAGGTTCTTTAACCTCATGGTTCCGTTTGATGTTTACACAGTATGTCATTCTTAATCTATTGACAGGGCGTGCGGAGTGGTTAGATAAAGGGCATAGGAAATGTCTGATTTTGTGGCACCGGATTCAAGATTGGGCAGACATTATTCTTCAGTTTGTGAGTCAAATGTGAATTTATCAAAGAAAAATTTGAAGAAAATTTTTGGTTTTACGCACCTCCTCTAATCGATTTCATGCATCATACTCTATCTATCAGGTGAGAGAGAATGGACTAGAGGACAGTGTTATGACTGTTGAAGAAATACGTTCGGGGACAGAATCACATGGAACAGGTAGAAAACCTCAATTCTATTTTTTCTCCTAATATGATTTTGTTTGTGGTGCACAATGTGAAATCCGCTGCAAATGTACTCTTTGCTGTTTCAGAACTTCAAGAGATCGATCGGACGATTCTAATGAGGGCCTTGAAGCTGCTAGAGAACAAGGGCAAGCTTGCATTGTTTAAAGGAACATCAGCAGATGATGAAGGCGTCAAGTTCTCTGTCTGATGCTACTCTGTAAAACGTTTTGGAAGTTGGAAGTATCTTATGAACCAAGGGAGGAAAAATATGGATAAACAACTTTTCTTGTATTAATAACATTCATTCTCTAATCACACTTTTGAGTTCTATAGAATGGGAGTAATCTCTTTATATAACTTAATCACTAGACACAATGCGTGTCGAAATTTGCCATGGATTTACAATTGATATATCTCTGGTAATGATGTCTACAAGTACTTGAGCATAGTGCGACCATCCACACTAAGCTTTGTTGCATGCAGGCTCTTCTTCCTGACCGCCTTTTGCTTCTGCAGTTTGGAGATTATCTGTCACAAGGTATCATATTTTCTCTTAGTTTTCAAATGCAATATAGCCATGGATACTAACTAACTCAGAGAACCACCATGATGATGATCTATCTGTTCATAATGCAGGACACTTACTTTTTCATGGATGCTTTTATTGTCAATTTGCATCTTAGCACGAGCTTCGAGTTCTCTGTCAAATTTCGGCTCAGGACGGATCGCAAAGTCCATTGATATTGCTGTTGGTACTCTTGCTCTTCCTACTTCTCTACTAAGTGCGAACTTGGATTTTGGTTTCCTGCATATATTTTTTTTCCAAAGATTCTTCAGATTACTAAAAGCAAAACTGTTTTTTAGATGAAAGTACAAAGTATAAACATAAAGAGAAACTTACTCAGAAAAGTCAACATCTATATCAAAGTCTCTAGCTTTTGTTTCATACACCTTAGGAGCTGTCTGGTTCTGTCTTCTTAAAAGCATTTGCTGATGCTCGTCACGTTCCTCCTGACTATACATGTTCTCATACCTTGTGCTCTTATCATAAATGATACGGCCCTGCAAAAATTGGAAACAAGATCCAGAACAGAGGTGAGTAATGACAGAAACGAACCTCAAGAATTTCTTTTAACAGAAAAGGATTTAGGGCTATATAAGATACCCATTTGTTGACTAGGTCATTAGCGAGTCTCCTATTAAGTGTAGTTTCTTCATCTGATTTTGATAAGAACATTATGACCTTCCCGAGACCGCTCTTGATCAACTGTTCTCTTCTACAGTGTTGTTGATCTAGTATACATAAATCGTTGAGAATCTTCAAGATAGCGGTGCGGATGTTTATATTCGGTAAGCTACCATCAGGAAGCGGCTCGAGCCAATTCTTGAGAAGGTTAAGTACTCCATGATCTAAGAACTCAGCTTGAAGAGGTTTCCTGTTTAAACAAAAGACAGAGATGATCACACAAAGACAAAGAGACAGATAGAGAGAGAGAGAGCTTTAAATCACTTCGAAATTAAAGAGTTTGATGAATCTTCTTTACTTTGAGAGAGCTTCATTGAGAAGAGGTAACTTCATGAGCTTATTAATGGCGGGTTTTCCTTCTTTGTTCAGCTCGACATCGTCTTCTACAGCGATTTCAAGATTTGCCATCACTTGTTCTACTTGCATCGCAATCTCCGCCTTGTTTTTCTCCTCCTTGCTCTTCTTTTTTCTCAACTTGAAGAATTTGGCTATCTCATCATCGTCTTCGTTTTTCTTAGAACGATTTACTTCGTTACTATCATCATCCTGTTATTGTACAGAGAAAAATTTAATCTTATGATCTCAAGAAAACAGAACAATGAACCAAATAAACTCAGACAACAAAACAAACCTTGGAGTTGTTGTTATTGTTCGTAATTGAATCCCACATCTCTTTAATCTCTGCAGAATCTTGCTTCTTATTCTTCTTCTTCTTCGTCTTCTCAAGACCAGACTCATCTTTTTCCTTCCTCTGTCTCTTCTTCCCTACTTTGTCGTTAGAAATAGCCGTTGGTTCAACAAAATCATCAAGACCTTCTTCGTCTTCATATACTAATTCAGGAACAGAAATCCACTTCTTATTCAATCTTCTTCTTGGGAGTTTCGGTTCATCGTTCTCTTCACAATCCTTGAGAACTTCTTCAAAATCGTTCTCCAATTCGTTGCTAGGAGAATTTAACGTTTGCATCCTGCGCATAAGTAGAAGAAACACGATATAAGATTAAAAAAAACTCAAAAGTTTTCGTTTTTATATGGATCGAATGAAGTATTATTGATGATCAAAAACCCTAATTTTCAGCATTGTAGTCGCAGCTACAGGGAAAAAAATCTACAGATACAGGAGAATCCAAGAAGCGAAACTTCAGAAACCCTAATTATTTTGTATAAACGCTATAGCTAGATCGATCAATAGAAACAAAGGAAGAATTAAGAAATCATCACCTATCCTCTTCCTGGCTCATCTTTTTTTGTCTTCTATCGTCTTCTCTCGATCTCTGTGTTTGTTAAGTTGGCAGAATGTTTGATTGAACAACGTAACTCGCCATAGTGTGGGAACTGCTTGTATATACTACTTAGCTTCGTGAAGTCCAAGCAATTGGATTTGTGAGTTTTGATCTCGCCACGTCAGCAAACACGCATAGAGTAAAAAGGAAAATAAAGTTAAAAAGGAAATGGGTGAATTAGCCAGCCCACTAGCCAATTGTAGGCCCAAAATGAATAATATAGTCACATAAATTTTGAAATGCAATAAGTAACTATTCGATTTTGTAGCAACGGTTTCACCTTTTTGTAAGCATGGTTTGGATTCCATTCGGTTTTTGATTTGCTTGATCAAGATTGGCAAAATTAATTGGCAAAATTAAACAAAGATTGTTTCATTCTATATAGAAATAGTATGCATCTATCTATAACACAATAAAATAGTATTGAAAAAAATAACATTCTATGTGTGATTTTATTATCGAAATTGTGTATTATGTAGTATTGGTGACCAATGTTAAAAGATGTCGAGGGCTTCTTAATGATCACATTTTGGATAGGGCTAAATAATTTCATAGAATATTATTATAAAATGTACAAATAATATGTTACTATAAGGGAGAAACTAAACCCTAAATCAACATAGAATATAACACAAAAAAGTAGTAATGAAAAAATAGTATGAAAAAATAGCACATTGAAAATTTTTTTTTCGACAACATCATGAATATTATTCTAAATGTGCAAGAAAAGACGAAAGATAATTTGAAGGCCAAATTGGACTTGACAGATATTTGTTCGCGGAAGGACCTCCATGTAATGGCGAACGGAAAATCACTGCCCCCCCCCCCCGCTTTCTGTTTGGATGAGCCTTCAAATGAGAAGTTCTTCGACTGGATTACGCATAGTGTTCAATTTCCAGACAGATACGCATCTAACCTTCGTAATTGCTTTAATATTGGAGAAGAGAAGTTTTCAGGGATGAAGAGTCATGATTGTCACGTTGTCATGCAACGCCTCCTTCCATTTTCCTTTGCCGGTCTTCTTCCTAGAAACGTCCATAGAGCTATTGCAGGTACATTTACATTTACAAAATTATATATAGTTCGATATATATATATTATCTAAATTTTACTAAATTTATTTATCATTTATGCAGGGATCGGTGCTTTCTTCCGGGATCTATGCACGAGATCACTTACATCAGACGATATCCGAAACCTGGAGGAGAAGATACCGGTTCTCCTATGCAACCTCGAGAAAATATTTCCACCAGCATTTTTCGATGTTATGGAACATCTTCCTATTCATCTCCCTAGGGAAGCAGCACTTGGTGGGCCAGTTCAATATCGATGGATGTATCCTTTTGAGCGGTATATGTTCCACCTAAAGAAGAAAGTGAAAAATCTTGCAAGAGTTGAGGGTTCTATTGTTGCACAAAACATTAATGAAGAAGCATCCAACTTTGCGAGCTACTACTTTCTATCTTCGGTCAAGACTAAAAGTAGACGACCTGCACGGCATGATGATGGAGGAGAAAAACCGCCGTATCCGGTCTATGTCCCAAATATATTTGCACAAATTGGAAAGCTTAGTGGAAAAGGGAGGACTCGGCGACTAACATAGGAGGAACAAAGGCATTTGCATACATATCTTCTCACGAACTGAGACGACGTTTTGGAATATAAGAGGTACGTATCTGATTTTGATGTTTAGTAATTACGTCAAATCCTTGATAATATTTTGCATATTGTATTAATATTTGTTTTATTCACATGATATACATGGACCAAATTCGTAATTGGTTTCCAAATTGCACAGAGGATGAGCTTACGGTCCGTAAACAGAATGAATTCTCGGCTTGGTTGCAATATTACGTAAGTGCACAATTTCCCTCAATTTAAATAAATTTTACATGCTTACATTTGCACATATTGTTTATGATTGTCCACAATTTGTATAGGTTGATTAGATGACTACTATCGGGGTATCGTTTCCCACGTGGTTAGTTGAGATGGTGCATGGCCCTACTTTTGTTCCAAGTGTTTATCCGATGTATTGCACTCGGGTGTATGCTTTTAAGGCTTATCGTGAAGGGAGCTCAGGGACAACATGCAATTAAAGGTATATCGACTACATCCGGAGAATTTGTCTACTACGGTGTACTCCGCGAAATATTAGAAGTCAAATATTCAGGAATGGTTGGTTTGAGGTGCATTGTGTTCTATTGCGTCAGGACGAATTCGGTGTAACATATGTTCACTCTGGAAAGCGACATCGGAAATACGATCCATTTATTCTTGCTTCACAAGCGGACCAGGTTTCCTACATTCGATACCCCCGGGTTAGGAACAAGCAAGACCCGTGGATTGCAGTAACGGCGATACAACCAAGAGGAATGATATATGGGGTTTTCGAGCATCACCCTTTACCGGAAACTCCAATTGGTAACTTAGGTGAAATCGAGCATTCTCTTGAGGTTGACCTTGTGGTTGACTTCACCGGTATGGGCGGAGATTACAAAGTATTTGAAGATTCTGAAGAAGAGAGAGGAGAATTTGATGAGGATTCCGATTCAGTAATTTTTTTATACGCATTTATTTTTAAGTAACAAATTTTATAAACTTTTCCATATGTATTAATTAATTGTACGAATTTTTTTAATGAGGATTCCGTTTTTCCGACCGTTTTCCGACCATCTATACTCTGAGCGGTCGAAAATTGGTCGGGAATTCCGACCAATTCCCGACCGTTTGTAGAAATGTTTCATCATGCTCATAATAAACGTGTTGTTATAATTAAGGAACATGTGTTTATCCCATCCGTCGGAAATTGGTCGGAATTCCCGACCGTTTGGGGTTTTGAAACCTCAAACCGCAAAAATTTGATTACGTACGGTTATGTTTTATAGGGTTAGATATGATATTTTGAAAGAATTCAATATCTAACTATCTTAAGAATCACTATCTTTGAGCATCTAATGAAAACCCTACAAGAAAACGAAAAGTGTAAGTTAAAATTCTATGTTTCGTTAAGAGAGGTTAGACTTGATCTCCTATCGATTTATAAAAATCGTCATATACTTTATTTTATGTTTACCTTGCCATATAGATGTTAGACATAAGCTGTTTAGATGTTTTTTAAACCCTATACAGTATGAAAATTTGGGATTTTATACCCTAAACCCTATATGGTCGGAAATTCCCGACCAATTTTTGACGGGTATTAAATTATTCGTCATTAACACTTGTTTAATGCCCAATCAAATAACATGCAATTTTGTATGCATGTCGGAAAGTGGTCGGAAATCCCGACCGAGTTCCGACGAATCTAAAGAAAAACCCGGGAAATAGCCCGCCAAACGAAATATTTTTAAGCGGTTTATTAAAATTTTCTGAGTATCCCGACCGTATGGGTTGGTCGGGAATCGATTTCATCAAATCATCGCCGCCGTACACTCGTCGCCGCCGTCCCCTCGTCGCCGCCGTCCCCTCGTCGCCGCCGTCCAAAGTAAGTACTCATCTCTTCTTCTTCCTCTTCTCTTTTCTTCCTCTTCTCTTCTCTTGCTAATTTCTTCTCTTCTTTCTTAGGTCGCCGCCGCAGCCGTCGGATCTTCGCCGGAATCGCCTCAACGCCGCCGCCGTCGGATCTTCGCCGGAATCACCATGTAAGCTTCTTTCAAATTGATTTTGTTAAATTTGTTAGGTTTGTTAGATTTGTTAGATTTTAGGTTAGATTGTTGGTTAAATATCAAATGTTAGATTTTAGGTTAGATTGTTGTTAGATGAATGGTTGTAGATTTTGGATTTGAATATTTTAGAAAAAATTCTTGAAAATATTTTTGTGTTAATTCAAAAATAGTTTTATGTATTTGACAATTGATTTTAATTTTGTAAGAATAGTAGAACATTTTATTGCATTTTACAAGTGATTTTAAATATTTTTACAAGTGATTTTAAATGATTTTTTCATTTTACATGTGATTTTAAATTTCATAAGTGCTTTTAATTTTTTAAAATATATTAGTACATTTTTTGGATTTTACAAGTGATTTTAAAATTTTTTAATGTTATATAAAACGTTTTTGGCAATTAAAAAAAACAAATTCAGAATTTTTTGTTTTTTTTACTAGGTCTTACGACGGTTTCGATAACATTCGCCGCGGTGGTTCGTCTCGAGGCATGCAACCACATCAACAGAGCGGTTCGCCATCGGAGACCCCTAGTCCGCGGGTATCGAATGACCCGGAGTCGCACAATCAAGCTCCTCCAATCATGTCCATTGAGGAGTTAGTCCAACAATCGGGGCGGGACTTGCACATCCGGCTCGATCAACGTCTAATTGGAAGATCAACATGGTAAAATTAATATATATATATTTTTTTTTAATGTCAAATTGTTTATAGTTTTTCTTAATATATTTTTTTTTGTAGGTTTGGTATATCGAACAACGGGATTAGCAAGTCCATTTTGAGGATGTTGCATTCGATCCTCGACAAACCGTACAATAAGTTTTCAGATATTCNCTCCTCCAATCATGTCCATCGAGGAGTTAGTCCAACAACCAGGGCGGGACTTGTACATCCGGCTCGATCAACGTCTAATTGGAAGATCGACATGGTAAAATTAATATATATATTTTTTAATGTTAAATTGTTTATAGTTTTTCTTTTTTGTAGGTTTGGTATATCGAACAACGGGATTAGCAAGTCCGTTTTGAGGATGTTGCATTCGATCCTCGACAAACCGTACAATAAGTTTTCAGATATCCCGTATGAGGAGAAGCAAATTTGGTTTAGACAATTTGCGGTAAGTTGAAATTACTAAAAAAAATTTATATATTTATATGTTTTTTAATATTTTGATAAGTTTTATTTCTATTTTCTTANCTCCGACACGACCACTGTTGAAAAAGAGTTTATGAAGGAGGCGCGTACGCAGTTCAAGAGAAACATGAACGAGTGGAAGCAAAAGTGAAGGAAGGGCCAAGACAAACTGAAAGGCTTGAACCCTTCAGTTTGGGAAGACTACAAACCATATTGGCAAAACCCCGCGACAGAGAAAACCTCGAAGACTAATTCGGGAAACCGAAAGAGTGATCACTCCGCTAAGGGACAATACGTCCACAACTCCGGTTCGAGCAGCTTCCGGACCCGAGAAATACAAATGGGGCCGGAGGTGTGCGTCCGAATCACTTAGACTTGATGAAGACGTGCCACACGAACAAGACAACCGGGGTTATTCAGGATCCCCTCATGAGGGAGATCTACGAGAACGTGACGAAGAAGAAGGACGAGCTGACCCAGCAGTCACAAGCCGACTCCTCCTCTTCCTTCGAGATGACGCGGGAAGAGGTCAACCGTCTCCTTATCAACGTAAGTTTTTTTTTGTTTTCATTTAGTTTTACATTATAACATTATAATGTTCTAATTTATTTTAACTTCTACAAGAATTTCCCCTTGATAAAAAAGGGTGGCGTCGCGGGGGTTTGGGTAAGGTCCCGGTTATGGAAGTCGGGGCTTTGGGTTCTCCTTATTTCTCTGAAGATCTCGTCCAGCAGAATGAAGAGCTGAAGTCAAAAGTAGTTCTTTGGAGGCGGTGAAAGCGGACACCGAAATGAAGTTAGGTACTACGCAAGATGAGCTTACAGAGGCAAAGGTCGGATATCGCTAGCATGTCGAATTGGATGAAAGCAAAGTTTTCGGATTACCCGGGAACGGGAAGAAGGGAAACAGGAACGAGATCGGGAAATTAATTTAAATGTTTTTGTAATTTCAAAACAATTTATTTTTATTTGAAAACAATTTTATTTTATTTCAAAACAATTATTATATATAATTTTAATTTTGTTTTTCGAATTATTAATTTAATTTAATTAAAAATTCATTGTTTTCAATAATTTTTAAAATACTGTTTTTTTAATTACCGGTCGGGAATTGGTCGGGAATCGGTCGGGAATTATCCCGTCGGAAATTTGTCGTGAATTAACCCCTCGGAATTTTGTCGGAATATCGTCGGGAACTAACCGACGCTTATTACCATCGGGAATTGGTCGGTATTTTAGTTTCGTCGGTAAATCGTCGGGAATTCCCTGACTACTGATATCCATCAGAAATTAGTCGGGAAAATTGGTGGTCGGAAACTCGTCGGAAATTTCCGACCAATTCCCGACGAATTTTGATTTTCGACGCTATAGTTCCGACGAGCCAAATCGGTCGGAAATTCGTCCGGAAAGACGTTTCCCGACCAGATCCCGGCCGATATGGCCGTCGGGAATCGGCTGCTTTGTTGTAGTGACTATAGATTCTGGAAAACATCTTTAATGCTTATGAAAAAATAAATGTTGAGGTGAAGTGATAGTATGCAATAATATTATTATCCAATAATCGTTTTTCCACTCCACTATTATAAGAAAATATCACTACAAAAAAAGTGGGCATTGATAGCACATTAAGATAGCACGATTTATGTAACTGCTATTACAGGTGGTAGCGAGGGTTGGGTACTCTATCATAGCATTCGAAAAATGCTAACCCAAAAAAAGCTAAGCGGGAAACTCAAATTTACTTTGGCTCTCACAAAATCACTTAGGACCACCAACACTTAACGAAAAAATAAATACTTAGCGCCATATGGTATATGTCGATAAACCAAACACACGCAGACAAAAAATTTGGGAACATAAAAAAACAAAATTCACTTAGGGTTTCGCCATAGTCATCGATCTCCACCTCGCCGGCAACAATCTTGATCTCCACCTTGCCGGCGACAATCACGATCTCCGCCTCGCCGACGACAATCTCAATCTCCATCGGCTTTGATTTCTTTCTGAGCTCGGTCTAATTACGAGCTAGATCTCCTTCAGCCTCAAGTTCGTTCCACTTCGTCCCTTCCGTTGTTCTCCTCCAACTGAACCAAGACGAAACATAGTAAGATACCTCGATTTCTCAATTCAAAATTCATAAAACCTAATTTTATTTTCTCATTCGTTTTGATTTCGCTCTCATTCGTTGTTCTTCTTTTTTTGGATTACCTAAATTAAGTTTTTTCAATTACTGTTTCTGAAATACAATCAAAAATATATTAAGATTTCATTCCTTTTTTAAGTTTTTTATTTTTTATCTCCATCCTGATAACATTTATGAAGAAAAAAATCTTCAATAAAATTTAAATGTGAATCTAGTAGTTTACTATACAACAAAAGTGACATGATGACAAAAAAAAATAAAAAAACAAAGTGTATGTGGGGGATAAAATCTCGGTCCAATAAATCTATGGTAAAAAGGTCCAGTGAAGTTAAAGAAGTCAAGTGAGATCAAATAAGTAATGAGGTGACATGCCGAGCTGAAAGGCTCATCGGAATGACATATACGGTTAAAAGAGAATTAAATGTAGAATCGTTAGTCAACTCCGTCGAGACCAAAGACTTGTTCAAACCGGTGAGTTAAGCCGCCTAAACGTAACAGCCGGAGCCTCGGACTTAAAGATCATTTATGGCCAATCAGACGGAGTAAACAAAGACGTTAAACACGATCTTAGAGTATAAAACAAGGATAAGAGCAAGGAGCAAGGAATCATATTCTAACTCTCGACACCACTCTCAACTACAATTTAGCTCTAGACTCAAACACTTGTTTTTTATTTGTTCTTATTCTTGTAAATATTTCCTAAGAATCGAATTACTAATCCAATTTACTTCCCAAAAACCCTTGTCCTAAACGCTCGGCAACTATTTGTTCTCATCGAATAACAAACTCTCTGATTATTACTCGATAGTCCCTCGGTTATTTTTTTCTTAAAGATAAGCTAAAGGTCCCTCTATTTTCATTATTTACAAATTTTGACCGTTGTATTTTTAACTACAACGGTAACTTTTTCTGAAATTATCTACTATAAAATTAAATATGTGTTAAATACTTTATATATATATATATATATATATATATATAGCTAAGCAATTTATCATGTCAAAGGTTTTAATTATATGTATATTATAAGAAAAATCCACGCATGCTATAGTTAATTTTTTTTTTTTGTTGGACAAAGCATGTTATAGTTAATTATCTAGTAAAATCCACAAACAAAAACAAAAACAAAAAACAAAAAATTGATGGCAATTCGGTAGATAACTTAGAAAACGAATGGCCTTTATAAAATTCCCAAGAATGATAGAAGCAAAACTTAGACTATTCCATGGTCTTCTTTCCCACTTTGAGGCATCATAAGAAAAGAAAAACAACAACAAAGATCTTAGACCAGACAAAGAAGGAGAAAACAAACCATAATTCTCTCTTTAACCAAAAAACCATAATTCTCTCTTTTTCGGATTTGCAAAGAGAAAACAAAAATATATGAGAGATTCAATATACTTGTTATGGATCGATCGATTAAGGGTGATGATGATGGTGATGATGATCGTGTCATGGAGATGTGTTTTGGGATTGGAGAACATAAATCCGATATTCTTTGATGAAGGTCTTTCTCATTTATTTGGTGAAGGTAATCTCATCCGATCTCCTGATGATCGTAGCGTCCGATTACTCCTCGACAAATACACTGGTAATTTTCTTGTCTTTACCTATATATTATGATTTATATATATTAATACGAAGATTTCCGACAAATACCTTAATTCCAAGTAAAAATACTGGAATTTTAGGTTTATGATGATGAATGATAGTTTGTATTTTAAAATTTTGTGAATTGCATGAACATGAAAATGGATATGATTGGTAACATGACTATGCGATATGAAACTTTGCAAAATCTTATTTATATTAATCATATTTCATTATGTAGCTTAATAATAAAATAGATGAAAGTTTGTCATTCCACCGATTTTCAATTTGGTTAAGTTTCTTTTTTCAATCTCCTAAATTATGTCATTTTTCTGCGGTTCTGCAATCTTGTAGTGTCACTGATCGATCAATGTCGTTGGTTTTTGAGTTATATAAAATATTTGATACGATATCATTATTTTTAAAATGAATTTGATTAGGGTCAGGATTCATCTCTTCAAGCATGTATCAACATGGATTTTTCAGTTCGTTGATAAAGTTGCCGGGAACTTACACGGCTGGTATTGTCGTCGCCTTTTATGTACGTCACTAACTTTCTCAATTTCTTTAATTATCAAACAGTTTATAAATATATACTAAAATAATAGAATAGTGGTTGAGTGTAAATGATATTTAATCCAGACATCAAACGGCGATGTGTTTGTGAAGAACCACGATGAATTAGACATTGAGTTTTTAGGGAACGTTGAAGGAAAACCGTGGCGGTTTCAGACGAATATGTATGGAAACGGTAGCACAAACCGCGGCCGTGAAGAACGCTACCGTCTTTGGTTTGATCCTTCCAAGGAGTTTCACCGTTATAGCATCCTTTGGAACCCTACCAAAATAATGTTAGTTCCCTCTTTCTCACTTTTTTTTTTGTCAACAAGTTTAATTTTGCTTATGATCATTGTTTTTATAAGTTAGTAGACAAAAAAAAATTTCAAGATTTCGATGGTAAAATGGTATTGTTTCAAGCTGATGAATAAAAACTTTTAGTTAGGTGATCTATAAAATTGGTGTTTGTGGTTTTGAATTGCTTTAATAGTTGCATGAAATATATGTTTAATATAGTAAAGTAAGTGGTTGTTGTGTAGACAACAATTTAGTAAACGCAAAATGGACACGGCAAACTCAGATTTCAAATTTGGTCTCATTTACACGCAAGAGAGTAATAAACTAATAATGTTCACTTTGCATTTATTTCGAAGTTGGTTTGATTAAGATTGAATCGGTTTAGGTCATCAAGATTTGAAAACCTCATGGATAAAACTTGCTTTAGCCAAGAAAATATGGAATACAACATTCAATATCACAATGTGATTATTACAACAAACAAAAAAAAAAGTCTCTTGATTATGAAATTACAAAATTTTGGTTAATTTGTTAATTGCAGATTTTGGGTAGACGATGTACCAATAAGAGAAATCATAAGAAAAGAAGAAATGAAAGGAGACTATCCACAAAAACCAATGTCTCTCTACGCAACTATTTGGGACGCTTCAACCTGGGCTACTTCCGGAGGAAAATTCGCCGTCGATTACACATTTTCACCTTTCGTCTCTGAATTCAAAGACATTGCTCTCGATGGTTGTAATGTCTCTGACTCAATCCCCACCGTCACCGGAGCCGACGACAACAACAACATCAACATCAACATCAATTGTTCTGTCTACGACCAACTTCTCACGACCAACGATTACTCAACCATTAATCCTAAACAAGGCGCCGCAATGCGACGGTTCCGAGAACGTTATATGTATTATTCTTATTGTTATGACACCGTACGGTATGCCGTGCCACCGCCGGAATGTGTGATTGTGACAGCTGAGAAGGACCGGTTTAGAGATACTGGACGGTTAAAGTTCGGTGATAGTCATAATAAAGTGCATAGAGCGCGGAAAAGACGGAGGCGGAATCGCTCCACGCCGGTAGTAACGGCTGATCAATAGCATTAATTAGTTTAATTAAAAAGTTTTGGGTATTTCTCTTTAATTAATTCTTGAGTATGTAAATATAGTGTTTTATTATAGATCATATATCATCTGTCATGTTTTTACACCTTTTGAAATTATTCGGTTATAGATGCACGTATTTAAAATATAACTATCAAACAATTTATTAACTTACAAAACATACTACACCTTTGGCTTCCATATCTGTTGTTATATTAATGAAGCCAAAGTTTTATCATGATATTACAATAGAACTCACTTCATCCCGAAAAATTACTTCTAAACAACTGAGGTTAAAGCCTAACTCTGAGGCATTACTAAACTACCATCGAAAAGGGAAGGACATGAAAACAATTGCACAGAGGTAAGAACTCTCTCACCAAAAAAATTGGTCAAAAAAAAAAAAACTCTCTCACTAACAAAGATCTCATGTATCCACCTTGGATGACCAACGGCCACATAATTAAGACTGGCTATTGTTGATCGTAGAAATCACACAAGGATAAAAAGAATTGAAAGATTGATCGGTATCTCGTTTTTATTAAATCGAACTCGTCGGAGTTTACAAAGTGTTTTGAGATCAGTAAATAAGATCGAGATCGGAATTTTGAGCTCTCCCTTTCTCTTTCTAAAATGTCTCCTCCTCTCAGCTTTTTCTTCGGTTCTCTCCCTATTTATAGCGGAAGAGTAAATAGTGTGGTCACATGGTGATGACGTCGGTGCTGACGTGGTGGAATGTATAGTGGGCATCTAGACCAGGTTTTGCCGAGATCACTTTCTAGGGGAATCTAGGTTAGGCTTTGTTAAGCCTAATATTAATTAGTCTCCCCTTTTTACTTTTCACGTGCGTGCCTGAAGTGGGTTTTGACAACGATAAGTTGGGACCACCGGACTCTTAGGTCGGCAATCACCTTATAGATTTTTTTTCCGATCTTGAACCGTCGTCGATCGGGAATAATCCGCCGATCTCGGTTCGGAACTGATTCAATTGAGTTTGGTCTTTTTACCGGACTTGAAAGTTGACAGTTGCTTTGTGGACTTTACCGATATTGAACCGTCGTCGATCGGGACGTGATTCACCGATCTCGGTTCGGAACTGATTCAATTGAGTTCAATCTTTTTACCGGACTTGAAAGTTGACAGTCGCTTTGTGGACTTTACCGATATTGAACCGTAGTCGATCGGGACGTGATTCACCGATCTCGGTTCAAAATCGACGTTTAGAGCTGACCACGTTGAGTTCGGCGTTCATTCGGGTTCTTACCGAACTCGTCGGTCAGCAGTCTCTCGTGGACCTTTTTTTCGAGTTTGAAGGTCGGTAACCGTTTCGGTCTTTCCTTCTGGTTCAAACCGGGCTAAACCGGAGAGGGCTAAACCGGAGAGTGCTAAACTCACCACCAACAACTACGATCAGTAATATTTTGAGCTATGAAATGAGCACCTTTATTTGTTGCTTTCATTTCAAACCTCCAAACCTAAAAAGAAACCAACTTTAAACTCTTATTTTAGCTTTCTAATTATTCGGCATAAATTTGTTCAGTTCAAGTGTAAATATCTGTTTTTAATCTTTTAAAGAAAAGAAATATATGAATAATTTTATTTTTCCAATTTTAAACTTTTTAGTATCATCAAATGCTTTTTTATAATATCAAATGACAGTGTGAAAAAACTATAAAATTAGCATAGCTAGACTTTGAAAAAGATAAAAAAATTGTTGGTTGGTTTTTCCTAAAAAGGTTTAACTCATAGCTAAAAAGGTTTGTCAGATATGGTTAATTTAAGTTTGTATTTCTTTCTCTGTTACAAGTTTGTAACGAACTGTTCAAATATAAACGCTGATTTCTACTTAATAACAAAAACACAAAACCAAAATCAGCGTAGTAATGTAAACAAAAAATAACTCAGCAATACGACTACTTCGGTAAAAGCTGACATGACTATGACTATGACTATGACTATGACTATGAATGAAGAACCATCTTGTATGGAAATGTCTCGATAAAATGAAATTTAACCAATTTTTTTTTAACATTTGACAAAACCAAAACAAAGTTAAAAAAAAAAAAACTATTTTAACGATTGCCGTACCCGTAAAAATGTCGCCTTATGATATGTAATATACTAATATGTAACCTTCACTGTTCGACTTCAATATACACATCATATATGATATACATTACGAGTATACGACTAGTACGGCTAATTAAGCTGAAATATTATTAATCGTCAGCAAATACTTTAAATTTCATCTAAATTTAACGCGTGTGTTTAATAGATGACATGTAACATTCCATAATCAAGCCTTTGGTCCAAAAAAAAAAAAAAAAAAAAACATTCCATAAACATAAATAAGGTCCATGCTAATTAGACTAATGTGTATATATATTTAGACCATATACCCAACACAAAGTCAACTAATTTTTAAGGTATCAACTTGTTCTATTTAAACAAAAATAATTAATTAATAATTATATTCGCTTAACAGTACTTTCCAAGGTCTATCCATCGGTTGAGTTCACAATAGCAACACAAAGCTTTGATGGCTCATGTTAGCAAGCAAATTGCAGAATCTCATGAATGTGGACCAACTACAAAATCTACAAGCCAAGAAAGCAATTACTTCACAAGCAAACCCATAACTCAATTTAAACATAAGATTTGATTCTTATGGTTTTTCCTCTTCTCAAGAAACCAAGCAATAATTTTAAACCAAAAAAATCCAATTATTAAGTTAACTGGTAATCCAACATCTTACCTGATAAAATATGGGAAAATATTCCCAATATTAAACTTTTCTTTCACCACATTAATTTTAAAAAAAAAAATCGAGATACATTTGGTTCATTTTGAAAGCTTTACTGTATTATACACCCAAAGGAAAGACGACACAAACCGAATAAAAATAGAGCAAACTAAACCGGACGGACCGGTTCTCAATTTATTTTGGGATCAATTAAACTTCCAAAAAACCGGTCATCCTAAGAACGGAGTTACGGTGACGACGCAAGTCTCTTCCTTTAAGGGTACAAAAGGAAAACGCCATTTGCGCCTCCCTTCTTCGTTTTCCGATTATGACATGTGGCGGAGTTAATTCTCTCTTCTCCTCCTCCTCCTCCTCTTCCTCTTCCGTACAGTACCGAAAAATAGTTCTCGGCGGAATTCTCACCGGAGATGACTTTTTCTCAGTCGCTGTCGGCTTTCTTTTGTTGTTCTCGTTGTTGCTACTCTTGTAGTTATTATTCGTGTAATATTCATCGGAAAATATAACCTCGGATTCTTGAAATTCTTCTGACATTGAAAGATGGAAATAGTATTGCCAAGAAAGTGAGGGAAAATTGTGGATATATATGATTTGATTGAAAAGCGAGGTAGGAAAACAAGACACAACTTTGAGGAATAAAATGGAATTTATATAGACCGAGACATCGCAAAGAGAATCTCATGTTTTACACGTATATATATATATGTATATGTATAAGTGTGTGTATACGTGTAAGTATTAATATCTTGTGTTGCATCAGATGACGTCATCGTGAAGGTGTTTGAGTGAAGTCAAGGGATTCGATGTAATTAATCATTAGGGATGTGATTTATTATCGTGAATTACACAAGCCTTTATTCACAATTACACATCATTTTGCCGAAAAAATAATGGGATAATTCCGTGTGTGTACGTAATTAGTAACATCATAATTTATCCAATTTTATGAGGCACTTTGAATTAATATAAATTATGATGTTACTAATTTTATGGTTTTTTGGAAGTTTAATTGAAAATCTCAAAATCTGCACAAAAATTAGAAATAATACCATAAAATATCCAATTTTATAATGTTTTCCCTTTTTTTCCCTTTTTCCATTTAAAATATCTAAATTTATCTAGATATATTTTCAAAATTTTTAATATATAAATTTAAACTAAATGTTAATATAAGTACATATATAAATGAATAGAATATACATGAATACAAATTTAAGTACAGCTATAGTTCCAAATTGTAGGTGATAATTTTACTTTTATTGTTTTGTTTGATATACTCTATCGGCTGATCCGGTCAGCCCCAGTAGAAACGCATTGAGTTGCTACAGAGTAGACTATTTTCAGGTTTAACGGTTCAACAGACACCATGAGCTCCAAGTTGGGTTCGGGTCAACGGGCCATGAGATTCAATGGGTCACCACACCTCATGTCCCGAGTTTGGAATGTCTTTCCGACTAATGTCAGGGGTAATCGGATCGTCTGTTACCGGACTACCATGTAAACTACCTGGATCTTTGGCCCAAACCCATATTTTTCACATGAATGTTTTTTGTTTCCAGGGCAGATCAAATCCGGGTGGAGTGGAGTAACACCCCACACGGTCCTTCCCACTGGACCACAGCCATGCGGGCAACATACATTTTGTATTTGCATTGTATCTAGAGGTTTAACGTATTTTCGTAAATAGTAAGATGTCGTGGATAATATGTCTACAAGTTAATTCATCAATTGATGATTATTTAATTAGGTTTATATCAGGTTAAAAAAAAGAATATTGATCATCTCCAACACTATCCTTTTACGAGTTACGACGAAATTTCAATGATTAAAAAAACGCGGCGATTGCGTTCAGTAACGTTACGTTCAATCGCCGCGTTTAGTGGCTACGCGGTTAGCTCAATTGACGACCCACTCGTGCGCTACCACGTGCCGAAAGCTGTCTTAACGTCAGCCAAAGATAACGTCACGTGTTTATTTTATCCACAACTGTGGTCGTTCTCCTTCGCGATTACGTGGCGGCGTTAATTTAACGGCTTATAATTTGTTGCTTTCGGAGAAGAAAAAAGAAAAAGATCAATGTGGCTTAAAAAGTCTTCTTTTTTCCTTAGATCTTAAACTTTCTTATAAAAAAATTGCATATTGACGTTTTTTTGTTGTTGTTTTTTGTTGTTAGGTATTGCATATTGACGCTGATGCTTAAGGAAACAACTTATATGTTTATGATACTCTTAAGAGGCCTATGAAGATCGATAATCTTTATAGCATATAACAAAAAAACAAAAACTGAGTAAGTTAAAAATAATTTAACAATTTGCTATTACAAAGTCAAAAGTGAAATATCGAGGAAGTTTCTTGGAATAGAAGATAACTATTAATATCTTCAATGTTTCCTTGGCTGTAATTTGGTTGAGTGATTCTAAGGAGATATGAAATTTCAATTTTGTTGTTAATGCCATTTTAATTTATATTTCTTGACAAACAACTTTATCCGTGAAGTTGTCGCAAAAGCAAGTTTTTATTAATTGAGGGACAATTATTAGCGAGCAAGACATGCCTTGAGGAGTACATATAACAATAAAAAGGGTTATTGAAAATGATTGATTCGTCAACCTATCATATAGTTTTTAACATTAATTTAAACCCGAAAAAAAAAAACCTATCATATAGTTAGAACCCTCGATTGAGGTTAAATTTTACAGTAGGATTAATAAAATTCGAAGAAATCGTTTCTTTTAGTTTGGTTTGATTTTGATTATAATTTTAAAACTTTACAAAACTAAAATAAAACAATCTTAGGTGTAAAACAAAAAAACGAAAAAAATGCATTTAGTGTAAAGCAAACAAAACAAAAATACTGAATTAATGGTAATTTAGAAAGTATGTTAAGTACTATCAAACTTTAAGTAATAGTTTTTGAAATTTTGAATGGTTAAAACGATTTTTTTTTCTAGTCAAAAAACAATTATTCAAATCCGGATGAAATAAGTCTACAGACTACATGTATGCCTTGTGCAAAATGACACAAAATTTTGTTTTTATTGCTCCGTTTGTAATACGGAATTCTATATGAACAGTGATGAGTTACGTTTTTACGTGTTCACCACAAAACAAACACGGTAAATGCATCATTAATTAAGATCTAGTTCAATGTTGGAACAATTCGGTGAAATCAAGATTCGTGTATATCCTACTAGACATATTTTATTGAAGAGAGACAATGAAAATGGACAAAAAGGTAGACAGATAGAGTCGAATGAATTGGACATTGGACGAATTGGGGTATTGATAGATGCATAGTCTCGTGCTAAAGACAATGACTTGGCCAAAATTTTGGATATCTTTTGGACAAGTGTGGTGCCTACTCCTAGTGGTCCTTTCGATCATTTCCGATGCTGGATACTCTCTCGTATTAAGTGTGTCTTGTTCCGTCTCTCTTATTTTGAAACCTTCTCTACATACATACAAATTCAAATAATTAGTTTGCTAATTTTACGTATCCTGCATTGTGGTCTTGATATATACTTAAATAACCATGTATTTTAATAATATCTGACAAAAAGATAAATAACAATCTCACTTCACATGTATGCATGCTTAACGAAAATTTTCAACAAAACAAAAACATTGTAATGAAATTTTAATCCTAATAATGTTAAATTATCAATACATGCACACTCTATAATAATCTTTTTATAATTTTCTTTCTGAAATATATCTAAAAATATAAAACTCAATAGTTTTGAATTCCCTTTTTACAAAAAGTTTATGATAATTATCTAGTAAACCATACAAATCGCTAAGAAATCGCTAACATATCACAGTTTTATCGTTATTATTTAAACTTTTATTTCTTATCGATCATTTCCAACTATACTTTCCGTTATTTCTTATCGTGCTATTGTTTCTATTAACTATACTATATTTTTCGTAGAATATATCGTTTCTAATCATATATGTCATGCACGAATCATAACGACAGTCACAATACAACTTGATTAATTTCAAATGAGTTTATATTAAGACAGACATTTCATTGGGTGAGAGGTATATATAGAGATAAGATGGCCGTTTTCCTGATAAGTTCAATATCAATTTTTATGGGATCTTCTTAATTACATCGACATTGATGTTAAAAAAATTTCCTATCGTGCTAATTTTTCTTTTAAGTATCTGTTAAACTTTCTTCACCTAAACACACGTTGATAATCTATCCATGGAAATCCATGTGCCCTTTGCCTTTTGGAGACGCGTTTGTCTCTCTTGGGCTGGAATTATCCAAATAAGGCCCCTATTTTGCTCAAAGGCCCATTATATATGCACCAGGCTGAGTTAAAACTTAAACCAAAATTGCTTTGGTTATTGGTCGATTCATTTAGTAATTGGTTAAACCAATTCGCCTCGGTTTACCAAAAAACTCCTAAATCGCTTCTTTTCTCATCATCATCACTCGAATTCGGATCTTTGAAGCCCTAAATGCGTTTTTGTTCTCGCTGCATCGTATCAGGTTAATTTATACTCTGGGTCATATAAAGGTTGCACCATTTGTTTTTTCTATCTTCGACAACTCCAATTTCATAATTCTCCAATTTCGTAATGTAAATTTCAATTTCAGTGCTTCTCTACCCAGATTCTGTACGTGGAACTGAAGTATCAGAACAGTAATGGTGCTCTGTATCTTCAATCCAAATCTCGCGGGATTCTCTTTGCAAGGATTATCAGTGAGTCCCGTTGATTTTCTCCATCAATTTGTTGAACGTAATTTCCTCCTGAGAAAGCGAATCAAATATTTCAGTTTTCAGGACAAGATTTCAGTTATTTCAACACTTAATTCAGACACTATTTGTTTAGTTGTGTATTCTTCCAATTGCAGAAATCCCAGGAATTTGCATGCTTTAAATTTCCAACTTGTTTGGAGGCGAAAAGGTTTGGTTTTTGCATCAGGGCAAAGGTACAAATGTATTTGTAGTTACTGTTTTCTGTCTAGATGGCTATTTTTTGTAATGTTTGAATGTATCTTATATAGTTATATTGTTTCTTTAAAACTTGATTGCTGTGAAATGAAACACAACATGTCATAATGGGGGAATTGTTTTCAAGTTCTCAGAGACACAAGCCGGGAAGGTGAACGGAAGTTATGGAGACACTGTGGAGAGGTTTGTTGTTTGCATTACACAATTGATGTTTGATTGCTGGTTCCATTCCATATCTCTCTTGAGTAATCGTGACGTTGATTGATTCGGTAGTAAGTCTTTTGTGTGGATATTGTAGGAAGGAAATAAGGAAAGTGGGGAAGAAAGAGCATCACTTATGGAAGAAGAATGACTCTGCTGGGTCCGGGCAGAAAGCACTTAATCTTGTCCGAATGGTAAGTGAGAAACAAAAAATCACTGTTAAAACGTATGTTTTTCGGAATTTTTGGAATCGAAATGAAACGATAATAAAGTAGTCAAATGATGATTTTATAACTCTCAACTGGTAGCTCTCTGGACTCCCAAATGAAAAAGAGGCTGTTTATGGAGCTTTGAACAAATGGGTAGCTTGGGAGGTTGAATTTCCCATTATTGCTGCAGCTAAGGCTTTGCAAATCTTAAGGAAGAGAAGCCAATGGCACCGTGTGATTCAAGTAAGTAACACGGCTTGTTATGTCAAGTGCAAGTTTTGCTATGAATGGTGTCATGAGTTGATTGGTTTAGTGAAAAACTCAGTTGGCTAAGTGGATGTTAAGCAAAGGCCAAGGCGCTACAATGGGAACATATGATACCCTCTTATTGGCATTTGATATGGAAGAAAGGGCTGATGAGGCAGAATCGTTATGGAACATGATTCTGCACATGCATACACGATCTATCCCAAGACGCTTGTTCGCTAGGATGATAGCTTTGTATGCTCACCATGACCTTCATGATAAGGTTATCGAGGTAGATCAATTGTCTTTCCCTTTCTTTCTTTCCTCTATAATTGATCTGGATGTTACTCTTTCCATACTCCTCGAGATTTTGTGAGAATTATGCACTTTGTGAGAAGAATGGCTTGGTTTTAGATTCATTTTGTTTCGGTTTTCTGTTTCAGGTGTTTGCAGACATGGAGGAGCTGAAGGTGAGGCCAGACGAGGATTCAGCCAGGAGAGTGGCACGGGCTTTCAGGGAACTCGGCCAAGAAGAAAAGCGGAAACTGATTCTTAGGAGGTACCTCTCTGAATTCAAATACATCTACTTCAATGGTGAAAGGGTTAGAGTCAAAAGATATTCATCTGAAGAAGGTTGATGTCATTCTCATGAACACACAAACACACACACGTATATGTATATATTACCCTAAAGTTGTTAAGTCTTGATTGTAATATCTAAACTGTAAATTTATCAAGAAGATGGTAAAAAGAATCTCCGTTAATAAAGTTATCCTTTTTCGTGATAAAACAAATGAATTGTCAGTGTTCAATGACACTCATGCTTTGCAGTGTTCATAAATCCTTGCATGTGGTTGGTGTAGATATGATCATTTTTTATGTTCTCTATTTTTTGAAAGGTTTCTATATTTTGATAAAGAATCCAGCGTGGCTGCTTAACTAATTTGCTCTGTCATAGAACCCCACAAGATCATGCTTCAAATTTATGAATCCACTGACTTCAAAACCTCAAAGTCACATGACTCGCATTATAACAACAATTTCATTTATCATTTTTTCTAATGGTCCACTCTAGCCTCATTACTTACCAACCCTATTCTAAATTCGTCTTATTAATGCTTTTGGTGGCTACTTAGTACAGAAATGTTGAATCTTTGTGGACAAATGCTTCACAATTTGGTCCCAAAGTCATTATTTGTTTACTTTATCACTGATGAACAAGAAGCATGAACAAAGACAAAAAATTTATGAACTTCAACTACCACATTATGTCAATCATGATGATCATCGTCATGACATAGTGTCTCTTCCTCTTACCATTTAATGTTTCTTCCATCTACCTCCATAAATACATACATCCATACCTCAACATCATTCTTCACCCTCGATTTGAACCCAACCAGAATCAATCTTAGCCGTTCGATTGCTAGAATCCTAGGACACAGGAGATATGATCAAAATACAAGTGGCCCTCACATCTCATGATTTGTTTACAATTTGCCATCTATCACAAAACTACACCGTTGTCTGATCCTTTGGCAGAGTAGCAAAATAAGCTAAACAAGTTAAAGAGTAACTTAGTCGGAGTTCCAATCTCAATCTTGGTTTCGAATCTCAAATTCTTTAAATAACCCAGCAACAATCCAATTATCGATGTGATCGATTCCAACATATGGTTCTCTCGGAAAACAAAGTTCTTAACTTTTTATGGCAAACTATAATAACAGAATTATCTCATTACATGCAAGTTGTTGGTCCGAGTACTGTAAGAAACAGAGTATTATTAGCTCTCCTTCACTCGTTATGTCTCCAGATCCATACTTATACAGTTACTTTACATATCTACACAAACATTATCACCGCGTGACATTTAATGCTTCTTCAACCGTCAAACGCTCAAAACTTTTTTCTGTTCTTTTGTCATTCCCTCCATATTCTTCTGACCTTTATTATATACACCCATTTACATTCTTCACGTTCGCAAACCAATCTCTCTCTCCTCTTCTTCACTTTCTCTCTCTTACCGGATAAGAGTTTTCAGAGAGATGGCAAGAGTTTGTGTAATGATGATGATGACAATGATGATGCTAGCTATAGCTATGAACATGGCTATGGGTGAGCCAATAGCGCCCTGTTACTTCATATTTGGTGATTCTTTGGTTGATAGTGGAAACAACAATCAGCTTCAATCCTTAGCAAGAGCTGATTACTTCCCTTACGGTATCGACTTCCAGTTTGGTCCAACCGGCAGGTTCTGCAACGGAAAAACCACCGTCGATGTCATCAGTAATCTTATAAAAACACCCTTCTTCTGTTATGTTTCTGTTCTTTTGGAGAAGCAACTAACTTTTTCTGTTTTCATTTGCGGGAAATCTAAAAAGCTGAGCTTCTTGGTTTCGATGACTATATTACACCATATGCACAAGCAAGGGGAGAAGATATCTTGAGAGGAGTAAACTACGCTTCTGCAGCTGCCGGAGTCCGAGAAGAAACCGGCCGTCAGTTGGTAAGTTATTCCTTAAAACAGAATACTCAGTTTTGGTTTGATGAACATATCATTTAGGCTTAAGTTTCTTACCTAGGAAACATAAATCTCTTTCCATTTTTGGTTCAGGGAGCTAGGATAACATTTGCAGGGCAAGTAGCTAATCACGTAAACACTGTGTCACAAGTGGTGAACATACTCGGAGACGAGAATGAAGCTGCTAATTACCTAAGTAAATGCATCTACTCGATCGGGTTAGGCAGTAACGACTATCTCAATAACTATTTTATGCCTCTCTATTACTCCACCGGGAACCAGTACTCCCCGGATTCCTTTGCCAACGACCTCATCAACCGCTACACCGAGCAACTCCGGGTCCGTTCATTTAGTTGCATATCTTTTTTTCCTCTGTTGCTATATCCTCTGTTTCTAAAATCCTCTGTTTCATATGAGTCTTTGAGCCAAGCATAGCGTTTAATATCTGTCTGTTTTTTTTTGTGTGGAGTAGATAATGTATAACAATGGAGCGAGGAAGTTTGCGCTAATTGGTATCGGCGCAATAGGATGCAGCCCAAATGAGCTGGCACAGAACAGCAGAGACGGGACAACTTGTGACGAGAGGATCAATTCCGCAAACAGAATCTTCAACAGCAAGCTCGTGTCTCTGGTTGACCATTTCAACCAAAACACACCAGACGCCAAATTCACTTACATCAATGCTTATGGTATCTTCCAAGACATGGTAGCCAATCCTTCTCGCTATGGTAAGAGTCACCTGACCACTTAACCGAAACACAATCGAAATTTTTTTTATCTGAAAAATTTCTTGATAGATTCATCGACGTCTTGTTAATGGTTCAGGGTTTAGGGTGACAAATGCGGGATGTTGTGGAGTTGGGAGGAACAATGGACAGATAACATGTCTACCGGGTCAAGCTCCATGTCTGAACAGGGATGAATTTGTGTTCTGGGATGCGTTTCATCCAGGAGAAGCAGCGAATATCGTAATCGGTAGTCGATCTTTTAGGAGAGAATCTGCTTCTGATGCTCATCCTTATGATATCCAGCAGCTTGCTATGCTCTAGTTCATGAAATTTGCTCCACACAAACAGAGAGAGTGAAAGATTTAATCTTTTGCAAGTGTTTGATAGTTGTTTTTTTTTCGTCGAAGAAGAATTGTTTGCTTTTTGTGGAGTTAATGTATCATTGTTCTATATAATGACATGAAGTTGCTGTTTTTTTCTTTTTCATATATGATTAAACTCCTTTGGATTTTTTATTCTCTTCTTACAATGGACTAATCTTTTTAACATTTTCAAATATATTTTTAGTAAATGGATCTAAGAAGAAACTGAAGTAATTATATGGAGAATTTGGATAAGAGAGGAAGCTTCAGTCTCGGAGATTTTTGTTTTTTTTTCTGCAATTTTGAAGTAAAGGAAACAGAGTCGCAGGTTGACAAAAAAAAAAAAAGGAAACAGAGTCGGTTTCTTTTTTTTTTTTTTGGTTAATTAAAGTTTTTTCTTTTGGTTAATGATAGTCAGTTTCTTGACCGGGAACCAACTAAGCTATTCACTTTTTACTATGGTTAATTTAATTTTCTCGTCATGTCATTTGAATTTTGGTAACCAATTGGACAGGAAATTTTCTCATATAAGTTTCCAATTTTCTGTTCATAAACAAGGTGAGAACTAGGACAACCACTCATATCGCCTTACTTTTCAAGAGCCATTCGTGGTTGGCCAGTTACGTCTTACACAGACCCCAAACGGTTCTTGAACAAGGAAGGCGACATGAGTGGCTGCAAGATTGAAGGCATAACCCTCTTTGGAGAAAGGTGCAACGAGAAGGCTAGGGTTTCCGGCGCGGAGAGAGAGCAACGAGAGAGAGGGAGAGAGACTTTAGGGTTTTTGGTTTGTGATGAAAGAATGTGAAGGAATTGATAGGTATTTATACAGGAAAAGGAAAAGATGGAGTTATTTCCAATAAGGAAAAGGAAAAAGAGGAAGTTGGTGTTGGTGTTGGTGTTGGTGTTGGTTGGTTAAGTGCATTAAGAAGTGGGATTTAGAGGTTAAGTGTTGGTTGCGGTTGAAAAACACAAAACTTACAAATGGTAAGTTGGTGTCTACAATGAGTGTTCAAGAATCAATGGAGCAAAGCATGTTCGTTATGAGTCTGCGTATAATTAAGTCGCCTTACTACAACGACTAATTGAGATTTCGAGCGGTGGAGCCAAAAGTTGCGATGACTCCAAATCTGGTAAAGTAAGGCTTGGCAAATGAGCGCGATTTGTTGGTTCTGAGAGCAGATATGGAGCCAACTCAAAATGTTCTAGATGATGAAAAACCTGATGAGTGTTCTTGGTGGAGAGAAACACCTGACCCGGCTAAAGGAGATTATAATTACACAATCTTAAAATCAGTTATTGAAAGTAAAAACTATAATCCTGAACTGATTCTAACTATAATCATTTTCATATTAAAAATTTGTTTTATAAGAAAATCACAAAAAGCGTTAATAGGGCATGAATTGGTAAGTACAACAGTTGAGCTAATTAATAATACACATAGTTGTCTTTAAACAAATTAAGCACATTAATAATGACATGTCTTTAAGATATTAATTTCACATCAACATAAGCAATTTAAATAAGTACTATAGAAATCATCCATACAACATTCATGAAATAAATATGTAACACATTATATAACATGCATTAGCTTTATATTGCTCAACCCAATTCTGGTTTTATTCACTCCTCATTCCTTCAGCCAATATTACCTGCAAAACAAATGAAATTTAAAAAGACCAAACTTATAGAAAATCGTCCAAGATTAATTAGAAAAGTTGATCACAGAAAGATTTGTGTTTCTTACACTAACTGAAGAGCGGTTTGGTCTTGGCGACCCGCCGATGAGTAATGGTGATTGTTAGGTTGCAATGCAGCGACTTGGAAATAATTCCGTGAATCAAATGGTTGAGATTGCGTTTGAGGCGGTGGCATAATCTGCTCGTAGTTAGATCCTCCTGGCATCAGATTCATACTTGGATTGTTCCTCTCATTTTCAGCTATCTAATATTCATTTTTTTGATGTTATACTTCTTGAAAAAATCGTTGAGAAATTACACACATAAAAAAAAACACAGAAAGAGATATATTGTACAAATTACCTTAGCACGAAGAAGCTGGTTATCGCTATGCAAATCAACTTCCTGCAGAAACGTTCATTACAGATGAGCAAAATTATCATCAATAGAAATTAACAATGGAAATGAAATTAGATGTATGTCTTACTCTCTTCTGCATGTAGTCAATTTCGGCGAATAAGAGTTCATTCTGTAAAAAATAAATATATAAAAAGAATGATTTATAAATTTAGCAAAATGGCATATATAGAAGTAAATAAATTCCTAGCTATTTATGAATTAATTTGATTTCGAAGCATTTATAAATATATAATTACCTTCTTGGATCGGATTCGGTTAATACTTCTGTCTAATCTGCCTTCCAAATTCCTAAGTTCTTTTGGAGACATTGACCCTATCGTCTCACCCATCAATTGCCTAGTTAATTTATCAAACAAAAAAAAAAATCAATATATCAAATAGCTAATAACACACAACTAACTAATCAATATTTTAAGTCATTTAGATGATATAAGTCAATTAATAAATTAAATGATTTTAAGTTTTGTATGCTGATAATTTTAAGTAATTTAGATGATATTAACCTGCTTTAACAAACAAAAAAAGATGATATTAACCTGTTCGAGTTTTGTATGCTGATAATTTGTTGACGCAGTTTGGCCGATTCTTGTTGATAATACTTCCCAACAAAAAAAAGTAGAAAGTATGAACATTGTCCTATTAGTACACAAGTTTTGGAAGAAAAAAAACTTATAATATAATACGTGTAATTTTCAGTTACCTGTGCATTAATTTCTGCCACCGATCCGGTGTTAGAATTATCCGATATCGCCTTCTTGTACCTCTCAATTGTCCCTTTTACACTGCAAGATTTTTTTTTAAAAGGAATTAAGAAGTAAATTAGAAGTATTAACCAATAGAATTTACACTTAAATCAACATTTCGAAAAACAAGAAAAAAAAATTTACAAGGTCAAATCGCCCACTTGCTCAGTTAAGTGATTCTAATACGAAACCTTAAAAGCAAACATCGGTCCTTTTGAGTCAGAACAAATGAGACATATATAATGTGACACATGATGTGAAGAAGATAAAAAAGTAAATATAAGAAAATAATTAAACTGTTAATAAAATATTCCTTAAAGTTGTAACAAATAAGAATCATTTTATAAATTAACCTGAATCCCTTATTCATCTGAAACCTTAAATTTATCGAGCCAGTGATTGGCTGCAACTGCCATGCTGGCAAAATTAGAGTGACATGATTGGTCTGAACATGTCTAAGGTTTCAGACATATGACACCTGTCGAAAACCCATTACACACATTGGTGAATCCAACAGACATTTGATAGTTTTAATTTTTAACCATTGGATTAGTTTTAATTGTGATGTAACTAAATGACTTGTCCGAGTAACATCACAACGTTCCATAGTTTCCTTATTTGGAATATAATTAAAATTTCTATTCTACCCATTTATTCTTCTTCTCAGTTTTCTGTATACATATATAATCTATATATTTCTATATATATATATATATAAGTACAATGACATAAGATAGACTATGATGTCTGAACCTTCGATGGAAGAATCATGGCCGTCCATTTCGGGATCACAGAAGGCAGAATAAAGGACTCTTAATTTTATTTTATTTTTCTAAACAGACTTTTAATATTAGTGGATCCGTACCAAAAAAAATCTCACTTTCTTCTCTGCCCATAAGGAGAGAGAAAATGAGAAAAGCCCTAACTTTCTCTCTCTAGACAAGAAACAATTTAAATAAAGAAAGAGAAATATCATAAAAGTATCTACACCAAAGATGTTGAAGCAATTTCAATGCTCTACTTCTATACCAACTTTACTGATTCAGTGATCGTGAATCTTTTTATCGCAGAAATTTGAAACAAATTAACTATATATCCTTATTATTTGTCTCTATGTGTATATATTTTGTTGGGCAACTTATCTATGCGTATATATACACATAATTACATAATATGAATTAAATTTATTATTTTGCTTTCTTGGGGAGCAATAATTATATTGGGTATTGACCAAATGTGAAATCTAATATTAAATGGTCAAAAGTAGTAATATGAGATATTTTGAATTTATAAATAGTTTCCAAATTAATTCATTATGACATAAACCTTCTTGTCAGAAGTCAAGAACTGAAACTAACAAAACTTTATAATAATAAATATAACTGATACATAAAATAAATAATATCTGTGTGATGACGTGATCAAAGATTCTGTAACAAAGACAACAAATCTTACAGAGACCAAACCTAATCTTGCGATCAATACCAACCTCTGAAAAAAAAAAGTTCAAAAATCTTAAAAAGAACAAACAAAAAAAGAAACGAAACTCTGATTACGTTTAGTACCCACTGGATATTAAAAAAAAAAATCAGGTAAATGACGATTAATTTTGACTGGTTGTTTTGAAGTCTTTGTTAGCTTTTCTTTTTTTGGACATGAGCATTATATATTTCAGGACATGAGTTGACAACTGTAAGCGATTAAGAAAAAAAGACTTTTTTAACAACCATTTAATTTTGACATGTTTTATGTTTGGAGGAAGAGAAGAGAAATCACGTGGGATTCTAATAAATATCAGAATTACGTGTGGAATTAGAGAGATTACTAGTTTGAGTAATGTCATTCGAAATGAGTTTTGGCTATTTTACTTGTAAAAAGAGTAATTTTAAGGAAAAAAGAGAGACCCCATGAGCTTACGTTTCTTAATTATCTCCTTGTTTAATTTGACTATTTGGAATCTTGAAACTCCTATTGAGTTTCAAATCTTTTATGGTTGGAGTTGAAAATGTTCCTTCTTTATTTCTTCTATACTTTGAATGTTTCAAAGATAGTAAAAAAATAACCAATAATATGGACAAAAAATGACCTCTGTCTTTTGGCTATAACCACTTCTAACTAATCCTAGCTCATAGATATTTGATATTTTTCCATAACAACAAAATAAATAAAACTTAACATTCACAAAGACAAAAACCTTATAAACATATTGTCCTACTTGTACTTTGCATTATTTCCATCACTCATAAGTTCCATATTTTAAACATTCAAAAATATGTTTTCACCTTATTTTACTCTCACTTACCATCACATGTGGTTGTATTCAAAAATATTATGATATGATAATTCATGAGAGAGAAAGAGAGAGAGATAAGAAAGGAAAGTAAGAGAAAGAAGTGAAGGGAAAGAGAGACACAGACATAAACAACAATGGAGGATGGGATGATCACAAAACAGAAGATATATATGACCTCATAGTCCTTACTCTCTCCCCAATTTGTTTCCCAAAACTTACTTTTATGGTCATAAAAATCAAGATTTTACCTATTACAACACCAGATCTATAAATATATCTAAATCTTGAAGTACTTGTTAGTAGGGAAAATAGAAAGTTATAAGATTTTTTTTATTATTATTATATATATAACAGAAATGAGTGAAGAAAGAAACCCCAACAAAGTGAATCTTAGTTCTACAAAACTGAATCTAAAACTCCACATTAGAAAACTCTGATTGTTTCTTATTTCTTTTCATTTATTATCTAACTCTCACTCAGATCTCCATAAATTTGTACCATTTTACTCACTTTATATATAACAAGCTCTCTCTCTTTTTTTTTGTTTTGGTTAAAACTTCATTATAATTGAAAAAAGACACATGATGAAGAAATTAGATCTAGAGAATTAGTACAAATTTATGAATAAACCCCCAAATTAATTAATATAAACATTTATACCAACAAAGATTCTCACAATTGTTAGTGTGTTTGTGTATGTATATATATGGAATTTCAAGAAAAAAGTGAAAAATAATCCCACCCACAAAAGAATTCAAACCATAGAATTAAGAAGAATAGAATCAAATCTAGCATAGAAGATCGAAAACCCTAGCTAGTAAGATTTAGTAAAGATTCGAGCTTTATCATAACCCTAATTAAATCGGACTTTGAAGTAATTAATCTATTAAAAACTAAGAACAGAGCAGAAGAAGAAACCTGTTGTTTGAGTACTCATAGAGGCGGCCACGGCTAGAGAAGACGATGAGTGCGACTTCAGCGTCACAAAGAACAGAGAGTTCGTAAGCTTTCTTGAGCAAACCATTTCTGCGTTTGCAGAAAGTGACTTGACGATTCGTTGTGTTTTCGATCCGTTTGATTTCGATCTTTCCTCTTCCAGATTTCCTCTGTGGAGAGGAATCTCCTCCTAGCTCCATTTGGAAGGCCGTGTTTGCTGCTCCAAAAGCCACAAAATTTAGGGCAAAATTGATTAGTCCGAAACAAGAATCCAAGAAAACCATCAATACATTTCTTGAAAAGGGCTCCAGATTTGTCATGTTTTCTATTCGATCGAATTATATATGGTTGAGATTAAATAAAGTGAATTAGAAAGATTCAATTTTAAATTTCTTGCCGACACACAACTAAGGAAAGGAAGTAAACTTTTTTGATCTTGAATTCATATTCTCCTAACAAGAGTTAATCATGTGATTTTTTGTTTCTTTGACGAATTTTTGTGGGAAGAGAGAGGATGAAAAAAACAAGTTAAGCTAAGACCAAATCTTTTGCAATTCAAAAGAACAAATTAAATCTAGACTATGAAAGAAAAAAAATTATAGAGCAAAGAATATCAGAGGATTCTGAATATTGTTTCTCTCTAAAAAACATAAAAAGAATCAAATTAAAACAGGAAAAAAGGAAACGAAAGAAGAACATAGATTTGGTTTAAGGACCAAAAGAAGTGAAGCAAAGTAATATTATGAAGAAGATAATGTTTGAAAGGATTGGGGAACAACAAAATACTAGACTGACCTGTTGGGGGGGGAGAAGAACAAAGAGGAAAGTTTTATTTTTCTTGGGAAAATGATTTTCTGGAAAGTATGATTTGGAGAAGTTGCAGAAAATGGAAGGTAAGGTTGTGCTGGTGAAGAGATGGGTATATACATTTATAAAGGAATATATTTTCTTTTAATTTTTCTCTAATTTTTATCACAATTTTATTTTCCACTTTTTTACATCCATATAGTGTCTTATCAATTTGTGTTGATTACTGGTTTTCTTACTCACTAAAGCATAGTTTTATGAATCACATCTAAGAGATAACTAAGTATGTGTTTCTTATTTATTATATGGAGATATACATGTACTTTCTAAAACATATATATATATATATATATATCCGAATATCAAATTCTATGGTGAAAGACTATCATAATCGACTAAAGGTATGTGCTTGGGCGATATTTTTGTGAGTAAAATTAGTTTAAAATGTTACTCATTTTCAGAAATTTTAGATATGTTAAGTTAAAAATAAAATGATTGACAAAGAGCAATCTAAAGGTTCACTTCGTACGTACAAAGCATGAGTATAACAGCTTTTGAAATCACATGAAAAATATAATTAATAAATAGAGAGGGTAAATTACCATAAATAACACCCACCATACATTAATACTTTTCATAAGTATAATACTTATTAAGGACATCCCAAATTGAGAAACTATTGAAAATGGAGGGAAAAAAGAGAGTTTTATTGGTGGATAGTTCTTGTGTGGTCTTTCACAAAGGTCTAAATGAAAAGAGGGTTCAAGTTGGGCAATCACTCATGAGATGCAGACTCTACTTACCATTACTTGTCTTTCCTTTTCATGTGAAAGTTTTTTAGGCACTAAAATCTTTGGGTAAAAATCTTAGTACATGTTATTTTTTGTTACAACAAATATTGATCTTCTTCTTTGTTTTTACTAAATCTTGATCTTTTGAAAGAGGACAATTTATCAGCTCTATTCCCTTTTCTTTTTTTTGAAAAATTGATGTATAAGATTTTATTGACATTTTGTAGGAAAATTTGTTTCACTAAACACGGAAGTTGTATATATAATTATATATACTTGTAAACAAAATCTGTTGTATACATTGATCATTTAATATTATTTTGCAAAAATTATATTTTCTTTTGGATTTTGAATAGCAACCAAAACTAAATAATAATAAAAGTAAAAGCGAATTTTGATTAAAAAATATTTTAGTTAAATATTGTTTAGTTTATTTTTCATATATGAGCTGATTGTGTAAAAATTGTTCTCTTTTTCTGATCAAAGATGTAAAAAAATAGAAAATTACTCAGATTGTGAAGGTTTGGAGTACTTTTTATGTGTTACTGAGATTTGAAGTTGATGATGTTTACATGTCGTGATATTGACATATATAAAATAGGATAAATTAATTAGATAAATAGGGTTTTAGGGTTTATAGGGGAAATAGGGAGATGAACCGTACTTTTATGGGGCTGGACAAGACGTAGGGCTTAATTTGGAAAGTTATTTAAGTGTAATGCTTCTGACTCAATTAGAAGGTAACCAGACTTTTTCTCTCATCTCCAACTACTTTAATCTCTCTCTCTCTTTACATTTTCTTCTTTTTTTCCCCTTCGCAATATCATCTCTCCAATGTTAAGTCCCATTTTTCTGTTGATTTAAACTGATAAATTGTCCTCTTTTAAAAGATCAAGATTTACAGTATACAGTCAAAGAATCGGAAATATTAAATTCTTATGTTCTTGACCTCGACTTTACAATATAAAGTCAAAGACTCAAAATCCAGAGTTAAAATCTAGTAGTTCGTTCCGACTGATTATTTTTTTCTTTTCTGTTTGATGATTAAATATAATCATAATTTAATAACTATCGACCATTATGTACAAGAATATCAATTTTTTGTACGTATCATGTGATTTAAGTGTTCCCTTGATTCAGCTCTGTACGAGCTCAAGTATTAATCAAAAGGAAAATGCTGTCGGGAAAGAAAAAAAACAATATTAACTTTTTTATAGTGTCCAAAACTAATGTGGAGTTTAAGTCGGGATCTCTAGTTATATAAAAAAAAAAGGAGAAATATTGTGTATGTGGAGGAAAAGAAATGTGTATTTATCTAAGATTTTTGTTTATCGATTTAAATAAAATGTATTGAATAATTGAGGAGCACAATGTATAAATGGAGTAAGGTTATGCCAAAAGAAGAGGGAGAATAGCATGTGATGTGTAGTCTTTGATCTCCATCTTTATGAACCCATTTAGGGTAATGTGATAGAGATATGAGAAACCTATATATACATCGCATATTCATATTTATGTGCAAATAACTATATACACCCACTTGCAAGGTGCTTTAGTTTCTTTTTTACCTTATTTATTTATTTCGTAATTAGAAAATTAGTCCAACTTAAATAGGATACATTTTTGAAAAATATCATAGATGAAATTTGTTTCAGCAGTTTAATTTTAGTGTCTATGGTTCATTAGCTGTTAATCCATTTGTTTATTTGTATTGCTTCATATATTGCTTCTTTTGTTTAAATTCGTTTTTTTTTTTTTTGGATTTGTGTGTTTTGTTTGTTTGGTTTTATGTCTCCGGAGTTTCGTTTTATTCCATCGGTTTTTTATTTTCAAATCAAATTTAATAAATAATAAACATCAGATAAATTAAAAAAGAAGTAAAATACCTTTTTTGTGCAATATATTTTTAATAAAACACAGGTTGTGAGAAAATAGGGCCGGGAACCTTCTCTAATGTATTTTATTAGTAAGAGTTAAAGTAAACTTAGTAAGAAATGATCTAATTAAACATTATCAATATTTCTCTAGCATGTGAAATAATTGATCAATGTAGGTATATTCATTAGTAAAATTACAAAATTAGTTAATAATTAGATTTCCTTTACATAGTATGTATATATACTTTCAATATATAGAAATTGATTAGGTCATTTATAAAAGTTAACAACTCAATTGCTTTGGGTCAAGCTTTCATGGTCGGAGTGGGTTTTAAAAACCACAATATCTTCTCGTATCTTCAGTGATGGACCACATCGAAGGTTGCTTTCCACCATAATTTGATCAATATTTTCCTTTTTAATTCTGTAACTCGTTGAAGTATTTTAATGTTTAATTTAATGTGTAAATAATTAAACATTAAGTGTTTTTTTTTCTTAAATATTGGAAAAGTTCCGAGACGAGGCTCTCTCTAGATTAGGGATCGGAGTAGGGTTAATGTAGTCCTCTCCCATCGCAGTGCTCGAACTCTAAACCTCCAAAATCATTTTTGCTTTGAGTGGCTTGCTAGAGGTTCACATAGAAAATATCCACTAAGTTCACAATGACATATATGATGTGAACTATGTATACGTATTAATGATTAAGAGCTTTAATGATATATCAACAACATACAATAAATATGTCAAAACAAGAGACGTGGAAGCATACATTTTGTGTTGGAGAAAGGATCACTTAATGAAACTACCTAATCGAATCTAATGCATATTCTTTTGTTCCCTAATTTCTTCTTCCTTGTCATTAAATAATAAACAATGAAAAGTTTGGATGCATAACTTAAGACTTGTACAATGGAAAATAGAGGATACCTCCTGCTAGATCAGAATCCGAATTGAGCATCCAAATCCATATGTTTTCGCAGTTCCTTTAAGACTCATCAGTTGATACCTATGAATGGTGGTGGATTAACGATAATTAGATTATAACTCGTGCGTCCGCATGACAATTTTTTTTGTTTATGAAACTTTATAATATAATTTGTGTTTATTTTTGTGTTTAGATATAATTTATTTTTGTAGATTTAATTTTTGTATCTCATTGTATGATGCCGGTGCAAGATTATCTTCTGGCAAAATATCTTTCACAAAATCAGCGATTGCATCCACGCATTCCTCACTCAAATTGAAATCCGTCTTTATACTCATCATCCTAGTTGCAGCTGATAAAGGGGAATGTCCACCTCTACACCCATCATATAAAGGATTTTTAGCAACGTCTAACATATCAAAGAATTTCCGAGCTTCTGCGTTAGGTTCTTCCCCTCTATTTCCATACTCAGCAACCGATGACATACTTTCACGGAATACATCGTTCACCATCTGAACATGACGTACAGTACTTTCTACTTCCATTGCAGGTTCTTCTAAGCTAGCGCTATCCTCAATATATTGTTCACTAGTACTAGCATAATTATCCACCATTGTATCATTTTCTCCATGATAATACCAAATCTTGTAACCCGGCACAAAACCATGACAATAAAGGTGTGACCATACTTCATCTATCACGATTAATCTACGATTCCGACAATTCGTACAAAGGCAGTAGATTTTACCGGTTTTTTCGCTTTCTTATGCTTAGCCGCAAATGTCATGAATTCTTGCAGACCTTCTCTGAATTCTTCTGTAACTAGGCCCGTGTCCGGAATTTGATGAGGCATGTCCATTCATGATCGAAAATAATTATAAGGATCTAAAGAAGACATTTTTGTAAGGAATTGTAGATGAGAGGTTTTTTGTGATTGTAAATGAGAGGGTGGATACGTTTTTATAAGGAAATTGTGCGCGTTTTCCGACGGATTTAACGGCTATATTCAAACGGCTATGTAACGTATATATATTATTTCAAACGGCTACAATCTGTCGGAAATCCGTCGGAATGTGTCCGATGGATGGTCGTCGTCGGAAATTCATCGGCAACGTCAAACGGCTACATCATCTGTCGAAAAACCGTCGAAAATCCGTCGGTTCTTTTCCGATGGATCATTGGCGTCGGAAATTTCCGACGAATTTCTGACGGGTCCTATTTTCTGACGGATTTCCGACGGATGTTACTTTCGTCCAATTCCCGTCGGAAATCCGTCGGAAATTTCCAACGGAATTATGGCCGTTGGAAATCCGTCAGAAATTTCCAACGGAATTATGGCCGTCAGAAATTTCCAACGGAATTATGGCCGTCGGAATTGCCGTCGGAAAAGACCATGTTTTCTTGTAGTCGAAGACTAAATCATAGGGTTTGCGATATTTTAGTTTTGAATATAATAATTGATCATAATCACCAACAAAATCTTTTCAATGGTTAAAAATATTCCTAAAATTAAGATACAATATTGATAGAGATTTGTGATTAATTAGATTAGTTAATATATTGTAAATAGGATATTTAGGAACGGAAATTTATTGATAAGTTCCAAAAAAAAAAAATTAAATATTTGCATCTATCTAAGTTACAAAGAATTTAATTCGGATATCCTTTAATTTTAAAAAGAAAATAATTTGGATTTCAAGTTTTAGAAAGAATTTAATTCGTATTTCTAAATCGTAACAAATCGTGTGGAGAATATTTTATTTATAATTTTTGCTTGATGGTCAAATCGTTTAGGTAAGCTAATCATCATAGCTTCATCTATGGCTACTAATTATATGTGGGATTTTTTGGAGAATATTTCATTTATAAATAATTTATTTGTTGATCACATATATATATATATATATATATTTTATTTTTTTAACATTTCGGGATTCATTTATTTTGCAAAAATTTCTGTAATCAATTTCAATTAGCTTAACTAATACCTTACTTCCAAATCTTGCATAGTACGAGTAAGATATGCAAAGTTTGTTTGAGATTTAACAAAAATAAATTTAATGTTTTATTTTGTATACTCTAAATAAAGAAAATAGGTAAATTAAAATTTGAATTTTCGGAATTATTTTTAAATCTAAATTAAAATATTTTTTTTATTAATATTATACTAAATTGACTTGTTTGGCAACTGAAATAGTAGTTATCCACAAAAAGAATAGCCAAATTCTGTAATATAATTTGTTTTGTTTTTTTTTGTATTTAGATATAATTTTTTTTGTAGATTTAATTTTTCTAGTATTAAATATGACCGTGATTATAAAAACATAATTCTAACCCGCCCGTTCATATTAATATGAAAATGAATGCGATTATAAAAACATAATTCTAACCGGCCCGTTCATATTACTGTACAATATAAATATTTACTAATTTCAAATATTTAAAATTTTAGGCTGATTGATTATGATAAAAATATACAATAACATATCGTTTATTTATCTCCGTCATTATGAGAATATTATTTAAATTTGAATATTTAAATTAAATCTAAATTAATATCCGGTTTATCATTTTTGTAAAGATATAATAACAACTGATTTTTGATAATTGATATAATCTATATTTAATTAAATCCAAACTAATCTAAATTAAAATCTGATTTTTCGGAATTATTTTTAAATCCAAAAAAAATCCAAACTAAGGAATATTTTTGTAAATATATTATATATATGTTTTCGTGATAGTAAATAATTAAATATTTGGTAAGATTCTGCTATAATTTTGAAAATAATAAATAATTAAAGATTTGGTAAGATTTGTCAAATATAATTAATTTTTTAATTTTAAAAAGATTTATGTTTGGCAACATGAATAAAATGAAGGGAATAGTAGTTATCCAGGATAGAAATTGATGTGATCATGGACACGCATGCTTTGGATGAGGTTCCAGAGGCAGCATTGGTCGTTCCTGAAGGTCCTATTACACGGTCCAAGTCAAGGAAGCTAGCCGGAGCTGTTCGGAAATTGCTTAACGACGTTCTGATCAAGGAAGAAGATCAACTTACGCATTGCAGCTTCACCTCAATATCATTTGTGGATTCTTCTTGAGGTTGACCGCAAGTGTAAGTTGTTGTACTCTTTTTCCTGTGCTCGGTTTTGTCCCATTGGGTTTTCCGAGTGGAGGTTTTATCGAGGCAACGGCTTACGCTTACATTCCGGTCCAATCTCGAGCTGAATGCCAAGGGTTATTTTTCGGCTGGAGTTTTAAGAGACAAGTCAAGGCAGCCGAAGAGTCATTCAACCTTCTTTAATTTTAATCAAGACTTTATTTAATTTTGGTCTTAGTCTTTTAATTCTTTCTTCTATTTTCGAGGAGTCTTGTTGACTACCTCTTTTCTTCTTCTATATAAACCTTTCTCCTCTCATTGTCGAATTCATTCACCTTTTTAATCAAAATTATTTTAGAGAAATTCTCTCTTGTTCCTTTGGGACTTTTCGATCTCTTTGGTGGTTAGCCAACGAAATCAAACTGATCATTGGGTGGTTAGCCTCTTGATCACAAATCGATCACTAGGTGGTTAGCCTTGTGTTCACTCCGATTCCGAGGTGGTTAGCCGACGAGTCACAAACGTTCCTTAGGTGGTTAGCCTTCGGATCAGATTTACCGAGTGCCGTTCATAGCTCTCGACGCAGCCATTCACTTCCCCCGCCTTGCTCGTTCAAGGATTATCCAAGATCAATACCAACAAGAGTGTGCCGTTTTTGGGAGGATCGTATCAGGAATAGACTAAAATGAAAGTTTTCTTTGTTTGGTTACAAAATGTTCCCCTGTTTTAATAGTATAGATATTAGAGATGGCGAAAATCTATTATGCGTTAAAAAAACATGGGTCATTAGTTACTTAATATAAAGCAGTATGGACCAAGGCAGCCAAGATCTGAAAGGATGCCACGCACTATTATATATCCCACTCGAAATGAAACTTGGTTTTGCCGGTAGCTCGCTCTGAACAGGCTCAAATTATCCTCGTCACACTCACGGACATCACACCTCCGAATGCTTCTCGTGGCTGTTAAGTCTTCCTCTGGCGGAACACCGCAAGTACGTATACCCACATTTTCTCTTCCAAATCAACTTGGCAAGCAGCTGCGAATTCGTTATCCACTGGTTTCTTGGACCAAAGTTGTATGGTTTAAGGAATAAGGAGTATGTGCTTAGATACTCTTTTTGTACTTGGTTGGCTTCGCTTGCTACGAGGGATAGACTTATGTAACATCTCGATTTCTGGTATATGGTGGTGCATGTGGAGAGATTTAAAATAATTGATTTGGCTACATATGTTACCAAAGTGCACTTATCTTTTCGATCACTTGTCCAGAGAGAACTCTAGAGTTAAGTAAGCTTGAGCTGGAGCAATTTAAGGATAGATGACCAACTAGGAAGTGATTTGCGGTACTGTGTGAGTGAGGACAAAACACGAGAAACTATCACGTGGTGATTTACATGGATAGTAAACAAGTCTTTCGAGACTCCCAAAATAGCGCACCAGCCATCGGGCGAGAGTGGGGCCCACGAGACGAGAAATGGCGTGGGGCCACGAACGGTGGCGGTTGGGGAGTTACAACTTAGGTCATATGGGGCATGAATGTTCCTTCAGCTTGTGTTATTTGTCCCATTAATGGAATTGAGAGCCATTCTCATTTGTTCTTTGAAAATGAGTTTTCAATGTCTATTTCGCAACCTTGGCTTTAAGAATCTTGCTTAATCATCCCTCTACATTGGTTCCTATTGCCTCTTAGATTCAACCACCTCTGCATCATCGTTCACAAACCATCATCGTCAGGCTCCTCCTCCAATCAGTCGTTTATCTAGTTTGGAAGGAGAGAAATTTGAAAATCTTCACAACAAACGTTTCCACACCAACAACACGTCAAGCCATTGAGACCGCCTACTTTCATTACCGGTAAAAGATCATCACTCTTTTTCTCTCCTTGAATTTTACTTGGTTGTATTAGCTTTACTTTGTAATTTCAATGTTTGTCAAATTTTGTTTCTTTTAAGTTCCATTTGGGTTCACAGTTTTGTAATGGGTAGATTAGGTTGTATTTCCTTTAAAAAAAAAAAATTGGTGTAAAATCTTAAAATTTATGCTAAAAAAAAAAAAAAAAAAAAAAATTGGGAGGTAGACATAAACATGGATTCTTTATTTGGTTGTTTGTTCTCAATTGTTGTCCTAAGAAGGATTGGTCTGTAGATTGATCCGAGATTTTTACTCAGTCACATATTCTTCGAGTGTCATAAATGAGTTGGACTGTTTGGAACATGATTAGAAATCGTTACCAAAATTAACCACAGAGATCAACCACACAAAAGATAGTTTATGTATTCGGATATAAGCTCTTTCTCATTTAGTTTTAAAAGGGTTAATTATTTTGTTAAACTAACTGTGAATTTTAGTTCATCAGCTGATAAAATAGGTATGGATTGTGCATCCAAAATGTGGTACCCTTTCTCGCTTATGAATACTAAATACAATATATAGCTTAACAAAACTTAATAGAAAAAACTCGAAGATATGTACTGTCATGCACTAACAACAGTGTTAATTTTTTCGAATTAATGAGAAGATAATAACTTTTTTGTTTGAACTCGGATTATAACACATATGTGGTACTAGTACAAATCAATATACTAAAAGCCCCGGCCCCAGTCAGCGAGGAGTAAACTTTACTAAATCAAATTCGTTCATTATGAAATTATGTATAACCTATGCAATGGGTGTGGCCACGGTAAAGTGGCCCATGAGACTATAATTACAAATAATTCAATACAGTTTCTAAATCAAGAACCTGTTGTTGGGTCCCTCTTAGAAATGTATATAAATTATATGTGCGTTTTTCACATTTCTGATGTATATATTCTTTTGTCATAGACATGAAATTTCATGTGGTTTTATAAAATTCACATCTTAGGGTAAGACTTCGATGGAAAAGTAACACTCACATAAGAACCTAGCTATGACAAGAACCAGTGATGTACATCCAATTGCTTAGATCGATACATTATTTATCTGTCTTAGCAAACAAAAACAAAAAACACATCCTGAATTTTGAAGCAACTTAAACTTTCAAGTGCTCCAATATAGGAAACATAGCAATAACACATCCAACTTTCTTAACATTTGTTTTTCTTCGATCATGATTAATTTATTACTATATTTTTTACATATAACTTTCTTACATTTTGAAATAAGGGACCATATATTGAGGTTGAATCATAACTTTTACACCAATTTTAGATTACAACAGCAAATATGCTGAGGTTAAAATCATAGATCTTACAACAATTTTTATACTAAAATAAAATGCAGCTTTTGTCCACACGAAGAGTTTCTTCAGTGTAGAGCAAAATTACAAATTACAAAGTAAAATTCGGTTGTTTAGGGGGAAAACCGGAAGGAATAAAAAAGAATCGTTTTTAAACCGGTTAAAGAATTACAAATGTGAACCGGATGATGAGCCGTCATGGCTGCTCAAATCCCAATTATGTTTCTTCTTGTGCTCGAAATTCTGAAAGCATGTCAATGGCCTCATCTGAGAAAAACATGTGGAAGAAGAAACAGATAAGAGAGACAAATAAACATACTATGGCAGCCAAAAAACAACATACTTAATCATCTGTGTGCGAGAGAGAGAGAGAGAGAGAGAGAGAGAGTGTGTGAGAGAGAGAGAGAGAGAGAGAGAGAGAGAGAGAGAGACCCTCCATTGTCGCTTGTGACCCATATGGTGAAGAATGGACTCAAGCCGTATGATGATCTCTCTGAAAGTCGGTCGCTTGTAGGGTTTATCTAGCCAGCAATCTTCTATCAACCTATGGGATCCAAAACAAGAGCCCAACCGGTTAATGACATGAACTAAACCAATCAATGATGCCAAACTGTCCTTTTCAGTTGAATGGTGAAGAGAAAATAAGACTCACGTTTTAAGTCCATGAGGGTAATGCTTTGATGGAGCTTTGAACGATGGTCGCTCTTTGCAAGCATAAGCTTCTGAAGCTTCACTGTCTTCCTTTTCAGCAAAGGGCAATCGTCCTTCGATCATCTAAAAAATCCGAAACTGAAAGGAATCAAAGACATGAACAAAGAAAGAGCACAACCGAAAAGAAAAAAAAAAATTCCTTACCTCTTGAACGATCAAAGCAAACGAAAAAACATCAGCTTTTGTGTCGTATTCTTTGCTAGTGAAAACTTCAGGAGCAATATATCGACCTATAATGTCGATAACAACGATTTTTTTTTTATCATAACATATCCAGTAATCAAGACTCTTGACCAAGCAGATCAAGAATTAACGCTCCCAAATTTACAATAACTAGACGGGTGCGAAAAAACACTTACAAGACGTGTCTAGACATGTGAAAGGCTTGTCTTCTTTAACAGTAACAAGCTTGCTTACTCCAAAGTCTGCAACTTTCAGATGCCCTGAATCATCCCGCAATATGTTTCTGCAGATATAGTACAATTGTCAGAGAATAAAAAGAGCTTAGTTGACGGTAACTACACATATAAGAGGAAAAAAACCGCTGATATGGACAGTGTGAACTCACGAAGGTTCAAGATCGCGGTGGATTATAGGATCTCCCTTGATCTCATGAAGATAGCTCATTCCCCTAAAAGATATTCGAATGGGTAAAAATTACAAACGAATCTAATAGAACATTTATAAACTTTGAAGAAGACGCATATAGCTTTAAATCGAATACCTTGCAATATCAAGTGCGTATCTAACAGCAATTGCTGGTTTTAATTGTCCCTTTCTTTTGAGCAATTCACGCAAATCCCCCTGAAGAATTATCAAATGAGATCTTGGTTTCGAGAAACTATGAAAAAAAAAAAAGATTTCAAAATTTTTAGAGAAAGTCATCATACCCTAGGCAAATATTCAGTTACAATCATCATTGGATTACTTTGAGTTACAGCACCAAGAAACTGAACAATGTTTGGATGCCTAAGCCTTTGGAGCAGTGCAAGCTCATCGTGGAATTTCCTCCTGCGCGCGCATACACAACACGATTATGGTAAGGAATTGGAATCTAAAACCTTATTACCCTCAACAAGATATCTTTTACTTACACTTGATCCTCATCGCTCAAAACTTTATCATCGAGTTTTTTCACAGCAACTTGAATGCCACGCCACATTGCCATACAGTAAGTTCCCTGAAACAAGAAGCTTCATACCATTAGATGGGAAGGAATTGAACACATCGATAAGAGATTCATTAAAGACAAAGGACATGTTTTTCACCTTTGATATCTCTTTGCTTTGAGTGAAATCAAGCTCATTAGGATTGATTTCATATTCAGGGACTTCACGAGCAGTCTTCACGTGCATTGGAGCCATCTGAAACATACAAATGTGTCAGCAACAATGAAGAAAAAGTTAAATCTTCTAATGGCTAATACAGCGAGAGATACAATCAAAAACCAAACCACGTCAATAATTTTCAGCTAGATTCTTACCGGATGTTTAGCTCCATGTATCTCAAGAATCTTGATAACATCAACGTTCTTGTAAAATATCGCATCTGCAAGAGGCTGTTTTCTAAAATGTATTAGATTACTACAAAACATCATCATCTATATATCCATCATTACACAGCAAAACCAGAGATTCAATTAACAGAAACTGAAAACAAAAACAAAAAAAAAACTGAAAGTTTGTGGTTTTGTTTCTTCTTACAGTGCTGCCCCAGCGATCTTTAGGATCAACCTCGGCTTTCCGATCAAGAAGAAGCTCGACGACATCTTTCAATCCTTGGCAAGCCGCCACGTGGAGAGCAGTCCGATCATCAATGTCTCTGTAATTAGCATCGATCCCGGAATCAAGAAGCTCCTTAATCCCTTCAATGTCACCTTCATTCGATAAATACATAAGTCTCACACCACCAGGGATCTCTTCTCCATCCTCTAACACCTCTTCTTCCGAGTGAATCGACGGCTCTGGATTCTTCTCCGGCGCCATCGACGATTGCCGCCCAATCGTAAACCGCGGCGTTTGGTATTCCTCTTCCATCCCCCAAAAAACCCACGAAACTAATTTGTACCTAAAACCCTGATTGTTTCCGAAAATCTGGGACGGTCAACGAAAAATCAAAGCTTTAAAAAGCAAATCAATGCCCTTTGACACGCAGGTATCGAGATAAGACAAACCCTAAAACCCTGATTAAACCGGATTCGCACAATCTGAGAAGAAATTGAACAAGGAAATCAAATAAGAATATGGAGAATCAAAAAGGGTATCTTTAAGAAAATTTCAGAGCAATTGATCTGAGAGAGAGAAAAAAAAACCCAGTGGCGAAATTTATAGGTGGGTGATGCCGTACTGGAGAAGAGAAAGCTGGTCGGTAAGAACGTCATCGGAGAAGAAAAAGGAGAGAACCAGCTTCTGTTGAGCGCGTATGCGTCACGTGCTTCAAATCGCGTGAGAGGAAAGTTCCTTCGGAACGGAGACGTCATGTCTGGCGCCACGGTAGGCTTGCGTTGACGAAAAGATAGACTTCAGATCTGAGCCGTTGATTTAAACAGCGTCAGATGAATAATAACGGTGTGGATCATCCCGCACGTGTAAGATTCGATTTGTTTAAACGACCGCGTTTTTCTTCTGTAACCAACCTGGTTTTGTTGAGTTAAAAAAGTCAGGACTTGGGGACAAAGACTTCGAAACTCAAAAGGATAAGAAATACATCAGTTCTATTTCCGTTTGATTTTCCAAAATGTTTACTATATTTTCCACTTGTTTACAATTATAAATATATATCAATTTGCAGGCCACTTTAGTTGTCTTTTTTTTGTTTGTTTGATAATAGCCACTTTAGTTGTCCAAGGAAAAAAAAAACTTATTGGATAAGGTTTCATGCTAAATATGTGATCTGATTTATTGATGTACAGTATACATTGAATAGGTAAAGATTGACATCTTCATCCTCATCCTCATCCTCTTTTTTCTTTTTCAATTTCATTATAGGACAAACAAACAAACTCGTTAAATTACTATTCAACTTTCACAACATGTGAATTTGTATGTATTTAGCATCTTTTGTAATTTTATTTGTCAACCTATATGCTTAACTATTTTTTCAAATATAAAATAATTCTTTAGACTTTGGTGGATGTAATATGTAAGGTCAAGATCCTGATATTCGTATTTTAAGACGTAGGCATACAGATAATCAAAAAATTTTTTTTTGTCTCAACTAATGACAAGTTGTATAATTCCTGTTGATACTTGTTAATAATTCTTATCCCTTAATTTCAATTCCAACTTTTTGGAATTTCTCTAAGTAATTTAGTGACAAATGTCAACTACACTCCAAATTGGTTCCTATCTCTGTAGAGATTTTTTTTTTTTTTTTGACTAAACTGTAGAGATATTTTTTAAAGCTCATTTTTTTAATTAGTTAAAATGAAAAGGAATAGTGTCACTAGATACTTATATATGTTTAAATTACATATAGATTTCATAGCATCTAATTAATTAACATCGGATACATGCACTTCACACACAAAAAAACGTCACGTGGTAGTTTCAAAGCTTGTTAGATAGTGTCAATAAAATATTTAGATTTTGCCAAGTATAAAAATTTGGAATGTAGTTTGTTATTTTTTTTTAAAAAACACTTGAAAATTTTCAAGTTTTCTATTTTATAAAAAATTTATTGAAAATTTCCATAACTAAAAGTTGCTAATGTTTTCAAAATTTTTTTGTATTTGTTTGGCCATATAATTTATTTTTCGACAAAAGAAATATTCCATATAATAAAGACGGAAGACATGGACAAGGTCCACAAGGAACAATGAAAACAAATTGATTTAAAAATATTTAATAATTAAACAAAAAGAAAGAAAACAGAATAAGATGGAAAACTATTTTTTTTTTTTTGAAGAGAAAAAGATGGAAAACTATTGGACAAGGATATAATGTTTATCAATGATCTTTTGAAGAAAGAAACTTAAAAATATCAAAAGAAAACTGGAATATATCTACAATATTCAGAGGAAGCAAATCAGCAATAATAGTTTACTATATATTCGTACGTAATATTTGATGGGGATATGTGAGTGATTATTTGTACGTATGTACTTTATATTAGATTGGTAACAGTTCTTTTAAGAAATTTCCTGTAAAATCTTACCAGAAGTCGAATGATCATACTATGATGAGCAAATGTTTACACTAAACTTTAAATTTGTGTTAAAATACATGCACATTCTTAGTTTCAACTGATGACCACTTGTCTACTTATAGATGTATCTTCCTCATGAAACCTTCACAATTCGGAACTTTTCTAAGTAATTTAGTATCAAATGTCAACTACATTAATCCAAATTGGTTCCTTATTGGGTGTTTTGAATTGTGATTTTTAAACCATCTTATTATCATTCTGATAAGAATCCAATATATAACTCAAATCCTTGACTAGTTCACCCTTCAAGATATAGACCAAACCACTAAACTCGAAACCAAATGATTTTTTCCACAAGATACATATAGTCTGCTCATATTAATTAATATAGAATAAATAAATTTCACATTGTCATTAGATCTTATCACAAAAGCAGAAGCAAACAACAACAAAAACAGAAGCAAATATACATGTAGATCAAACAGATCATAAATTTGAACCCAACCATGAAACATCATACCACACTAAATAAAGCATATAACCGACATAAATCGAACAAGAACAAGAGGAAGATCGGCGATAATACATTAACATTTTTTTTTCTTTATTCAATTTAAGAAATTAAATTATGTTCGTCAATTTTCACCCAAGATCCAACATCTGCATCGGTTATCCATAATGCAACTCGATTTTATCCAAAAATTCAATCCGTCGATACTCGAATCAAGCGTGTACGCTTTCTCTAACGCTTTCTTCTTCTCTTCCTCTGTTAGATCGCCGTAGAGTATGCTCATATGTGGCACGTATACTGCAACATCCCAACATGTCATAGACTCATACACACGTACACATATTAATATGATTTATAGCGTTATTCACAATATTATCAGTAAAATTACTTTCCAATAAAGATTAAAATCCTATTGATGATTAGAGATTAGATCATACATGTCCCGGTGAAGGGTTTGAAGTGAGCCATAAAATGTCCCGCAGCATTCATTACCTGTAAACATAACACAAAACAATGTTTGTAAATTTGTAATAGCTTTGCATTTCAATTGAATGGTTTTAGTATATTTAAATTCGTCATAGATACCCATATCAATCTGGTTGGCTCAGCCCAGCCCGTAAAACACACATATATTTGAATCCGGTCCGGTCCAACAAATTTTCAAGTTTATATTTTAAAACCCGGTCCGGCCCAAACAAGATTACAAGATTATTTCAAATTTTCTGTGTTTTCTTATTCCTATGTATCATTGTTATCGTGTATATAATTTTAGTGACATTTAATATCACACTAGATTCTAACCCGAGCGCCTGGACGAGATTTTTTTGTTTTTGTTTTTGTTTATGAAAATTTTTAATATAATTTGTGTTTATTTTTGTGTTTAGATATAATTTGTTTTTGTAGATTTAATTTTTGTAATATGAGATCCATATTTTTGTGTTTAGATATAATTTTCGTAATATGAGACACATATTTAGTATAATAGGAATATAAGTTAGTTAAGTATATATCGATGTAATTGTAATTGTAAACTTTGTTATTATGTGAATCTAGCTTACTACACAACCAATATTTTTTTATGAGTGTTAAAATGGGTTATTCCGTGCTTTTAATATGCCTTTAATTATACCACTATTTTGTATGTTTTGACAAACCAACCCGCAAAGGGCAGCGATTATAAAAATATAATACTAACATGCCCGTTCATATTACCGTATAATATAAATATTTACTAATTTCAACTATTTGAAAATTTAGCCTAAATGACTATGATAAAAAGATACAATAACATATTTTGTTTATCATATGCATTA
>PKMM01053975.1:0-10352 GCA_002933915.1 Eutrema heterophyllum
TGGCTTCTGTCTTCGTACCGGTCCATCACACCGATCCAGGATCGGTCGGTGTGAATTACTTGGAAACTTGCCGTTCGAAATCTCGGAGTTCTGGGAGGGTACACCTATCGATTCTGGGTCGGTGTAAAAAGTGTTGTGGATCGGTATGAGCTTTTGTCTTCATACCGACCCATCATACCGATCCAGGATGGGTCGGCGTACTCCTCTCCTTTTTGCTATTTTGCCTTGGCCATCTCTTCTTGTACCCAACTCCGATCCAGCTTGGCTTGGTGACTTCGAATCCTTCCAAAGTGCTTCCAAGTACCTAAAAAGGATTCCAAAACATGCGAGATACGCTAGGACCTAATGCACAACATCCTAGGTCCTAAGGAAGACCAAAATGCGAGATAGAACCATGATAAGTATGCAAATCACATCAAACTCCTATATAATATGCATGCTAGAATAAGTAAAATATGAGTATATCAAAACCCATCAATTCCATCTCATCGATAGCAACCGTCCGAAACTCAACCTTGGCAAAGAACAAGTGAGCCAACTGTGTCCCACAAATATTGAAGCTCCTTCTCAGGGTAGAAAGTGCTCTCCACCATAAATGCCTTCCTCCTTGAAACCAAAAATCTCAACCTTGGCAAAGAATATTGTGCACATATTTGAGGGCCAGGTTTCGATTGCTAGAATTCTTGCAAATGCCTGGTTGATAGTCTCCAGAGGCAATTGTGTCCCATAAATATTGAAGCTCCTTCTCAGGGTAGTGACAGTGCTCTCCAATATAAGTGCCTTCCTCCTTGAAACCAAAAATCTCACATAGCTCATGGAAGGTCACCCTATACGTGTAGCGGTCCATCTTGAACTCGAGGACCCCAAAACCCGTTTCTGCATCCGCTTTCTTATTTCCTTCGTCATAAAAAGCCGCCCTTAGAGTCGCAAGGAATTTGGTGAGCTTTGATATTCTCATATTTTGCATCATTTAAGCATTCCCTTAGCTTATGTTTTGAGTCATTCGCATAGAAAATTCACGTCATTGTATAGCCGGGCAACCACACGACGACTTCGCCCCAATACCGAGTCCACCGATCGGTATGCTCACTCGGCGTGCAAGAACCCAAGCCTGATACCGAGTCCACTGATCGGTATGGGGGATCGGTATCAGCCCGTTCGACCCTTTTGACCCAACTTAATCGGGTCGGTACCCGGTTTGTCCTGGGTCGACCTGGTTCGCACACTGTTCACTATAAATATTTTTAGACCTAATTTTCTTGGGGAATGTCTTTTCTTAGGCTAAAAAACCTCATTTTGAGTGTTCTAAGTATTTTGTAAGAGAGATTCTCCTTTTTAATATATGCAATCTAAGTTTATCTATAAGTCTCTTTTTCTCAATCTTCTTTCTTAATCATCTAATCATTTAATCATGAGATTTAACATGTTCTTCATAGGATTTGTTGGATCCATCATGATTAGTGAGTAATCTCCTAGGATCTAGGGATGGGTTAGGATTAGGTGACTTCCATGGATGATTTGTGAAGTTTAGGGATAAATAATCAATTTCCTACTCTTATGAAGTGTGTTTTTAATGCTTGATTGTGCTTGAGAAAGTCAAACTTGATCTCAAGGCATTTCCCACCCACAAAGTGTTCGATGAAATGCCTAAGAGAACTTTCTAAGAGAAATACCCTTCTTAGCCTAAGAGATTAGTTGTCTAAGGGATTATTTAGGTGATCTTGATTAATGAATTTAATGCTTGCTAATTAAGAGTCCACAAATGAGAATTTGATCTTGGATTAGTGATTAGCATAGGCGATTAGTACCTTGAGAGAGGATTAGTCATAACTAGGATCTTAACCTTGGAAATTAACCTTGATTGTGTGTGAGCATCATGAATCAAACTCGGAATAGCCTATATCCAATTACCCCATCCTTGGATTCGTTTCCATTATTTGAATTCACATCTCGCTTAGCTTGTTTCATCTTGTTCGTTTACTTAATCTTGTTAGGGCGTTAGTAAAACTCAACAATTCACTTATTTAGCTTAACTTACTTGAGTGCCTTGTATTCTTTGTGCTTAGAATTGATCCTAATACGGATTGATAATCTTCTATACTACTCGTATTGGAGTTATTGATACCTCCTTAAGACCGAAAAGTCTTAGTATCAAGCTTGATCCTTCATTCTGAAATTTTTTCAAAACCCCATGTTCTTGAAAATGAGCGCCACATCCTCGAATATTCCCATATTCTCTAACACCTCGGAATCCACAAATTGTCCTTGCTCAAACTTCATTCCCATGAATTTCTTGAAGTATTCGGTCTCAGTTGGCTCTCTTTCCACGGCTTCCTCTTCCGAGCTTTCTTCTTCATCCTCTCGCACCACACTCTTGCCTTTCTACTTGGCACTTGAACTCTTGCGGAGGGAGGGTTAGAAAGAGGAACCGTGACCCCTTCCTCAATGAAATCACCCGCCAAGTAGGGCTTAAGACGTTGTCCATTGACCGTGAACTCTTCACCCGTCTTGTTCAACAACACAACCGCGCCATACGGTCTCACTTCTTTAATCTTAAAAGGCCCAGACCATCTTGACTTGAGCTTCCCAGGAAATAGCTGCAACCGGGAGTTAAACAACAACACTTGGTCCCCATCATTAAGATCCTTGGGCGTTATCTTCTTTTCATGGAACAACTTCGTTCTCGCGTTGTAGAGACGCGAGCTCTCATATGCATCTAGACGGACTTCATCGAGCTCGTTCAATTGAAGGAGACGCCTTTTCGAGGCTGATTTGATGTCAAAGTTGAGAAGTTTAACCGCCCATAAGGCCTTGTATTCCAACTCAACCGGCAAGTGACAATATTTTCCATGAAGAAGATTGAATGGCGTTGTCCGAATCAGTTTATTGTAAGCGTTTCGGTATGCCCACAACGCATCATCTAGCTTCACGGACCAATCCTTCCTTGAAGTTCCAACTGTCTTTTCCAAGATTGTCTTGATTTGCCGGTTAGAAACTTCCACTTGCCCACTCGTTGATATAGCTCAAATTAATACCCTAAAGTACTAAAGCTTTGTCGATTGCAATACTTAGGGATCGAATCCACAGAGACTCAGGGAAACACACAATAGATTATTTAGATCAGAATTAAGCTAAAGCAACAATGTAATTGAAAGCAGATGCGTAAATTAAACGGGTTGTAAAACGATTGGAAAGAAGCTAGGCTCATGGTATTTCTCAGGAATTCAATGAATGTAAGTAAACTAACTAACAAGATTCAGATTTAGCGCGGTTCTTGAACTCAAATCACTAAAGTATAGCTAACCAACTCTCGTTGCGAAAACTATCTAAGTCTAAATCCTAGAATTCTAAATCTCTTTGTGAATCATAAAGTCTAAACCAGCTTTTAGTTCAAGTTTGATTTGTTCACAAAACAACTAAACCAAATCTCTTTGCGAATAGTTATTTTGCTCACCTAGGTTCTGTCAGGTAATTAATTGCACTCTCGTGCCTAACCAATTATCCTAAGATCTAAGTTCCAGATTCGTCAACCTAGAATTAGCTATGGGAATAACCTAAGGCGAAGAACTAATTCAGATGGTGAATCCTAATCAATCAATTAACCTAACATTCAGAGAAAACCCTTATGAGAACCCTGAACCTAACAAGTGATCTACTCAGACATGGAGATTGAAACAATAAACATGATTGAATAGATCATCAAAGAAATCAAATAAGAAAATAGGAGTTCAGAGTTGTCTCTCCAAAAACCAAAGTAGAACAGAAGTAAAAAGTGGCTGAAAAACCTAATTATAATGCTAAAACACGTTTTGGGGCTTCTTGTAATTATTAAAGACTTCTGGACCAAGGTGCAAACTCTCAAGACTTGTAAAAAATCGCGTTTCCTGTTTTCATGTAGTTGGTATCGACCGACACTAAGGTAGTATCGACCGACACTAGTCACTACTCGCCAGACTGGACTGTCTTCACGAAAACTGGCATAACTTTTGATCACACCGTTGGAATGACCTCAAACCACTTCCAAATGAAAGCTAATCCAAATATCCGTCTTGTGTCCAAATTTGAGCTCAATCCATCGGTGGGAAGTTCTTCAAATCTTCATTTAAAGTCGCGACTCGTGCTTCAGTGAGTATCGACCGATACTAAAGTAGTGTTGATCGATACTCAGGCTTCAAATCGGGTACTCAGCTACACGAACTTCTGTTTTGCTCCAAAATGCTCCAAAATGCTCCAGAAAGCTCCAATATCTCCAATTATGCTCCAAACGTGCTAAAACCTGTAAAAGACTCTAAAACACTACAAAATAGTAGAAAGACTCTATAAAACGGACCTATATCATGGCTAAAAAGGGGTAAAAACCATGATATATCAACTCCCCCAGACTTAGCCTTTGCTTGCCCTCAAGCAAATAGAAGACTAAACCAGAGAAAGAGGTTTGAAAAAGACGGAGACTCACTTGTTCTTGAAACATTGCAATGACCCTTTTCCCAAGCACCCAAATGTCACCTAACCAGATCCAAATCTAACCACCATGTACTTCTCCGTAGACATTCGCAGCTTCCCCAGACTACACACATTATTTCGCAGCTTCATTCAATTAAACCCATCATCGCCAGTTTCATCGCTGTGATTAATACTAAGAACCTTCTAGATTCTTTCCCATACAATATCATAACAAGGAACCACCCAATTTCACACTTTTTGTATCACTTTCTCTCCCCCAGACTTATTTCTTATTTTGTTATCTTCTTTATTTTTTTCTTTCTTTTTAGATTCGCATATACACGTCAAGGTATGAGACACGAGTATTGATGGTGTTTGCCACCGAATCCCCGGTTCTTCTCTCTCTATGTATCAAAGGGTGTAGGCGAATAATGGCATTATAGGAAAATCCTAGCCTCGCTTCCAATCCTCTGTGTGATCATCCCTCACCAAGTAGAATAATGGGATCGCTGGAAACATTCCTAACCCTCTACTTAGGAGAAAATCATTTCATCTTTTATGCTCTTATTTATTAACTTATAATAGGGGAGAGAGATACCATTACTTTTAAACACATGGGTTCCTTTGTCAGCTATGAATGAGGAATCAAGCTCTATGAATACTAACCACGTCGATGAAGTGCAGAAATTTGGCTCAGGTTTTAAAAGAACTCTGTTGGAAACATGTGTGTCTTCTAGTTAACTGATCAGCCTTTGGATTTTTCATTAGTCGATCTGTAACTGATTCTGTAACAGTGGACACTCAAAAACAAAGTCAGAACAATAGATTCAAGAACAAGATCATAATCTCCAACAGGTTTTGACTCAATAAAACAAATTTGACACAAAAACGACTAACTCTAAGAAAAACAAACACGTTGTCAGCAACTACCTCCCCCAGACTTAAACAACATTGTCCCCAGGGTTATCTAGTCTAGAGTTGGTAAAAGAAATCAGAAGTGCTGAGTGGATTGGTGAAAAGCGAAGAAGTTACCCGAGATGGTGATGAGTGTCGACCGATACAACACTGGTATCGATCGATACTCGTAGCAAGTTCTGCTCCTTCGTCGCGTGGATGGTGTCGATCGATACCGAGTTGGTGTCGATCGATGCTTCTCTTCTGAATTTGCTTCTTCACATGTAACACAAGACACAAAACCAAAAATCAAAAACAAAAATAATAGAAAAACGTATGTATAACTTACCAGTGGGTTGCCTCCCACCAAACGCTTGTTTTTAGTCATTAGCTTGACTTTGGCTTAGGTGATCAGTCAGGGCGAGGTTGAGAGCTTACTCCCATGCAAGTTCCACAACTAGATACTTGCAGACTCAGAGTTCTACTCAACATGCGCTCTATAACCTCTTTTCCTTTCTCTTTCAGCTCCGGAGTAAGAATGACTCTAGCCTTGGAGAATGGTTTTGAGGTTCCTTTGCACTTCACCTTATACTCAATCAAATCGCCATCACACTTCTGAGGGATTAAAGTCACATGGGTAGCACTGTGCGTGGGGTATCGACCGATACTAACAGGGTATCGATCGATACCAGGGCTTCTTGGTCGATGCAAGTTATGTGTCCCCTCGGTTTTTGCCTTAGCCTTTTTGATGTCTTTCTTGGTGATGACATAAGGACTATCTAGAAGTTCTATGACAGTGGGCTCGTCAGGAGGCTCTTCCAAAAGATCAGCTACCAACGTCTCTCCTGTGGCAACATCAAGGCAAGAGACACGTGTTGGAGTTCCTCTAGTAGGAATGGCTTCGTAGTACACCTCTTTGTCAATGTATGAGAATGAGACTCTCTTGCTGGGTGTGTCCATAATGGCACCAACCGTAGCCATAAACGGTCGTCCAAGAATCAGCTGCGTACTAGATGTTGCACTCATCTCCACAACCTGAAAATCAGTAGGAACCAGACAATCTCCCACTCTGAGCATCAAATCATGGATTGTACCGTGCGGAAGTGAGGTGATACAGTTCGCGTATGTGATGGATGTCTTGGGCGGACGAATATCAGCTCCCACTCTCTCTGCAATTGCCCTTGACATGACATTGACGCAAGCCCCCCGAGTCAACGAAAGACTCTGTGAATTTAACTCTAGAGATAGAGCATGCAACTGAAAATTTTCCTCGGTCTTCTCTCTTAGTCAACTGCTTCAGTGGAGGTGGTGTACTTCTGGCCTTGATGAAGAGTGCCTTGATCTCTTCCTCAGTTTCTCTGCAGTTTTGGAAGTAACACTCCAAAGGACGGTTGTCAAAAGCTTCCTCAAAAGATATAGTGTGGGGGATCCTCCTGACCATCTTCTCAAAAGCTAGCAACTTCTCCGCAGTTATGGGTTTCATGAGATGTCTGGGTGGTATAGGATATGGCACCTTAGGTTTGTAAACCCTTTCCTCGACAATCTTGGGTGTTTTCACAGATCATGGCTCAGTCTGCTAGGGGTGTCGACCGACACTAGATTGGTGTCGATCGATACAAGGCTTCTCTGTCGTCTCTTCAGATTTGGTGTCGATCGATACAGGTGTGGTATCGGTCGACACTCGGGGTTCTGAGATGTCCCGTGAGAGTATCTGCACTGGTGTCGATCGACACTGGCTGGTGTCGATCGATTCTTGTTGTTTGGAAACGTCTTTGGCAGATCCTTGGACGGGTATCGACCGATGCTGGGTGGTATCGATCTATACTGGGGCGATTTCGGGAGCCTCATCGTCGTCATCGACGAGATTCTTTGCAGTTAGGCCAATTTACACTCCTGGATCGACCTCTTCATCACTTCTTAAGGTGATCACATTGACTTGTTCATTCTGTGCATGAACCATCTTTCCCTTGACAGATGTTGCTTTTTGAGCGACCTGAGTTTCCAGCATTCTCTGATGAATGCTAAGAGTTTCGATTTTCCCATTCATATCTGTGTACAGAGCATCCATCTTCCCATTAAAGCTCACTGTCATCTTATCATGTCCCTGAAGAATCTGTTCAAGCATAGACTCAACCTTGCTCTCTGGAGAGTTGGGTGGGTGAGGTGGGTATTGATATCTTTGACTTTGAAATCCAGCACCACTAATGTAGTTAACACCTTTCACTTCATCCTCATTAGCAAAATAAACAGCTTCCTTCGTCTTACCTATCAGGAGATTGTGCACTGAATCCAGCTTGGCTTGAACCTCAGCAATTTGTGATCCATCCAAATTCGCAGCCTGCTTCTTCCGCTCAAAGTCTGCATTCTTGGTGCTATTGCTAGACGCCAAGTTCTCAATAAGCACATAAGCATCGTCTGGATACCTGGTGTTGAAATTCCCATTACTCGCAGCATCCAAAGCCATCTGATACCTCCAATCTATCCCTTTGAAGAAAATACCCAGCAACTGAACCTGAGTAAACCCGTGATGTGGACAATCCCTCTGATATGATCTGAATATGATCCAAGCAGCCTTAAGTGCCTCTGTCGAACCCTGAGAAAACTAAGAAATCTTGTTCATGAGCTCTTCGGATCTCGCATCATCATAGAAATTATTCAGGAACGCATTATTCGTCTCCTCCCATGTAGTCAGTGATCCAGGGGGCAACTGCTTAAGCCAATAAGCTGCATCTCCACCAAGAGAGTGTGGGAAGAGCTTACAGAACAGGTAGTCGTAGGACACTCCATTATACTTGATGCTAGTGACCAAGTCCTCGAACCTCTCAATGTGATCCATAGGATGCTCATGAGGAAGACCATGAAAAGGGTGCTGACCCACAAGTGTGTAGTATGCAGGCTTCAGCTCAAAGTCATTCTTCTGAAAAGTGGGAATACGAATCGCAGACCGATTGGCATAGAACTGATCGGGTCTGTTGTACTCTCCAAGCGTCCTAACACGATTAACCACAGCATTCCTGATACTAAGAATTTTCGGTCTTAAGGAGGTATCAATAACTCCAATACGAGTAGTATAGAAGGTTATCAATCCGTATTGGGATTAATTCTAAGCACGTAGAATACAAGGCACTCAAGTAAGTTAAGCTAAATAAATGAATTGTTGAGTTTTACTAACATCCTAGCAAGACTAAATAAATAAACAAGACGAAACAAACTAAGCAAAATGTGAATTCAAGTTATGGAAACAAATCCAAGGATGGGGTAATTGGATATAGGCTATTCCAAGTCTAATTCATGATGCTCATACACATTCAAGGTTAATTTCCAAGGTCACGATCCTAATTATGACTAATCCTCTCTCAAGGTACTAATCACCTATGCTAATCACTAATCCAAGATCAAATTCTCATTTGTGGACTCTTAATTAGCAAACATTAAATTCATTAGTCAAGATCACCTAAATAATCCCTTAGACAACTAATCTCTTAGGCTAAGAAGAGTATTTCTCTTAGAAAGCTCTCTTAGGCATTTCATCGAACACTTTGTGGGTGGGAAATGCCTTGGGATCAAGTTTGACTTTCTCAAGCACAATCAAGCATTAAACACACTTCCTAAGAGTAGGAAATTGATTATCTATCCCTAAGCATCACAAATCATCCTTGGAAGTCACCTAATCCTAACCCATCCCTAGATCCTAGGAGACTACTCAATACCCATGAAGAACAACCCAAAATCGATGGTGATAAGGGTTAATCCCATGGTTAAGAGTTGGATGATCAAGAAAGAAAATAGATAGATGGAAGAGATTGATAAGAAAAAAAGCTAGATTGCATAAACAAAGGATTCCCTCCTATAAATCTCAAAGGTATGGCTTTTTAGACTTAAGAAAAGCATAAGACATCAAAATTAGGTTTTTGGGCATTTATAATAAAGAGAGGGCAAACCGGGTCGACCCGGGACAAACCGGGTACCGACCCGGTCGAAGTGGGTCTTGAAATGCGGTGGTGACATCGCTCGGCCACCGGTCAATGCAACAAATCGGTGTAGTTGCTGGGTTTGTGCATTGACCCGTTGCATTGTTTTGTGGTCGGTCGATGTGGGCTTCATCTTAGGCCAAACAGAGAGTACATTGAACGCCACGGGACCATGTAAATCATGCAACAGATCGGTGCTTAGCTTCTGGCCGCACATTGATATGTTGCATTGACCCGTGGCCGGTCGTTGTAGATCATGCCCAAGCCTCCTTTCTCCTAAACTCTTCTCCTTGGCTCCGAACTCGAACGGTCTCAACTCCGTTGCTTCCAAACATCTTCAAAAGCACCTAAAATACATCCCAAGACATGCAAGACACCCTATGACCTAACATGAAACCTCTAAACTCTAAATGAGATAAAACAACTAAGAAATGTTATGGAACTATATGCACATGAGATGAAACCTAAGCCAAAATGAGTGCATCAAAGGGACAAAATATGAGAATATAAACTCCCCCAAACTTACTCTTTTGCTTGTCCTCAAGCAAACAAGAACAAGATGGGAGAGAGAATTGGGAGCGGGAGCTCAAATCCACGAGTATCATCAAAAGAAATCAAGCTCAATGTCCAAGTTGTTAGTCTTAAAATGCGATCAAACAAGTCTACTCAAAAGGAGCTAGCCATATCTCTTCCCTACATGAATCAAGCCCAAGCCTCAACCTACACACGCATTCCTCTCATCCAATCCTTTGACATTCAATTAGTGGTTTCAAGTGGATCATGCTCATGCAATGTAAACAAACTCATTTGGTTAAGGAGTTGGTTTTGAGACAAAGATGATCTCAATACATGTGGTGGTTTCCGAACAAGGGATCTCTCATTGAAGGAATGGACTTTGGCAAAATGCTAAGGGTGAAGAGCAATAGATGCATACAAGGCTAGACTTCCATCTACCCAATGCCCCATTATAAAATCGACCCTAATTCTAAACCCTCAAAGAACAAATCCTAGCTACCCTTCACAAGGCGTTCTTGCCTTCTTACA
>PKMM01053975.1:10522-79715 GCA_002933915.1 Eutrema heterophyllum
TAGCCTAATCTAGCTCATGATGCGCGAGCTAGTTCTACATGAAAGCCTTTCCTTGTCGCTCTAGACCCAACACTTTTTGCTAAGTCCATTCAAAAATAAGGCCTCACAACGCTCACTAAACATGTAGGCTTGAAAGAAGGTTGGGTTTTTAGGTGGGGAACCATTCCAAAGGTGGGAATTGCCTACTTGGGCCAACAAGAGTGGTACAAAGGGATAAGATGACCCAAGTATGTATGCGGAATCCATGAGTCCATCGTGTAATGCATGATCATGATAATTAATGTGTCAAAATTAAGGTTCTCACTTAGATAGGATTGGATTCGATTCACACATGCTTTAGCTAAAACCTAAGTAGTGAGACACGAGATCAAAACATGGTTCGTCCTTTATTTCAAACACGAGATCAAAGCATCAACAACTAGCAACGAGGACATTGGACCGAGTTCTTAAAATGATACTCTACAAGGAAAAATCATCATTGCTCCCTATGCACGTGCAATGCAACCTACATGTCACTAGACTCGATCTTACTCGTGAAATGCAAGCTAAATGACTTCTTTTTGTGTTATAAAACTTTCAAAAGTTTTCGATTTTTTTGGTTTTTCTATGCCTTAGATGAATGCATGAATGCATGAGACTCAAAATGCAAAATAGAAAAATAAGATTAAAATAAACGTGGTTAGATGCCGGTCCCTCCCCCAAACTTAAATCACACCGTCCCGGTGTGAAATAAATTCAAAGGAAGAACCAAAAACAAAGAGAACTATACAATGCATGACTCAAAGGAAGGAAAATAAAATAAAATAAAATTATTTACAAGGGTTTTGGGATTGTACCTAGAAACTTTGAGATGGGGACGAAGAACCCACGGAGAGTGACGGGTTGCTAGAGCTTGGAGAAGGGGACCTCATCGCCTTCCTCTTTGTCATTTTCTCTCTACGTGCCAAGGAGTGGCTTGGGTCCAAATCACCGCCATCTTCTTCTCAGGTTCTAGATGTGCTAGCCTTGCTTCCGTTTCCTTTGAGCTCCGAGATTGTTTGGCCCATGGTTTTGACCGTCTTCTTCAAATTCTTTATTGCCTTCGCCATCTTCCTCATGCTTTGGTCTTGCCATTTGCACCATCTTTGAAGGATCCGAGTTTGATGATGGGCATAGCCTACGGCCATATGAGGCATCGTTCCATTGTAAGGGTCGAAGTGGTATCTCTCACTCCCGTACAAGGACTTAGGGGGTGATAAGCTAGCTACTTCCTCCTCGGAGCTTTCGGATGTGTCCTTAGTGTTGGCTTTGCCTTTCTTTGACCCTCTTGTACGAAATGCTACAATTGGCGGATCCAAAGCCGGATTGTAGAGATTATCTTTGGTCCGGTAGAAGAGTATGTTCCTAGGCTCTCGGATGTTGGTCAGAGAGGTGTTTGGTAGTATAACTTGCACCGGTTCTTTTTGATGAAGCGTGAGGTTGTACGCGATCTTGCCTTCCACTAACCCTTTAAAGAACCGTGTTCTTGCGAGATAGCCTTCATCCAAAAGCTCCCATTTCACGTTTGTGCAAGTCGACATCTTGGATCCCTTGGCCGCGACCTTGCCCTTGCTCCTTGGTAGAACCGTGGTCTTGGTTTGCTTGGGTGGAGCCTTTTCTTTACCCATGGTTCCTTGGGAATGAGTGCTAAATCGATAAAAACGTTGGTGGATCCTTTGGGCATTAGATCTGGTCAAACCTGTCTGAATTTCGGTCAACACCGCCCCGTGGACTCATTGCCACGGATCAATGCAACAGATCGGTGCTTAAGAAAAAACCTTCGGCCCTCACATTGACTCGTTGCACCGCTTGGTGGTAGGTCGATGCTGACCCTGTTTCTTCACAACGATTTTCACACCGATTTGTTGCATGGTACGGTGGCAGCTCGGTGTACCTCTCCCCTTTCACATTGATTCGTTGCATGGCATGGTGGCAGGTCAATGTTTCTCTCCTCCTTCACATTGTCTTTGCCTTGCTAACTTTGAAAACTTAAACCCCTACAAAAACTTGAGACTACAAAGGAAAAGAACAAAACGAAAGGTATGTACAATGATAAGCTTGGGGTGTCTCCCAAGAGCACTTTATTTTACGTCGCTAAGTTTGACGTTGGTTACCCGCTTAGGCAGAAGGAGGAACGTCATTAAGAGGGAGTGAGGTCCCTTCTCCAATGAGGTCATTGGCTAGATATGGCTTGAGCCTTTGCCCATTTGCGACGAACTCTTCACCGCTCTTGTTCACGAGGACGATTGCCCCATATGGCCGTACCTCTTTGATTCTAAACGGACCGGACCATCTTGACTTGAGCTTCCCGGGAAAAAGCTTTAACCAGGAGTTGAATAAAAGCACTCGGTCCCCAACTTTGAAATCCTTATGCAAGATCTTCTTATCGTGGAACGCTTTGGTCCGTTCCTTGTAGATCCTCGAGCTCTCATAGGCGTCTAGCCTAGTTTCGTCTAACTCTTAAAGTTGAATCAACCGCTTCTCTTGTGCGGTTTTTAGATCGAAGTTGAAAAGCTTCACCGCCCAGAAGGCTTTGTACTCCAACTCAACCGGCAAATGACAAGCTTTCCCATAGAGTAGGTTGAATGGTGTAGTTCCTATAGGTGTCTTGAAAGCGGTTCGATAAGCCCACAACGCATCATCAAGCTTGTTGGCCCAATCTTTTCTTGAGCTCCCAACCGTCTTTTCTAGAATGGCTTTGATTTGTCGGTTGGATACTTCCACTTGTCCACTAGTTTGCGGGTGATAAGGTGTGGCTACTTTGTGTTTGACCCCATGTTTCTTGAGCAATCTCTCGAACACTTTGTTTATGAAGTGTGATCCACCATCACTTATCACCACACGGGGCACACCAAAGCGGGGGAAGATAACGGACTTGAACAACTTTAGGACAACCTTCGCATCGTTCGTGGGGCTTGCAATGGCTTCCACCCATTTAGAGACGTAATCAACCGCCACCAATATGTATTGGTTCCCATATGATGACGGGAAAGGTCCCATGAAATCAATCCCCCATACGTCAAAGATCTCTACCTCGAGGATGGGGTTTTGGGGCATCTCATCTCGTTTTCCAATGCTTCCTTTCCTTTGGCAAGCATCACACCTCGATACAAACTCTTGGGCGTCCTTAAACATTGTTGGCCACCAAAATCCCGCTTGTAGAACCTTAGCAACCGTCTTGAACGAAGCGAAGTGACCTCCATATGATGAACCATGGCAATGCATCAAGATACCATCAACTTCTTCTTCGGGGATACATCTCCTATAGAGCTTGTCCTTGCAAAGAGTGTATAAGTAAGGCTCATCCCAATAGAAACGTGTGATATCTCTAAAGAACTTCTTCCTCTGGTATCCCTCCAATCTTGGTGGTTCTCTCCCGCAAGCTAGGTAATTGACATAATCCGCGTATCAAGGGAGCTTGCCGTCTTCTAAACCACTTGCATTCTCAAGACTCTTTGCGGCCTCTATCCCTTTTCTCAAAACACTCACCAACATAAGGCTTTCTTCGGGAAGTTTGTCGTCGATTGGGACAAGGTCTTCAATTCTCAATCTAGACAAATGATCCGCCACGCTGTTTTCAATGCCTTTCTTGTCCACAATCTCCATGTCAAACTCTTGCAAGAGCAAAATCCACCGGATAAATCTTGGCTTGGTGTCTTTCTTGGCGTGAATGTATCTCAAAGCCGCATGATCCGTGTAGACCATTATCTTTGAGCCAACCACATATGAACGGAACTTCTCCATAGCAAATACCACTGCCAACAACTCCTTTTCCGTTGTCGCATACCTCGCTTGAGTGTCGTCCAACATCCTACTCGCATAGTAGATAACATTGACCTTCTTGTCTTTCTTTTGACCTAGGACAGCTCCAACCGCGAAGTCACTCGCGTCACACATAATCTCGAACGGTAAATCCCAATCCGGAGCTTGAACAATTGGGGCACTAACCAAAGCTTTCTTGATCTCCAAAAACGCCGCCATACACTCCTCATCAAGAACGAACTCAACTTCCTTGCAAGTAGCCGAGTGAGAGGCCTTGTGATCTTCGAGAAATCTTTGATGAAGCGACGGTAGAAACCCGCATGACCCAAAAAGCTTTGGACATCTTTCACCGTCTTGGGCGGTTCCAAACTAACCATCACTTCAATCTTGGCCTTGTCTACTTCAATACCCCTTTCCGAAATCTTGTGTCCTAGCACGATGCCTTCCCGCACCATAAAGTGGCATTTCTCCCAATTCAACACCAAGTTTGTCTCCTCGCACCTCGTAAGCACCCTACAAAGATTGGACAAACAAGAAGAAAACGAGGAGCCATAGACCGAGAAGTCGTCCATAAAGACCTCGACTATTTCGTCAATTAGATCCGAAAAGATCGACATCATGCACCTTTGAAATGTGGCGGGTGCGTTACATAGTCCAAATGGCATCCTTCGATAAGCAAAGGTGCCATAAGGACATGTAAATGTCGTCTTTTCTTGGTCGTTCGGATGAATGGGAATTTGAAAGAATCCCGAATAACCATCTAAAAAGCAATAGAATGGGTGATTAGCTAGTCTTTCAAGCATTTGATCAATGAACGGGAGAGGGAAGTGATCTTTCCTAGTGGCGGAATTGAGTTTTCGATAATCAATACACATCCTATGACCGGTGATAGTCCTAGTCGGTATCAATTCATCTTTTTCATTTTTTACAACCGTGATTCCGCCCTTTTTAGGCACCACCTGAACCGGGGATACCCACGCACTATCGGAGATAGGATAGATAACCCCCGCATCTAAAAGCCTAAGAATCTCTTTCTTGACCACCTCTTTCATATTAGGATTCAATCTACATTGGTGTTCAATAGAAGTCATCGATTCGCTTTCTAGATGGATTCTATGTGTGCAAAGAGACGGGGAAATACCCTTAATGTCGCCCAAAGAGTATCCAATTGCCTTTCTAAACCTTCTTAACGCATTCAAGAGGGTGGTAATTTCATCTTCATTAAGCTCATCATTGACTATCACCGGGTAAGACTCTTTGGGACCTAAGAAAGCGTACCTTAGCCCCTCGGGAAGCGGTTTGAGGTCAACTTTCGGTGCCTTGAGCTCACTCCAATCGTCATCCATGCTAGACTTACCATTGCTAGCATCTACCACGTCCTCCATATGATCCACTTGCGAAGCAAAGCTCTCTTGAACCGAACCCAATGCAAAGCCGTCTTCACACTTCAACCGTTGATGATCCAAATTAATGAATGGAACCTCCTTGCCCATTGGCGTGTGTGAGTCCAAAATCAGCTTGTAGCCTTCACTTTCATTGCTCCAATACCCATGTTCACCTTGGTCTTGAGTTAAAGCTACTTGCAACCCATCTTCGAGACTTAATTCTTCAAGTAGTTCATCCGCCAATTCGTCCATGACTTCGATGTAGAATCATTGACCGTCAATTGTGGGCTTCTTCATGACATCGTTGATGTTAAACTCAAGAACCTCATCTTTACCCAAGTGCAAGTCGATCTTGCCTTTCCTCACATCGATGATCGCTCCCGCGGTGGCCAAGAAGGGTCTTCCAAAAATCAAAGGGTCTTTTGGTTCCTCGTCCATCTCCAAGATTACAAAATCCGTTGGGACAATGAAGTCTCCAACCACAATTGGTAAATCTTCAAGTAGCCCAATTGGCACTCTCACGCTTCTATCTGCAAGGACCAAGGAGATCCTACAAGCCTTGTAACTCGTGAATCCCAATCTCTTAGCAACTGAGAACGGCATTAGACTCACACTAGCACCCAAATCACAAAGACAATTATCGAATGCTAGAGGACCTAGAGCACAAGGTAGAGTGAAGGAACCGGGATCTCCAAGTTTCTTGTGTACCACCTTCTTTTGAATGATGGCGCTACATTCATGTGTCAAGATCACCATGGACTCCATCTCTTTGGCTCTTTCCTTTACCGCATCCTTGAGAAATTTAGCATATTGGGGTACAAGTAGAAATGCATCAACCAATGGCATTGTAAGCTCCACTTTCTCCATTTTCCTATCAAACACCGCCTTGTACTTTTCCAACAATTGCTTCTTGAACCGCCCGGGAAATGGTAACTTAGGAACGTAAGGCTTAGGGACAAACACATTCTTCAGCTTCTCTTGAGCAACAACGACCCTAGGCTTGACCTTTTCAACTTCTTTATCCTTGTCTTGATCTCTCACCACCACGTCATCAACCAAGTCTTCATCTTGCATCTCGAGTTCCACCCCCCCCCCCACTTTGGTTCTCAACGTCCTCGTTGATGTGAGGAGGAGCCTCTCGAGTTGGTAAGACCGTACCACTCCTTAGTGTAATGGCATTGACGTACTCCTTGGGGTTGGTCTCGGGCTTTCCCGGTAGTTGGCCTTGAGGCCGTGAAGAAGAGGCGGTTCCCTTGGTTTCAAGTTGTTTGACCTTGGAGCTTAATGTCTCAAGCTTGGAGTTGAGGTCGTTATAAGAACAATCTACCCTTGTGTTGATTTCCGCTTGTCCCTTGAGTAGTTGTTGAAACATTTTGTTCAAGTCAAGCTCTTGCGGTTTAGACGTAGTTGCTTGACCTTGGGGTACAAATCCTTGTTGTTGTCCTTGAAAACCGGGTGGGACCTTTGATTGAAATCCACTTTGATTTCCTTGGAATTGGTTCTGTGGGACATAACCTTGTTGGTTAGAGTTGAAGTTTTGGCCTTGAGGTTGGAATTGCTTTTGTGGAACCCCTTGAGCTTGAGTAGATTGTTGAGGGTAGACTTGGTCTTGGGGGTTCTCAACGTTGGGGTTGCGGTAAGAGAAATTGGGGTGGTTGCGGTAGTTTTGGTTGAACCCTCCTCTTTGGTAGTTCCCTTGGTTTCCAACATAGTTAATCTCTTCAAGATTGTTGGAAGCCGCATCCTCCTCAATGTAGGCTTGTTCCTCATCAAAGTTCCCAACAAAGTTAACCGTCTTTTGACTATTGTTGAAAAGCTTATCCATCATCGTTGCTTGCTTATCCAGCTTATCATTAAGGAGCTTCATGTCTTTAGATCGCTTTTGCTCGTCGAACTCACTAGTCGTGCGGGTTGCTCTATCGTAGTTGTCTCCATAGGTCCCGTCACTTTGAGCAAGATTCTCAACAAGCTCCATTGCTTCTCCTACCTCTTTGGCTAAGAAGTTCCCATTGGATGCCGTATCAAGAAGCATTCGAATCTTTGGCACAGCACCACGGTAGAGGGTGCTAAGTAAATAAGCATTGGAGAAACCGTGATGCGGGCATTGGGATGTGTAGCTACGAAATCTTTCCCAAGCTTCATTGAATGATTCGTTGGATCTTTGCGTGAAACTAGAGATTTCGTTCCGCAACTTTGCCGTTCTTGAAGGTGAGAAGAACTTGGCAAGAAAAGCACGCTTGCAATCTTCCCACGACGTGATGGAGCCTTGAGGTAAGCTCTTTTCCCATTTGTGTGCTTTGTCACCTAAAGAGAATGGGAAAAGGCAAAGCTTGAAACCGTCTTCGAAGACTCCATTGATCTTCGTTAGGCCACAAATCCGGTCAAATTGATCGATGTGATCCAACGGATCTTCCATAGACAACCCGTGAAACTTGTTGCTTTGGACCATATTTATCAACCCCGGTTTCACTTCAAAGTTGTTGTTTTCAACCGGTGGAGCTTGAATGCCTTGGCGGTTTTGGTGAGCATTTGCAGCATCACCTTCACCTACAAGGTGGCGGGCTCGTGGGGGGTGATTCGGTGGCCTAACTTGCCGAGCTTGGTGGTTTCCATTCCCACCGTGAGCTTGTTCCATGTTCTCGTTGAGATTACCAACCGGATTGTCTTGTTCCATACCCAACCTTTCGATGTGTTGAGTCCGTTCTCTTTGATTCCGTGCTCTACTTCCTCTTTCCAACAAGTGAATGTCGTCTATCGGCTCAACAAGGGCGTCGTGACCTTTAGAACGAGTATGCATGCACCTATAAGATAGAGATGGCAACAAGAGGTGAAAGAGATTAGTAACAAAAGTAGAAAGAGAGCTTAATCTCACAAAGAACCGAAATCTCAATGTTAAAACAAATCCCACTATGGCAACGGCGCCAAATTGATACTAAGACTTTTCGGTTTTAAGGAGGTATCAATAACTCCAATACGAGTAGTATAGAAGGTTATCAATCCGTATTGGGATTAATTCTAAGCACGTAGAATACAAGGCACTCAAGTAAGTTAAGCTAAATAAGTGAATTGTTGAGTTTTACTAACATCCTAGCAAGACTAAATAAATAAACAAGACGAAACAAACTAAGCAAAATGTGAATTCAAGTTATGGAAACAAATCCAAGGATGGGGTAATTGGATATAGGTTATTCCAAGTCTAATTCATGATGCTCATACACATTCAAGGTTAATTTCCAAGGTCAAGATCCTAATTATGACTAATCCTCTCTCAAAGTACTAATCACCTATGCTAATCACTAATCCAAGATCAAATTCTCATTTGTGGACTCTTAATTAGCAAGCATTAAATTCATTAGTCAAGATCACCTAAATAATCCCTTAGACAACTAATCTCTTAGGCTAAGAAGAGTATTTCTCTTAGAAAGCTCTCTTAGGCATTTCATCGAACACTTTGTGGGTGGGAAATTCCTTGGGATCAAGTTTGACTTTCTCAAGCACAATCAAGCATTAAACACACTTCCTAAGAGTAGGAAATTGATTATCTATCCTTAAGCATCACAAATCATCCTTGGAAGTCACCTAATCCTAACCCATCCCTAGATCCTAGGAGACTACTCAATACCCATGAAGAACAACCCAAAATCGATGGTGATAAGGGTTAATCCCATTGTTAAGAGTTGGATGATCAAGAAAGAAAATAGATAGATGGAAGAGATTGATAAGAACAAAAGCTAGATTGCATAAATCAAAGGATTCCCTCCTATAAATCTCAAAGGTATGAGTTTTTAGACTTAAGAAAAGCATAAGACATCAAAATTAGGTTTTTGGGCATTTATAATAAAGAGAGGGCAAACCGGGTCGACCCGGGACAAACCGGGTACCGACCCGGTCGAAGTGGGTCTTGAAATGCGGTGGTGACATCGCTCGGCCACCGGTCAATGCAACAAATCGGTGTAGTTGCTGGGTTTGTGCATTGACCCGTTGCATTGCTTTGTGGTCGGTCGATGTGGGCTTCATCTTAGGCCAAACAAAGAGTACATTGAACGCCACGGGACCATGTAAATCCTGCAACAGATCGGTGCTTAGCTTATGGCCGCACATTGATCTGTTGCATTGACCCGTGGCCGGTCGATGTAGATCATGCCCAAGCCTCCTTTCTCCTAAACTCTTCTCCTTGGCTCCGAACTCAAACGGTCTCAACTCCGTTGCTTCCAAACATCTTCAAAAGCACCTAAAATACATCCCAAGACATGCAAGACACCCTATGACCTAACATGAAACCTCTAAATTCTAAATGAGATAAAACAACTAAGAAATGTTATGGAACTATATGCACATGAGATGAAACCTAAGCCAAAATGAGTGCATCAAAGGGACAAAATATGAGAATATCAATTCCCATCATTCACCTCGTTATTGCGCGCAGCTCACGCAGCAATCTCATCGACAGCTACTGGAGGGATTATGATGTTTCCCTCACCATCAAGTCGATGTCCCCTCTCATTGTGCAATTGACCCTCTTGGTCTCTCAAAGCTCCAGCTTCATCACGAATCAAAACCAATGGATTGTTCATCCCTGCTGGCATCTTTGCTTTCCTGTTTGTGCGTTCCAAAAGTGCTAGTTCCTCGTTGGAAAGATTAACTAGCGGAGTGTTCTTGTTTCTCCTGGTTTCTCGATTAGGCATGCACCTGAAACACAAAAGATCAAGAACGTAAGTAACAAAAAATAAAAAATTCGACGAGTATCGACCGACACTAAGTAGTATCGATCGATACCGACGAGCTTAGTCAAAATTCTTAGCTAAAATCTAATGGCGAAATTGAGTCCCCGGCAACGGCGCCAAATTTGATATAGCTCAAATTAATACCCTAAAGTACTAAAGCTTTGTCGATTGTAATACTTAGGGATCGAATCCACAGAGACTCAGGGAAACACACAATAGATTATTTAGATCATAATTAAGCTAAAGCAACAATGTAATTGAAAGCAAATGCGTAAATTAAACGGGTTGTAAAACGATTGGAAAGAAGCTAGGCTCAGGGTATTTCTCAGGAATTCAATGAATGTAAGTAAACTAACTAACAAGATTCAGATTTAGCGCGGTTCTTGAACTCAAATCACTAAAGTATAGCTAACCAACTCTCGTTGCGAAAACTATCTAAGTCTAAATCCTAGAATTCCAAATCTCTTTGCGAATCCTAAAGTCTAAACCAGCTTTTAGTTCAGGTTTGATTTGTTCACAAAACAACTAAACCAAATCTCTTTGCGAATAGTTATTTTGCTCACCTAGGTTCTGTCAGGTAATTAATCGCACTCTCGTGCCTAACCAATTATCCTAAGATCTAAGTTCCAGATTCGTCAACCTAGAATTAGCTATGGGAACAACCTAAGGCGAAGAACTAATTCAGATGGTGAATCCTAATCAATCAATTAACCTAACATTCAGATAAAACTTTTATGAGAACCCTGAACCTAACAAGGGATCTACTCAGACATGGAGATTGAAACAATAAACATGATTGAATAGATCATCAAAAAAATCAAATAAGAAAATAGGAGTTCATAGTTGTCTCTCCAAAAACCAAAGTAGAACATAAGTAAAATCACGCTTAGCCAACAAAAGTGGCTGAAAAACCTAATTATAATGCTAAAACACGTTTTAGGGCTTCTTGTAATTATTAAAGACTTCTGGACCAAGGTGCAAACTCTCAAGACTTGTAAAAAATCACGTTTCCTGTTTTCATGTAGTTAGTATCGACCGACACTAAGGTAGTATCGACCGACACTAGTCACTGCTCGCCAGACTGGACTGTCTTCACGAAAACTGGCATAACTTTTGATCGCACCGTTGGAATGACCTCAAACCACTTCCAAATGAAAGCTAATCCAAATATCTGTCTTGTGTCCAAATTTGAGCTCAATCCATCGGTGGGAAGTGCTTCAAATCTTCATTTAAAGTTGCGACTCGTGCTTTAGTGAGTATCGACCGATACTAAAGTAGTGTCGATCGATACTCAGGCTTCAAATCGGGTACTCAGCTACACGAACTTCTGTTTTGCTCCAAAATGCTCCAAAATGCTCCAGAAAGCTCCAATATCTCCAATATCTCCAATTATGCTCCAAACGTGCTAAAACCTGTAAAAGACTTTAAAACACTACAAAATAGTAGAAAAACTCTATAAAACGGACCTATATCATGGCTAAAAAGGGGTAAAAACCATGATATATCACTCGTTTGGGGTGATAAGGTGTGGCCACCTTGTGTTTGACTTCATGCTTCCTAAGCAAGCTCTCAAACACCTTGTTGATGAAGTGGGAACTGCCATCACTTATCATTACCCGTGGGACTCCAAAGCGAGGGAAGATTATCGACTTGAACAACTTGAGAACCACCTTTGCATCATTTGTAGGGCTTGCAATTGCTTCAACCCACTTAGAGACGTAATCTACCGCTACTAAAATGTATTGATTCCCATAGGAAAAAGGGAATGGTCCCATGAAATCAATTCCCCAAACGTCAAAAATTTTGACTTCAAGAATCGGATTTTATGGCATCTCATTTTTTCTACTTATATTGCCATTTCTTTGACACGCATCACATCTAGATACAAACTCCTGAGCGTCCTTGAACATAGTTGGCCAACAAAATCCCGCTTGGAGAACCTTAGCAACCGTCTTGAATGAAGCAAAATGACCCCCATATGACGAACCGTGACAATGCATCAAGATACCATCAACTTCTTCCTCGGGAATACATCTCCTTTAGAGCTTGACCTTGCAAAGAGTATACAAGTAGGGCTCATCCGAATAGAAACGAGTGATGTCTCTAAAGAACTTCTTCCTTTGATAGCCATCCAACCTTGGCGGTTCTTTCCCGCAAGCTAAGTAGTTGACATAGTCCGCATACCATGGTAGCTTCTCATCTTCCAATCCTTTAGCTTCTTCGAGAACTCTCACCGCTTCAAGACCTTTCCTCAAAACGCCAACCAACATGAGATGCTCTTCGGGAAGAGAGTCATCTATAGGGATAAGATCATCTATTCGCATCCTTAATAAGTGATCCGCCACTCCATTCTCAATACCCTTCTTATCAACAATATCCATGTCAAATTCTTGGAGAAGCAAGATCCACCTTAGGAGTCTTGGTTTGGTGTCCTTCTTAGCATAGATGTGCCTTAACGCGGCATGGTCCGTGTAGACAATGATCTTGGAGCCGACCACATAGGACCTAAACTTCTCGATAGCAAACACAACAGCAAGTAGTTCATTCTCCGTAGTAGCGTTCCTCCCTTGTGTATCATCAAGTGTCCTACTAGCATAGTAGATCATATGCATCTTCTTATCTTTCTTTTGCCCGAGAACCGCTCCTACCGCGTAGTCACTTGCATCACACATGATCTCAAAAGGGAGGTTCCAATCCGGTGCTTGCACAATTGGAAAGCTCACAAGAACCTTTTTGATCTCCAAAAACGCCTCAAGGTATTCTTCATCGAATTTGAACTCAACTTCCTTGCAAAGGAGCCGTGTGAGAGGTCTAGCTATCTTGGAGAAATCCTTGATAAACAGATGGTAGAACTCGGCATAACCCAAAAAGCTTCGAATCTCTTTCACCGTATTTGGCGGTTCCAAGCTCACCATAACCTTGATCTTAGCCTTGTCCACCTCTATTCCTTTCTTCGAGATGTTGTGTCCAAGGACAATACCCTCTTGAACCATGAAATGGCACTTTTCCCAATTCAAAACGAGATTCGCCTCCTCGCACCTAGTGAGTATGATATATCATGGTTTTTTCCCCTTTTTAGCCATGATATAAGTCCGTTTTATAGAGTCTTTCTACTATTTTGTAGTGTTTTAGAGTCTTTTACAGGTTTTAGCACGTTTGGAGCATAATTGGAGATATTGGAGCTTTCTGGAGCATTTTGGAGCAAAGCAGAAGTTCGTGTAGCTGAGTACCCGATTAGAAGCCTCAGTATCGATCGATACAGACTAGTATCGGTCGATACTCACTGCAGCAAGACACGAGTCGCGACTTTAAATGAAGAGTTGAAGAACTTTCCACCGATGGATTGAGCTCAAATTTTGATACAAGACAGATCAATGGATTAGCTTTCATTTGGAAGTGATTTGAGGCCATTCCAACGGTGCGATCAAAAGTTATGCTAGTTTTCGTGAAGACAGTCCAGTCTGGCGAGCAGAAGAAGCAGTGACCAGTGTCGATCGATACTGACTAGTATCGGTCGATACTCACTGCAGGAAAACAGGAAACGCGACTTTTTACAAGATTTAAGAGTCTGCACTTTGGTCCAGAAGACTTTAATAATTACAAGAAACCCCAAAACGTGTTTTAGCATTATAATTAGGTTTTTCAGCCACTTTTGTGAGCGAAGCTTTATTTTACTTTTGTTCTGATTGAGAGAGATTGTTTTAGGGATTTTGGGGAGACAACTCTGAACCCCTTTGTTTCTGATTGATTTCTTTTATGCAATTCTATTCATCTATGATTTATGTTCCATTAATCATGTCTGAGTAGATCCACTTTAGCTTCAGGGTTCTCATAAGGATTTTCTCTGAATGTTAGGTTAATTAGTTAATTAGGATTCACCATCTAAATTAGTTCTTCACCATAGGTTGTTCTCATAGCTAATTCTAGGTTGACGAATCTGGAACTTAGATCTTAGGATAATTGATTAGGCACGAGAGTGCGATTAATTACCTGATAGAACTTAGGGTGAGCAAAATAACTATTCGCAAAGAGATTTGGTTTAGTTTTTTTGTGAACAAATCAAACTTGAACTAAAAGCTGGTTTAGACTTTAGGATTCGCAAAGAGATTTGGAATTCTAGGATTTAGACTTAGATAGTTTTCGCAACGAGAGTTGGTTAGCTATACCTTAGTGATTTGAGTTCAAGAACCGCGCTAAATCTGAATCATGTTAGTTAGTTTATCTACATTCATTGAATTCCTGAGAAATACCCTGAGCATATCTTCTTTCCAATTGACTTACAACTTGTTTAATTTACGCACTCGCATTTAATTACATTGTTTGGTTTAACTTAATTCGAGTCTATATAATATATTGTGTGACTTTCTTGAGTTCTTGTGTTTGACCCCTACATATACTACAACAACTGCTTTAGTACTTATAGGGTATTAATTTGAGCATATCAAATTTCCTAGTGAGTACCTTGCAAAGATTCGACAAACACGCACCAAACGAAGAACCATACACGGAAAATTCATCCATAAACATTTCAACCATTGGTTGACGTGTCCGTATTGTTGATAAATGATTTTTGTTAAGTTCATATCAATTCTTCTAATGCTTGTCATTGTAGCATAAGAGGTGTCAATCCATAGGGATTAAGATTAATACACTAGGAATGCATGAAACTTCTTAATCTAGAGCAAATCTTTTTGGGTTTTTATGCTTTTAAATTAAGAAAGTAAAATGCAAGAAAAAAAACAAAGGATAGAAGTGTTGGATCATAGAATAAACTATCAAAGAAAGAAATGATTAACAATCAAATAATGATGACAAAGATTGCATTAAACACTATCCTAGAACATGAAATTCACAAATATGACTAATCCATTCTCATGGCACTAATCACTTCACTAATCACCTAATTGACATAAACTCTCGTTTGCAATTAGATAATCAATGAGCATTAATAAACAATTCCAATTAGTTCACTAATCACCCTAAACATCAGCTCTCATTGGTTAGGATATGAAAAACTCATAATAGGTTTGATTCAAGCATTTCATCGAACACCTCTCGGGCATGAAATGCTTAAGCTCTAGTTTTGATCTCTTAATTCAAAACTAACATCAAGATCAACCTATGTGAAGGATATAACAAGATGCAATCCAAATCATCATCATTTATGATGAACAAGGAGAAAGTACATAATGGTGATGTTATCGCCATGGATATGGCTTCTAAGAAGATTACAAAGCTTGGGAGATCGATTTCGAGGTCTCGGGATTACGATGTTATGGGACCACAGACCAAGTTCGTGCAGTGCCCTGGAGGTGAGCTACAGAAGAGGAAGGAGGTCGTGCACTGTGTCACACTTCACGAAATTGATGTTATTAACAGCAGGTTCATTGATTTTCATCAATTGCAGATGAAGATGAAACTTAGATAATATTGTTGCTGATTGTATAGGGTTTAGTGTCAATGTTAGCTTGAAAAGATCACTTCTTGATTGATAGAAATGAATCGGGAACTTGGATGAAAACATATATGTTCAATTGATAATTTTAGGCTTGTGGATTACTTTTAGATTGAAAATATTTGTCCCTTTTTTTTTCATCAAAGTTATTAAATTGGATTCTTGTTTCCTTTCTGTGTGATGTAGAACTCAAGGGTTTCTAGCCCTTTTCTTGGGTGACACAGGCGAAATCCGTTCAGAAGTCCGGGAGAAAATCGATACAAAAGTTGCATAATGGAAATCGATACAAGAGGCAATGAGATTGTCTTTATTTGGGTTTGATATGGATGTGAATTTGGATACAAGTTTATGTCGATTTGTGTGGCAATTTGGATACAAGTGCAACGGTAGCTTCAATTAGCGATTCTATCTTTCTATATTACAGGGCTGCTTAAAAGTTGTTATTTTAACATTTCTAGTATTACTTGGTACAACTAGTTTTCGGTATTACGTATAACTGGATCTTCTACGAATTATTCAGACAATTTATAATATTACTTGGTACAACTAGATTTCGCTATTACGAATAATTGGATCTCTTATGATTGAGACTAATATTACTTGGTACAACTAGATTTTTAGTATTACTTGGTACAACTAGATTTCTAGTATTACTCGGTACAACTGAGTAGTATAGAATGATTTAAAAAAAAAAATTGGGTTGAAAAAAATAAGATTAAAAAAATTCAAAAAAAATCAGAAAACATTAAAAACATTAAAAACGCGGTCAAAATGGATACTTGGCGCCGTCATTAAAAACACATGGCGTGAAAAACATTAAAATGGATGGAAAAAAACAAAATTTTAAAAATTTTAAAATATTTAACATAGTTATACTTCCTAGCTGTACATTTGTTCTCGCTTCCAAACAGTTGTACTTTGTGGATATTTCACTTATATTAGTATTACCGTGAATTAAACTTTAATTTGTTGGTTGTACCAATAACATTTGGTACCTTAAGTACATTTCTAATGTTTTCATGCAATAATATGTCTTAAAACACATTTTCCGTATCTTTTGCATTATAAGGTGGTTAAAATTAACAAAGTCATCATAAAATTATAAGTTGTTTGAGAAAACAAGAATATGATAAAAACCATTATCCAAAAAAAAACTTTTGTGTAACTAATAAATGTTATATCAATTTATTCAAATTCATGTTTACCATACATATACTTTTCTTATACAATACCTTATACTTTTAAGAATATTTTGTGAAAGTTACCCACGTTATGAGGCGATATCGTTAATGAATGTGATATAACAAATTTTATTCCATATAGACTTTGAAAATGTACTTAAGGTACCAAATGTTATCGGTACAACCAACAAATTTAACTTTAATTAACGGTAATACTAATATAAGTAAAATATCCCCAAAGTACAACTGTTTCGAAGCGAGAATAACTATACAACTAGAAAGTATTATGTTAAAATTTTACTTTTTTCCTTCCATTTTAAAATTTTTTAGAATTTCGTTTTCTCTCTAAAAAGGGTCTAAAAGCGGTTTAAAAGGGGGTAGAATAGTTTTTTTTTCCATTTCAGTCGGGACAACTGCATTACTAGGGACAATTGTATGAAAAATTCATGTATAAAGAGAGTCGGGACAACTGCATTACTAGGGACAACTGTGTGAAAATTTCATGAATTTTTCACACAGTTATTTCTAGTAATGCAGTTGTCCCAACTCTCTTTTTATTATTATAATTGCCAACGATGGTGGGGTCAACCATGTGGTCCAATTTTTTATTTTAATTAAGTAATTGTATTTCTTTTTTTAATTCAAAAATTTAATATTAAATTAGATTTCATTAAGGGTAAAATGAGGTTTTTACAAAGAAGAAAGAAAAAAAAAGTATGTAGAATAAGTGAGAGTACGGTATAATAAAATTAGATCCATAAGGGTATTTTAGAGTTAAACCCGTCGATTTGCCTCATAAAGAAGAAGTTCATTAAACAACTCAATTTTATTTTTTTTCCCCAATTCAAAACATCGTTTTGGTACAATCAACTAAAAAAAATTTAATTATATAAATTGAAACCGGCTTAAGTCATTTACGTTGTCACGTGTCGGTCTAGTCAGCAATTGTTAACGGTTAAACTCACACCGTCTACGATTTTGGTGGAATCAACCATATTTGAAAGAAAAAAAATAATGTAGAAATTTCAAAATATTAGATAGTTTGTGTTGTTTATGGCATTGATCAATATGTCGTGTATGAATAATCAAGAATTGACTAATTAATAGGGGAATAAGCGGTTTTCCCCGCTACTCTCCTACTTTAATATAATATCGGATGAAAAAAAATGTTTAGAAAAGTCGTGCAAGTACACAAATCTGAAGGACAAATTTGTGGTGAGTCTAAAAATGCAGCAATTTGAAATCAACGAATATTTCCCAAATCAGTTTTGTCGAGTCAGGGATAAATATATAAAAATAAAAAATGGTTTAGCCAACTACAGTGGGGTCCACAGCCTTCAGTATCGCAATTGTATAGTATCACATGAGTCATATCTGCTCATCTGCATCTGTGATCTGTCTCTCCTTCTTCAATCCTCGGTTTCATCCACTCCTTTGATCCCTTCAAATCCGGTAACTATTTCTTCTTTCTGTTAAATTCTCCGCGAAATATCCGAATTTTCCCCACTGATTCAACTCATTTTTGCGATCAAGTGGTATCTCCATTTTCTCTTCTCTTCTTCTTCCTCGAGCGAAAAATGTGGAAACTGAAGATCGCCGAGGGAGGTAGTCCGTGGCTGAGAACCACCAATAATCACGTCGGAAGGCAGTTTTGGGAGTTTGATCCGAAGCTCGGGACGCCTGAGGAGCTTGCCGACATCGAGGAAGCGAGGAAGTCTTTTACAGAGAACCGATTCGTGAAGAAACATAGCTCTGATCTGCTTATGCGCCTTCAGGTATTCCATTCTCCCTTCGCTTTCTATCTTCTTTTTTGATCCGTTGACTTTCCGTGGTCATGAATCTTGAGGAAGTGTAGACCATCGTTTTTGTCAGTGATACTTAGGAGTGTGTTGTTTCATGAAATCTGGAAGTGAAATGGAGAGAGTGAGCGAGGTCATGCTTTTCTTAAGTTTTGATCTACAGAGCTTTATCACTGACTAGTTTGCTCATTCACTAATCTCAAAGTAGAACGAAGCATGAACATTAAAGTTTATGTGGAGGAAATAGATTACTTACTACACACCCTGGCTAATCATCATTTGATCTGCACTTTTATTTTCCCTGAAATCAACTCAAGTTGTCAGGAGCATGTGAGCTTAGCGCAACCAGATCGATTTGTATCTTACTCTTTCTAATTGAGTGCTTTGTTGCTTCACAGAACTATAGCTTCGCTCATTTTTTAATACCAAGTATACTCCAAGGATCTGTATGAGAATCTAGTGTACAATAGATGGATGAGTACAAATAGAACATAGACAGCTAGTTTCTAAGATGAAGCAACAAAAGCTGGAGTTGATGAATTGCTTCTCTTTAAGATGCCATCTGCTTGTGCAGTAGACCCATCTCTATAGTTTCATTTTCATCTACCTTCTGCACTTCGCCAATGAAAGTGAATAAAAAAATTCCAATCTAATGACTACGATCTTGAGGAACTTACAAGACAAAATGATTATTTTACTCATTTACTTACAACTATAGAGTTGTGATACCAGTTGTCCATTTGGTCTATAAATGAAATCCGAACATCTGAGTTAACTTATTGTTGCAATTCCTTGAAGGCTTTTCGTTACTACTTATTGTACTCTGTTGTGTCTATGTAGTTACTAATTTTTTGGCTTTCAACCATTTTTTTGGCTTTCTCAATTTTCTGATGTCTGTCCTTTGATCTCCCATCAGGACTTGATATATGACACCCCTTTGACTGGCTACAATCCTCTGATATTCATGCATGTATTTGCTTTAAACATTCATTTTCTTATCTGACGATTATCTCTCTCTCACTCTCTTTCTGTAGTTTTCAAGAGAAAACTTGATCAACCCAGTTTTACCTCAAGTCAAAATCAAAGATAATGATAATGTTACAGACAAGATGGTGGAAAACACGTTAAAGAGGGGTGTAGATTTCTATTCAACGATACAGGCGCATGACGGGCATTGGCCAGGAGATTATGGTGGTCCTATGTTTCTTCTACCAGGACTGGTTAGTTTATAAACTTTGTGTCTCTGAGATTTCTTTTGCAAGTTTTGATGAAAACTCGACGAAAACTAATTCTGCTCACATGCTTTCAGATTATTACACTCTCCATAACTGGAGCTCTGAATACAGTATTGTCGGAACAACATAAACAAGAAATGCGCCGTTATCTCTACAATCACCAGGCAAGAAATCTCTCCTATCTTTATTATACTTCTGTTTTCTTGCAATGCCTTGTTTGAATTTTCCTATACTGCTCTATGTTCTTAGACACATAATAATATCTCCATCCAAAAATACATGTGTACACACATCTTTATGTTTCAAAGAGTTCCTTCTTCTACTTTCCGATTTTTAAATCAATTTTGACTATTGGCTGATATGGTTTCAGAATGAGGACGGAGGTTGGGGTCTACATATTGAGGGCCCCAGCACCATGTTTGGGTCTGTCTTGAACTATGTTACTCTGAGGTTGCTTGGAGAAGGACCTAACGATGGAGATGGAGCTATGGAGAAAGGGCGAGATTGGATACTAAATCATGGTGGCGCTACCAATATCACATCGTGGGGAAAAATGTGGCTATCTGTACTGAAATCGTGACCTCTATCTGTCCTTTTAAGTTAATCATATGAATATTTCTGTTACTTGATTCATCTTTTTGCTTGGATCTGTGAATAAAGGTACTTGGAGCTTTTGAATGGTCTGGAAATAACCCACTGCCACCTGAGATATGGCTTCTTCCGTATATCCTGCCAATCCATCCAGGTGCTCATAAATATTTGTTGAATAAAATTTCCATGTGCTCTCAGACTCGCACAACTTGGATACTGTTTAAGTTCTTTCTTTTCCCAGTCTTTGAAGCTATGGCTTGTTGGTCGACTAACTACACATACAAATGAAGTTCCTCACATAATCAGTTCTTGGTTTAATGGTTATTCAATAATATGGAGCACGGGAAAACCAAAGTGCTGTAACCATGCCCGTATCTGTTTTATATACCCTGCTTGAAAATGAGCACCAATAGCAGTGTGTCATCCCAGACTTTATGATACTGAATACCATCAATCATGGAAAACTCAAGTGAGCAAATCTCGAAAGAATTTGTTCATCTGATCATAGATTGCAATCTATTCTGCTTTGCGCGCTTGTTCAAAGCACACTTATGGACTGTTTTAACTGTGTGTGCATTTAAAAAGATGGATATTTTTTTCTTTTGCTACAGCTCTATTTTAGTTCTTATGTATATAGATATAGTGCACAGTAGAGCATCAGCCTAAGAATTTGTTTCATGCTGCAGGAAGGATGTGGTGTCATTGTCGGATGGTTTACTTGCCGATGTCGTATTTGTATGGAAAAAGGTTTGTGGGTCCCATAACGTCCACTGTTTTATCACTGAGAAAGGAGATTTTCACTGTACCATATCATGAAATCGACTGGAATGAGGCACGTAACCTTTGTGCAAAGGTTCGTGGAATTGGTTGTGCTTTTCGTAACTATTCTATCACATAAGATAATTTTTTAAAAGAACTTACGTGCTTTCGGTAAAGACCTGAGCATCTGTAGTTTATAATGAGATCCTTGTTTAGCTGAGTAACGCAATTAGATTAAATGATTCTTGAGAATATGTAGTACTCACAATATAGGTCCTTACACATCGGTGTGTCCTCAGATGCTCAGGGGTACCTGTTTTTGTGCTGACAGTTGGTTTTCTATTGAAGGAGGATTTATATTACCCACACCCACTTGTGCAAGATATTCTTTGGGCATCACTTCACAAGATTGTTGAGCCTGTTCTAACGCGATGGCCTGGTGCAAATTTGAGAGAAAAGGCGCTAAGAACCACATTAGAACATATTCATTACGAAGATGAGAATACAAGGTACATCTGCATAGGACCCGTGAATAAGGTATGAAAATCAAACTTCCACGACATCTTCTGTACCATTTTCCCATGTCCATTGTTATTTTAGACCTTGTGTTTTCTTTCTGTTTTTAAATCCTCTACTTTCATCATCTTTGTTTTGTGCTGTTTTAACAGGTATTAAATATGCTTTGTTGTTGGGTAGAGGACCCAAACTCAGAGGCTTTCAAATTGCACCTACCACGGATCCATGACTATCTCTGGGTAGCTGAAGATGGAATGAAGATGCAGGTACCGCATATTTGTATATATGATTATGTTAGGTATATGGACCAAGGTGACTGCCGAACCAGTATAAATATTATGCCTTTTGAATCATTAGCTCGACGGTATACAAATATTCTCTTCAAAATTTTATACTACTCAGAATGCCATTTCTATATTAACTTGGATGAAGTTGGGAGTTTTACTCTTATGTGTTTGATAGAATCTTTTCTGAATCATTAGAAAGAAACAAACACCCTTGATAAAACTGATTTCATATCTTTAGAGCATCTGCATTTCTATGTACTCTACAATGTTTCTTTCTCTCCTGCCAACCAAAACCCCTACTTCACTCTTTATCCAATTACTAGTTATAAAAATTGAACCTGTCGTCCATACTCTAATGCAGCAGCTATTGACAGGGTTATAACGGAAGCCAGCTATGGGATACGGGTTTTGCTGTTCAAGCTATTCTGGCAACCAACCTTGTTGAAGAATATGGGCCCGTTTTGAAAAAAGCACATTCATATGTCAAGAGTTCTCAGGTTTGTGATGGGCAGTTCATCGTGTTGCTCTGGATGTTCTTTTCCCTCTCATAATTGTTTCTTCTCATGCAATAGGTATCAGAGGATTGCCCTGGAGATCTGAGTTACTGGTATCGCCACATTTCTAAAGGGGCTTGGCCTTTCTCAACTGCAGATCACGGTTGGCCTATCTCCGATTGCACCGCAGAAGGACTTAAAGTAATAATAATGTGACAGAGTTACCTTTTCACGATTTCTTTTCTGGTGGTAATGAGTTTGTTATTTCCTCTTCAGGCTGCTCTTTTGCTATCCAAAGTTCCCAAGGAGATTGTTGGTGAACCATTAGATACAAACCGGTTATATGATGCTGTTAATGTTATCATTTCATTACAGGTTAAATTTTGTTTCCAATGCTTGTATCAATACGTATTGGCGCAAGTTGTAGTGTATTTGATCAGTCATAGGTCTTCTTTCCGCAAAGCAAAACATTTTCCTTGTCTGATTAGCAGCTAATTTCTGATTTCAGAATGCAGATGGAGGCCTCGCAACATATGAACTCACAAGGTCATACCCTTGGTTGGAGGTAATGTCTGTGTACCGGGATATAGATCAGTAATTTTCTCAAGCTTGGTAACATATACATTTTGAATCTATGTGCCCAAGCTCTCACAAAGATGTGTGTACAATGGAAGTGGTTAAAACACATATGTACCTTAATCCCCTTTGATTGAGTTTTAAGTGAAATGTTTGCTTGTTTCTGTTGGCAGCTAATCAACCCAGCAGAAACCTTTGGCGATATTGTTATCGATTATCCGTAAGACGCTAACATCTTCCACTTAATCATATTTTATATATTGGAAATTTCCCTTGATGCGCTAGAATGGTTCTGTAGTTACGTGGAATGTACGTCAGCTGCCATCCAAGCTTTGATAGCATTTCGAAAGCTTTATCCTGGTCATCGGAAAAAGGATGTAGATGAGTGTATTGAGAAGGCGGTTAAGTTCATTGAATCTATTCAAGCAGCAGATGGCTCATGGTTTGTCTAGTCATGATAGAAGTATCTGCAGAATTACATTTCTTTTTTTTCTTATATTATCGGTGTATATGTAACCTGTGATATTTTCCTAGGTATGGATCATGGGGTGTTTGCTTCACGTATGGTACGTGGTTCGGAGTGAAAGGGCTTGTAGCTGTTGGAAAAACATTGAAAAACTCTCCAAATGTTGCCAAAGCTTGTGAATTTCTACTCTCGAAACAACTTCCTTCGGGCGGATGGGGAGAAAGCTATCTTTCATGTCAAGACAAGGTTAGTAATTACTTTGAAAGTTCACTAAACTCTACTTACTGCTACTTGATGAATGGTTTTTTTTTTTTTTTTTTTGAATAGGTATATTCAAACCTTGAAGGCAACAAGTCTCATGTCGTGAATACAGCATGGGCTTTACTCGCACTCATTGGTGCTGGGCAAGTGAGTGAAAATTCTTTACGAAACTTTAAACTTCAGTTTATCGTGCTGCAAGGTGCGGGGATTACTCATTCTTTTTCTCTCCTTTTCATCCATATACTTATATCTCTTTATTTGTATGTGCTTAGGCTGAGGTAGATCAAAAACCACTACACCGGGCTGCAAGACACTTGATTAATGCTCAAATGGAGAATGGTGATTTCCCACAACAGGTAACAAGTTGCATTACCTACATTGGTGTTTAGAGTTTCTTTTCGTGAATGGATAATTAATCTCTTGGCTTTCTCTCAGGAAATAATGGGAGTCTTTAATAGGAACTGCATGATAACTTACGCTGCATATCGAAACATTTTCCCGATATGGGCGTTGGGGGAGTACCGTAGTAAAGTATTATTGCAACAAGGAGAATGAGTAGTTATTTCTGTAGGGGAGGAACTGCGTAGCTTAAATGCTTACTTTATCCAAAGTTGTGTTGTCCGTATTGATTTGCTCATGGTTTAGTGAACCAATCTTGGTTGCAGATTTTGTTGGGTTCAATGAATTTCGGATTTTAGGAAAACGTCATTTGGTAAAAATAGCCTGCAGCCGAACTTTTTCAATTCGGAGACATTTTGTAACATCCCCACCCAACTTACAAAAAACACTTTACACTACTCACCACCACATTTCCACTAAGACTAAAAACAACCCCTAATCATGACCATGTGTGTGTCCCAAACTCACTAATTGTCTACAAAAAGTAGAAAAACATCATAACCATACAACACACAGAGCAAGAAGAGAAAAAGAGAGAAAAAGAGAGAAAAAGAGATCGAGTGTTTACCGTTAACGGAGGTCGCCGACGCGGTTGAACCTGGTGCAGTCGCCGTTGCTCCTGAACACGAGTTTGTCACTGCCGCATCTTCTCTACTTCACGGGTCCGTCGCGAATTGTGGAGAACTCTTGTCGCGTCGAACCTGTCCGTCGCGAATTGTGGAGAACTCTTGTCGCGTTGAACCCGAGCCAAACTCCGCTGCATCTGAGCATCGTGACATTGCTGGAGCTGTCAGACCTCGCCGCCACCGTCAACCTCCTCCCCGGTTCTTGCGGGAGTGACCGGAGAAGCCGCCGCAGCCCTTGGAATCACTGGAGCTCGCCGCCACCTTCGATCGGAGCCGCACGTCATTTCCCGAAAGGTATCGGTCGATTTCTCTTTTCCATAAAGTTGTTGTCGTTTGTGGAGATGGTTGTTGGATCAATTGCTTTGGTTTAGTTGAATGGGCCGGTTAAGTTGTTGTCATTGGTTCAATTGGGTTGATGGTGGATTTAATGTTTCGATCTGTTAATTCCGAGAGAGAGACGTTGTTGTGGGTATAATCTGGAAATTGGATTAATTGAAATGGTTTAGTTGGTTTAAATGGTTTAGTGGATTTAATTGATGAAGCAGTTTATTATACCAAGTCAGAGGCACGTTATTATGGGATTAATCGATTTTTGTTATAGTTTGAGGATTTGCAAATTAAACCAGAATTAAGGAATTGTTGTGGGTTTAATTAATAATCGATTTATTTTGGGTTTGGGTATTTATCCGAGAATACCAAATTAAGTTAGATCGTGTTTTATTAATTGAAGCAATTCAGTCCGAGTTTGTTGCGGAATCGGAATCCCATTTCAGTCAGTTCCGAGATCTCTTTCCGATTTGCTAAGGTGAGGAACGAGTTCGTGCTTTCTTCATATACACATATATCCCGTTAATTACTTAGTCTAGGGTTAAACCAAATATACATGCATGTTATATACTTAACAAATAATCTGTATTTGTTTGTTGAGTGTATAAATATTTATATATATAAATATATAAATGTATGAGATTAAAGTATTAGTATCTTGAGGATAAATACTAGAAACGAATATGTGATGTGTGTTGTTTGATGATGAAATGTGAGATGCATGTTATTGTGTGTTAAATAAATTATTGAATGCGGGGAAATGTTAGTGTGCTAAGGGAGCGGGATGCTTGATAGGTCAAGATGGTGGTTGACGAGGCCGTACGGTAAAGTTCTCGATGAAGTGCTAAGGCACGAGGGGTCGGTTAAAGTGCTGGAAGAAGTGCTTAGGCACGAGGGATCCCGTAGGCACTAAGGATGCGCGTGTGTCGTCACATGGTATCCTGGTCCGCCCTCTGGCGGAGATGTTGTGGGACGTAGTCCCACTTGTAGTTTGGGTGTGTGTCGTTGACACGTGTTTTCCTGCTTGTCTTAGGTTTAAACTTTGTGATTCTCTGGATGTGTGTGTATGGTGAATTCGTGAGCCTAAGGCTTGCCCTCACTGAGTAATCCAATTACTCACCCCTCTCTTCTTGCAGGTGAGAACGAGGAGTAGTTGTTAGTGCCGAGTTCGCGTGGTGCTGGATTTGGGGGAAATCGAGATTTATCTTATCGTTTATTTTGTTCTTTAAATTATCAAAATAACTATTTTTATTTTTTTTATTAAACAATGAATTGGTTTTTGTTGAAAAACGGTTAAGTTGGATTAATGGAATTTATTTGAGTTTCTGGTTAAGAAATAAAGTTACGTGTGTTAAAAGTTATTTCATGTGACATGCCGTTTTGAGCAAGTAAAAGACGGGTGTTACAATTTGGTATCAGAATAGGGTTTACCAAACCGGTGCCGACCCGGGAGGTAGTCCTGAGGAGAAAATGGTATCAATGGCAGATTTTCGATACTCGATTTAAAAAAAAAAAAAAAAGGTTTACTTATGTTTTCAAACTTGATCGGATTTTTGGGAGGGAAGATTTAAAAAATATATAAATAAAATGGCACCAGTAGAACTTGACTCGTTTAGTGTTTTCATTCTAATAAGTCTGGTTGTGTGAGCTCAGCTTTGAAGAAAATCTCATCTTTCGTTTTCACCTTGATTTTTGTGGTTGTGATCAGATGCCGCCAAAGAACAGACGTGGAGCCAGAAATGGAGTTGTTGTTAGGACCAGATCGCGTGCGTCAACCCAAGCTGGTTCGACCGCGAGTGTGCATGGGTTAACCCCAACCATGCCAATATTGAGGCCCAAGCTGAGGCGCATTCAGTCGCGCTGGCTGAATTGCAGAGGTACCGTGTGAGGTTTGGAGACCTTGGGTAGGAGGACCAAGTTGAGCAGGAGGCACCAGTGCACCAGGCACCGCAGAATGTTGGGCCGAACCTTGTAGCTCAACATCAGTATCCGCCACCACCTCCGCCACCGATGCCGCTTCAAGCACAAGGGTTGACGTACTGGGAAGCCATGAGGCATCTGAAGGATATGGGCACAAAGCCCTTTAGTGGCAAATCTAATCCGACTGCTGCTGACAACTGGAAGTCAAACTTGGAAAGGAACTTTGACAACTTCAGGTGCCCGCAAGAGTACCGTAAGGATCTGGCGGTTCAGTACTTGAAGGATGAAGCACGAAGATGGTGGGGAAAAGTGGTAGAGTAAGTGCGAGGACATTACGAGTTGACTTGGGAGGATTTTAAAACGGAATTCACAAGGAAGTATTTCCCAAGGGAGGCTATGAACCGCATGGAGATCGAGTTCCTGGAACTTCATCAAGGGAACAAAACTGTGAGGGAGTACGTGGAGGAGTTTGACCGACTGAGCAGGTTTGCAGGTAGATTCCTGGATGAGGATGAGCTGATTCGAAGGTTCTTGAGAGGCCTAAGAATTGAGCTAAGGAACCCTTGTGAAATGCACGATTACGACATTATGATTGGGCTGGTGGAGAAGGCTGCTACATTGGAGATTGGGTTAGAGCAAGAGCTGAGGAGCTGATAAAAAAGGGGAATGATGCTTTTCTCGCCACCATATATGTAGTTGGGGAGGACATGGAGTTAGGAGTTGGTAATATCCCAGTAGTGGCAGAATACACAAACGTATTTGAGTCACTGAAAGGACCGCCACCGAGCAGAGGAGATGCTTTCACCATACAGTTGGAACCAGGAACGACACCTGTATCGAGAGCACCATATCGTTTGGCGCCTGCAGAAATGGCAGAGCTGAAAAAACAGTTGGAGGATCTTACAGATAAGGGTTTCATCAGACCGAGTAGTTCACCGTGGGGAGCACCAGTGCTGTTCGTGAAAAAGAAGGATGGAAGTTTCAGGTTTTGCATCGATTACCGAGGGTTGAATAAGGTTACTATCAAGAACAAGTACCCGTTGCCACGAATGATGAGTTGTTGGATCAGCTGCAAGGGGCATCTTGATTCTCAAAGATTAACTTAGCATCATGCTACCATCAGATTTTGATAGTAGAGGAAGACATACAAAAAATAGCTTTTCGGACAAGATATGGCCACTACGAGTTTGTGGTAATGCCGTTTGGGTTGACTAATGCACCAGCCGCATTCATGAAGTTGATGAACAACGTTTTCCGGGAATACTTGGATAAATACGTAATCATATTCATTGATGATATCCTTGTCTACTCGAAGAGTCGTGAAGAGCACGAGGAGCACCTGCGGGCGGTACTAGAGAGATTGCGGAAACAACAGTTGTTTGGGAAATTGAGCAAATGCAGCTTTTGGCAGAGGAAGATTGGTTTTCTGGGGCATGTCGTTTCAGCAGAAGGAGTGTCAGTAGATCCAGAAAAGATAGCCTCGATCACTAATTGGCCTACTCCTAAGAGTGCTACCGAGGTTCGTAGTTTTCTGGGATTGGCAGGTTACTACCGAAAGTTTGTAGAGGGATTCGCAAGCACGGCAAAACCGATGACTCGCCTCACAGGGAAGGATGTGAAGTTCGAGTGGACAGAAGAGTGTGAGCAAAGTTTCAAGAAGTTAAAAAGTCATTTGACAGAGACACCAATATTATTGCTGCCAATACCATATGTAGTGTATACGGATGCTTCAGGAACGGGATTGGGATGTGTTTTGATGCAAGACGGAAAGGTCATTGCTTACGCATCTAGGCAATTGAGGCCGCATGAGATGAATTATCCAACTCACGATTTGGAACTGGCAGCACTAGTATTCTCTTTAAAGATTTGGCGCGCATATTTGTATGGAGAAAAAGTTCAAGTGTACACATATCACAAGAGCCTTAAATACATTTTCACTCAGTCTGATCTCAACCTGAGGCAGAGAAGGTGGGTGGAATTGTTAGCTGATTATGATTTGGACATCGCATATCATCCAGGAAAGGCTAACTTGGTGGCTGATGCATTGAGTAGAAGGAAGAGCGATATATCAAGGGAAAAAGAGATGCAAGAGCTAGTAGCTACATTGTGTACCCTGCGAATTTGTGCAACTTCAGCTCGAGAGGATGTAGTGGGCTTGGAAACTGTAAATCAGGCTGATCTACTATGGAGAATACGGGAAGCGCAAAAACTTGATGTTATATTGTTGAAAGCAGTGGAGAACAATGTGGAAGGATACCAAACCGCAGAGAATGGGACGATCATGTATGAGAACCGAGTTAGTGTACCAAATAACAAAGGTGTAAAGGACGAGATCTTAGCACAAGCTCACAATTCACGATTCTTAGTACATCCGGGAACCACAAAAATGTACCAAGATTTGAAACGGTATTACAATTGGGGAGGTATGAAGAGGGATGTGGCAACTTGGGTATCCTAGTGTCATACATGTCAGCTAGTAAAAGCTGAACATCGAGTTCCAAGTGGTCTACTTCAGAATTTACCCTTACTAGAATGGAAATGGGATATGATAACGATGGATTTTGTTACCGGGCTACCAAGGACTGTTGGCGGTGAGGATGCAGTTTGGGTGATGACCGACTCACTAAGTCCACTCACTTCATAGCCATAAAAAAGACAGACAAAGTGGATCGGCTTGCGCATATATATATGAACAAGATTGTGAGGTTGCATGGAGTGCCAGTGAGCATCGTATCCGATCGAGATCCGAGATTTACGTCAATTTTCTGGCAGGCATTTCAAAAAGCATTGGGGACAAAGGTACGTCTTAGTACAGCGTATCACCCCCAGACGGACGGACAGTCTGAGAGGACAATCCAGACGCTTGAGGATATGTTGAGAGCTTGTGTACTCGACTGGGAAGGAAACTGTGTCAAATATTTGCCATTGGTGGAGTTCGCATACAACAATAGTTATCACTCCAACATAGAGATGCCACCGTACGAGGCTCTCTACGGAAGGCCATGTCGTACCCCGCTTTGCTGGACTGAAGTGGGGGAGCGCAAAGACCTTGAGCCGGAAATGGTCCAGGAAACGGTAAAACAAGTGGAGTTGCTTACGGATAGGCTAAAGAAAGCCTATGACAGGCAAAAGAGTTACGCTGACAAACGCCGTAAGGAATTGGAGTTTGCAGTAGGTGATGCAGTGTTCCTAAAAATGAGAACGTTTAGAAGGGCTGATAAAAATCGGAAGTTGAAGAAGCTTAAGCCGAGATATATGGGACCGTACATCATTACCGAAAGGATTGGTGCTGTAGCTTATCGTTTGGCGTTAACACAAGAGTTATCAAATTTTCATGACGTCTTCCATGTGTCAGTTTTGCGGAAAGTTATCAAGGAACCAGAATTGGTCATACCAAACCCGCCAGCAGACTTAAACCGTAATTTGATTGCTTTGAGTAAACCTGTGGAGATTTTAGAAAGTCAGGAAACAGAAGTTCAAGGAAAGATAGTAAAGTCAGTCAAAGTATGTTGGGAAAGAGATGGTATTCGGGAAGAGACTTGGGAATCAGAACGATCCCGAACTCTTTAAGGAAAATGGTAGTGGACAAGACAGTGAACTGATCGGGGACGAATTCCTTTGTATGGGGGAGAATTGTAGCATCCCCCACCCAACTCACAAAAAACACTTTACACCACTCACCACCACATTTCCACTAAGCCTAAAAGCAACCCCTAATCACGACCATGTGTGTGTCCCAAGCTCACTAATTGTCTACAAAAGGAAGAAAAACATCATAACCACACAACACACAGAGCAAGAAGAGAAAAAGAGAGAGAGAAAAGAGATCGAGTGTTTACCGTCAACGGAGGTCGCCGACGCGGTTGAACCCGGAGCAGTCGCCGTTGCTCCTAAACACGAGTTCGTCACCGCCGCATCTTCTCTACTTCACGGGTCCGTCGCGAATCGTGGAAAACTTTTGTTGCGTCGAACATGAGTTGAACCCGAGCCAAACTCCGCCGCATCTGAGCATCGTGACATTGCCGGAGCTATCAGACCTCGCCGCCACCGTCAACCTCCTCCCCGGTTCTTGCGAGAGTGACCGGAGAAGTCGCCGCAGCCCTTGGAATCACTGGAGCTCGCCGCCACCTTCGATCGGAGCCGTCACATCGTTTTCGAAAGGTATCGGTCGATTTCTCTTTTCCATAAAGTTGTTGTCGTCGTTTGTGGAGATGGTTGTTGGATCAATTGCTTTGGTTTAGTTGAATGGGCCGGTTAAGTTGTTGTCATTGGTTCAATTGGGTTGATGGTGGATTTAATGTTTCGATCTGTTAATTCCAACAGAGAGAGACATGTTGTTGTGGGTATAATCTGGAAATTAGATTAATTGAAATGGTTTAGTTGGTTTAAATGGTTTAGTGGATTTAATTGATGAAGTAGTTTATTATACCAAGTCAGAGGCACTTATGGGATTAATCGATTTTTGTTATAGTTTGAGGATTTGCAAATTAAACCAGAATTAAGGAATTGTTGTGGGTTTAATTAATAACCGATTTATTAAGGAATTGTTGCGGATTATTTGGAGAGATCTCTTTCCGATTTGCTAAGGTGAGGAACGAGTTCGTGCTTTCTTCATATACACATATATCTCGTTAATTACTTAGTCTATGGTTAAGCCAAATATACATGCGGGTTATATACTTAACAAATAATCCGTATTTGTTTGTTGAGTGTATAAATATTTATATATATAAATATATGAGATTAAAGTATTAGTATCTTGAGGATAAATGCTAGAAACGAATATGTGATGTGTGTTGTTTGATGATGAAATGTGAGATGCATGTTATTGTGTGTTAAATAAATTATTGAATGCGGGGAAATGTTAGTGTGCTAAGGGAGCGGGATGCTTGATAGGTCAAGATGGTGGTTGACGAGGCCGTACAATAAAGTTCTCGATGAAGTGCATAACATTCGACCTCAAAGGTTTTATCAAAATCCGGTAATATGAGAACTGGTGCATGGGTTAGACCGTCTTTGAGTTTTTGAAAGGCTTTGTCTTGTTCTTCTCCCCACTTGAAAGGCATGTTCTTCTTGACGGCAGTGAGTGGTGCTGCTATAGAACTAAAATCCTTCACGAACCGGCGATAAAAGCTGGCTAGATCGTGAAAGCTTCTTACTTGTCTGATACTGGCTGGTGTTGGCCATTCTTCTATGGCTCAGATCTTCTCTTGGTCTACATGTAGTCCCTGCGTACTAACAACAAAACCTAGGAAGACAAGCTGATCAGTGTAAAAGATGCACTTCTTGAGGTTTCGCGTAAAGACTTTCTTGTCGAAGAGTCTCTAGAACTAGCTCAAGGTGCATAAGGTGGTCGGATAAACTCTTACTGTAAATGCGTATGTTATCAAAATATACCACTACAAACTTACTAATGAAGGCTCTAACAACATGGTTCATAAGCCTCATGAAAGTGCTTGGACCGTTGGTACGGCCGAAGGGCATGACCAGTGATATATCATGGTTTTTACCCCTTTTAGACCATGATATATGTCCTATTTATGGAGTCTTTCTAGTATTTTTGAGTCTTTTACAGGTTTATGTACGTTTGGAGCTTAATTGGAGATATTGAAGCATTCTGGAGCATTTTGGAGCATATGGAGATGCATAGCCATGCAGAGACGTCAGAAGTTTGGCATTCGTTGAAGAACTTCCCACCGATGGATTGAGCTACAATTTGGACACAAGACAGATCAATGGATTAGCTTTCATTTGGAAGTGGTTTGAGGCCATTCCAACGGTGCGATCAACAGTTATGCCAGTTTTCAAGAAGACAGTCCAGTCTGGCGACCAGAAGAGTCGACACAGAGGATGAGTATCAACCGATACTACCTAGTGTCGATCGATACTGCTCGGGAAACAGGAAACTCGACTTTTTACAAGTTTGGAGAGTTTGCATCTTAGTCCAGAAGTCTTTAATTATTACAATAAGCCTCAGAACGTGTTTTAGCATTATAATTAGGTTTTTCAGCCATTGTTAAGGCTACGCTTTATTTGACGCTTGATTTTACTTTGGTTTTTGGAGAGACAACTCTGAACTCCTGTCTCTTATTGATTTCTTTGATGATCTATTCAATCATGTTGCTTGTTTCATTCTTCATGTCTGAGTAGATCCCTTGTTAGGTTCAGGGTTCTCATAAGGGTTTTCTCTGAATGTTAGGTTAATTGAATAATTATGATTCACCATCTGAATTAGTTCTTCACCATATGTTGTTCTCATAGGTAATTCTAGGTTGACGAATCTAGAACTTAGATCTTAGGATAATTGGTTAGGCACGAGAGTGCGATTAATTACCTGATAGAACTTAGGATGAACAAAATAACTATTCGCAAAGAGATTTGGTTTAGTTGTTTTGTGAACAAATCAAACCTGAACTAAAAGCTGGTTTAGACTTTAGGATTCACAAAGAGATTTGGAATTCTAGGATTTAGACTTATGTAGTTTTCGCAACGTGAGTTGGTTAGCTATACTTTAGTGATTTGAGTTCAAGAACCGCGCTAAATCTGAACTATGTTAGTTAGTTTATCTACATTCATTGAATTCCTGAGAAATACCCTGAGCCTATCTTCTTTCCCATTGATTCACAACTTGTTTACTTTACGCACTTGCATTTAATTTCATTGTTTGGTTTAGCTTAATTCGGATCTATATAATCTATTGCGTTAATTCTGGAGTTCTTGTGTTCGACCCCTACATATACTACAACAACTGCTTTAGTACTTATAAGGTATTAATTTGAGCATATCAAATTTGGAGCCGTTGCCGGGGACTCAATTTCGCCATTAGATTTTAGTGAAGAATTTCGACTAAATCGTCGAGTATCGATGACACCCTAGGGTATCAATCGACACCCGTCGCGTTTTTTTCAGTTACTTACGTTCTTAATCTTTTTTGTTTCAAGTGTATGCCTACTCGAGAAACAAGAAGGAACAAGAGCACCGCTAGTTGATCTGTCAAACGAGCAGCTAGCACAGTTGGAACGTACAAACATAAAAGCAAGGAAGCCAGCAGAGATGAACAATCCATTGGTTTTGATTCGTGATGATGCTGGAGTTTTGAGAGACCATGAGGGTCAATTGTACAATGAGAGAGGGCAACGACTTGATGGAGATGGAAACATTATTGCCCCTCCAGCTGTTGTGAATGTTGGGAATGTTGTGGTTGATCGTGGTAGGACAATTGGAGGGTACAACAGGCCTGATTAGTTCTATGCCAATCGATCAGCGATTCGCCCTCCTGCTTTTCAGGGAATGACTTTGAGCTGAAACCTGCATACTTCACTCTTGTGGGTCAGCACCCTTTTCATGGTCTTCCTCATGAACACCCCATGGATCATATCGAGAGGTTTGAGGATTTGATCACTGATGCATGCTCCAAACCCTACACACCGAGACCGTGGTCGAGTGGTCGAGTCTTTGGATCGATAGGGTCGAGTCTTGGCCAAGAAGGTCGAGATCTAGACCAGGATTGCTGAGACAATTGGACAACGGTCTCTCCTTGTCTTCAACGGGATAGGATGGATTGAGGGTGGAGTGCTGAGAACCACAATAGGTGCGTCTGCCTATTGATACTTCAAGGAAATCTCTGTAGTTGGACTTAGCTCACAAACTAGAGAGAGGTAGGGTTTTTGTGAAACAAAAACGATGAGAAACTTTTATTATTGTTTGCGTAATTGTTTTAGACTAAACCTCTAAGTATTTAAAGAGGAAAACAACGCTAAAGAAAAAAGAACCCTAAAACAAATGGGCCTTTAGTACAAAAAAGAAAATAGACTAAGGAAAAGAGGCCTTGCTGCTTGGTCTATTGGGCTTGCAGAGAGTCATTAGATGGGCCAATGATATTGCGAATCGTTTGGCCTCGTTAAAAACCCATCTTCGCAAAACCCAGTGGAACAAAAACGAAGGGTGGGAAAAGAGCACACAAACGATCCACAAACGATCCACAAACCCAACTAATGACCTCCTTGGGCCTAAGTTGTCTCTGGTGAGTTGACGACGAGCATAGCTAAGTGGGCCACGAACTTGGGCTTTATGAGTGGCCACTTAGTGTTATCGGCTAGAAGAGGGTCCAGCCAATATGCCTTCAGTGTTGGGGCGTTCTGGTCCGATTGGTGTGGAGTCTTGGAATGATCTTTAGTGTTCTGGAAACTAGACTCAGAGAGCTTCGGATCCATATGTGGATCGTTTTCTGGATCGCCCCGGATCATATGTGGAAACAGCTTAAAAGAGTCGGCCCAATAGGTGCTCTCGTATCAATCGATGCTAGCACTAGGTATCGATCGATGCCAACCTTCAGTACTGAAGAAATCGTCGCGTCCGAGCTGGTCCATGAACATGTTGAACTTCTTTTCCAAGCTCCTGCTCCTGGTTCTAGTCACTGGTCCACTTGGCACAAGTGGTGCTTGTATGACTTGGGTCGTTGACTCGATGTCCTCATCACTCCCTCCCTCTTCAAGAGGTTTTGACCCCAAAACGTCATCACCTGCATCAAAACGAGCTAAGTCAGAAACATTGAATGTAGCAGACACCTTAAGCTCACCTGGGAGTTCTAGCTTGTAGGCGTTGTCGTTGATTTTCTCCAATATTTTGAATGGGCCGTCTCCACGAGGTGATAGCTTCGATTTGCGTTGGTCCGGGAACCTCTCTGGTCTCATGTGCAACCACACCCATTCTCCAACTTCGAAGGATACGTGCTTCCTGCCCTTGTTGGCTTGCTTCACGCGTTGAGCATTGGTCTTTTCCAGCTGGTCTTTGACCGCTTGGTGTAGCTTCTTCACTTCCTCGGCCTTCTTGGCTCCGTCGAGGTTTAAAAATTCTGTTTGAGGTAGAGGCTTAAGATCCAATGGCGTCTGTGGATTAAATCCATATGCAACCTGAAAAGGGGACAAATGAGTAGCACTATGGACAGCTCTATTATAAGCAAACTCGACAAAAGGTAAACTTCAAGCCAACTTTTAAGATTTCTCCCTATTGTTGCTCGAAGCAACGTTCCAAGCGTTCGGTTAACGACTTCAGTCTGGCCATCGGTTTGTGGATGGCAGGTCGTGGAGAAGAGCAGCTTGGTTCCTAGCTTCTTCCAGAGGGTTCTCCAAAAGTGGCTCAGGAACTTGGTGTCTCGATCCGAGACGATCGTCCTAGGTACTCCATGTAGTCGGACAATCTCCTTGGAAAAGAGGTCCGTGGTTTGTGTAGCATCGTTTGTCTTGGCACATGGGATGAAGTGTGCCATCTTCGAGAACCGATCCACCACGACAAAGATGGAGTCCTTGTGCCTGATCTTAGGCAAACCTAGCACAAAGTCCATAGAAATATCAATCCATGGTAAGGTAGGAATCGGTAAAGGAAGATACAAACCGTGCGGGTGAACCCGAGACTTGGCTTTCTTGCAAGTGATACATCTTGCACAGAAAGTTTCGACCGACTTCTTAAGGTGTGGCCAAAAGAAGTGCTCCTTCAGTGTGGCAAGAGTCTTCTCAACGCCAAAATGACCCATGAGGTCTCCTCCATGAGCTTCTCGGACTATAAGCTCTCTTAACGAACATTGCGGGATGCATAGGCGTTTATCTTTAAAAAGATAGTCGTCATGGACATAGTAAGAAACGTGGGCTCCCTTCCCATGGTTCTTGTATATCTCTGCAAAATGACCATCAGATTCATATAATGGAATAATCATTTCAAACCCAAGAACCTTGGCTTCCATGGTCGGTATTAGCGCATGTCTCCGAGATAGGGCATCGGCCACCACGTTATCGTTTCCCTTCTTGTATTTGATCACATAGGGAAACGTCTCTATAAACTCCAGCCACTTAGCATGCCTTCTCTTGAGGTTAGTCTGACCCCTAAGATGCTTCAAAGTCTCATGGTCCGTGTGGATGACACACTCCTTTGCGAGTAGATAATGCTGCCACGTCTCCATTGCTCGGACTAAGGCGTAGAGCTCCTTGTCATATGTAGGATAGTTGAGCGTGGCTCCACTTAGTTTCTCGCTGAAGTAAGCAAAAAGTTTGCCTCCTTGAGTAAGCACAGCACCGATCCCTAAACCTGAGGCATCACACTCAATTTCAAACGTTTTAAAGAAATCGGGTAAAGTTAAAACGGGGGCATGAGTCAAACGATCCTTTAGGCCTTTGAAGGCCTCTTCCTGGGCTTCTCCCCACTTGAATGCCACATCCTTCTTGATGATGGCAGTGAGAGGTGCAGCAAGAGTGCTAAAGTCCTTCACGAACCAACGGTAAAAGCTAGCCAATCCGTGGAAGCTACGAACTTGGCTAATGGTCGTTGGTGTGGGCCATTCTTGGATGGCTTGGACCTTCTCCTGGTCCACTCTAAGTCCCTGTGAACTCACAATAAAGCCTAAAAACACAAGTTCATTAGCGCAAAATGTGCACTTCTTCAAGTTGGCGTAAAGGCCTTCTCGTTGAGGCGTCTTAAGAACTTGTTCCAAATGAATTACATGCTCAGCTAGAGTTCGACTATAAATGAGTATATCATCAAAATATACCACTACAAACTTACTGATGTAGGGCCTTAGAACCTCATTCATGAGCCTCATGAAGGTGCTTGGCGCGTTAGTTAGCCCGAACGGCATAACTAGCCACTCGTAGAGGCCTTGCTTAGTTTTGAAGGCCGTCTTCCACTCGTCACCTTCTCTCATTCGAACTTGATGGTATCCACTCCTGAGGTCAATCTTAGAAAACAAATTAGAACCAGAGAGCTCATCAAGCATATCATCTAACCTCGGTATAGGATGTCGGTATTTGATCGTTATGTTGTTGATCGCGCGACAATCCACACACATCCTCCACGTTCCATCCTTCTTTGGCACCAAAAGGACTGGAACGGCACATGGACTAAGGCTCTCACGAACATAACCCTTGTCCATAAGTTCCCTCACTTGCTTTTCTAGCTCCTTGGCCTCTTCCGGGTTAACGCGGTACGCGGCTCGATTGGGCAATGGGGCTCCGGGCACGAAATCGATCTGGTGCTCTATTCCTCGTATGGGAGGTAAGCCAGGAGGTATCTCGTCAGGGAAAACATCAGAAAATCGATTCAAGAGTTGAGTAATCTCAGTAGGAAGTTGTTGCTCCAACACACTAGAACCTGCACTCAAAGCTTCCTTGAAGATCATTAGTAATACCGGTTCTTTGCAAGTGATTGCCTTAGAAATATAACTAGGCTTAATTAACAAGTTGTTCCTGGTCGAAATTTCTTTTTCTTTTAGCATCTTAACTTGTAGGTCGTGCACTTGAGTAGGTGTAAGAGGCGTCAAATTATACTTCTTTTTATCATGGACAAATGAATACATGTTACTATGGCCATGGTGAATGGCGTCCTTGTCAAACTGCCAGGGTCTACCAAGAAGAAGATGGCCAGCTTTCATAGGAACAACATCACACACGACCTCATCCGAGTACTTGCCCATATTGAATGGTACAAGCACTTGGTCCGTTACGCGCAATTCAGCCTTATCATTTAACCATCTTAGCTTATATGGGTGAGGGTGTTTCGTTCGTTCTAGGGAGAGCTTAGTGACCATGTATTCACTTGCTACATTGGTACACGACCCCCCATCTATTACCAAGTTACATACCTTGCCTCGGATGGAACATCTTGTATGAAAGATGTTGTCTCTTTGAGCTGTCTCGTCGGGGTGAACCGTGAGGTTCAAAGCTCGCCTTATGACCAAAGACTCTCCATATTCAGCCTCACAATCCACCTCTTCAGTAGCTGCTTCAGCCATCTCAGTGTCGGCCTCATCTTGAGACTCGTACTCGCCCGAATCCAACATGATCATAACTCGGGGATTTGGGCATTCTCTAGCCATGTGTCCTCTGCCCTTGCACTTAAAACATGTTATATCACGAGTTCTAGAAGTACCAAGAGTAGAAAACTTACCTTGATTAGGCTCAGATGCCTTAGAAGTGAACCTAGGGTCGATGGCGACCGCCTTGCCCTTCTCCGCGGCCTTAGATGGAAAGCTGGTTGGAGTTTGGGTCTTGGCTCGGTTCTGGTCCCATGCTGGGCTACTCCTTGTTCTTCCAGTAGCATAGGACTTCTTCTTTAAATGCTGTTCAGCTTGAATGGCATGGTGCAAGATGTCCTTCAAGTAATGGTACGGAAGCTTCTCTACTTTGTGACTTAGCCGCTCGTTGAGTCCATCTAAGGACTGAGCCATGAGTGTCTCAGTGTCCTCATCTAGCTCCAGGCGGTTTCTGAGGTGCTCAAACTCCTCAAAATATTCCTCTACACCCCTGGTGCCTTGGGTTAATTGTCGGAACCTCTTTTGAAGATCTCGATGATAGTAGCTCGGGACGTATCTCTTCTTCATGAGCTGTCTCATCTCTCGCCAAGTACCGACCTGAGGTGAACGACTCCTTCTCATGTCAGCTACCTCACGGTCCCACCATGAGAGACCATGGTCAGTGAGTTGAGCAACGGCCAAAACTAGCCTTCTTTGCTCGTTGTAGTCGTAGTACGCAAAACATGCTCCATGCGTTGCTCCCACTCCAAGTAAGCCTCGGGATCAACTTTCCCAGCAAACGTAGGTGCCTTAAGCTTCATGTCATGAGAGTGTTGGTGTCGTGGTAAGTCACCTTCCGCCTCTCCTACGTCGTCTTGCCTTGGACCCCTTCTTCTCACCCGTGGTTGATCTTCCTCCGGGTTGGCGTCTAGGTCTTCGCCATAACCATTAACACGTGGATGAGGTCTCTGTTGGGGATTGGCTTGAGGCTGCTCCATGTGGTGGAGCCTTTGTATCACTCTTTGTAGTTGTTGTTGCATGGCCGTGATGGCTTGTAGGAGGAGAGCGTTGGGATCTTGGGGAGCTCCATTGTTCTCCATAGTTCCTTGCACATAAATTTCAAAAGTGTATTAATGGATTCCAGCAAAACAAATCGACAAAGATGAAGAAAACGAAGAGAAAATTTCACTTAAATCGATCGATGCCAACACTCAGACCTATGGTATCGATCGATGCTAACACGCAGACCTATGGTATCGATCGTTGTTCCTACGGTATCGATCGATGTTCCTATGGTATCGATCGATGCTAACACTACGAACCTAGGGTGTCGATCGATGCTAATTCTTCGAACCTAGGGTATCGCTCGATGCTGCCTATTCACGAACCCTAAAATCGCAGATACCACTGAAAACAGGTTAACAACGGTGAACTAGCAACCTAAACAAGAACAAAACAAGTACATAAAATTTAAAAGGAGATAAGGGAACGATTACACCTTAGATATAGGAGCTTTGAAGCTCTGATACCAGATGATGCACGCTCCAAACCCTACACACCGAGACCGTGGTCGAGTGGTCGAGTCTTTGGATCGATAGGGTCGAGTCTTGGCCAAGAGGGTTGAGATCTATACCAGGATTGCTGAGACAATTGGACAACGGTCTCTCCTTGTCTTCAACGGGATAGGATGGATTGAGGGTGGAGTGCTGAGAACCACAATAGGTGCGTCTGCCTATTGATACTTCAAGGAAATCTCTGTAGTTGGACTTAGCTCACAAACTAGAGAGAGGTAGGGTTTTTGTGAAACAAAAACGATGAGAAACTTTTATTATTGTCTGCGTAATTGTTTTAGACTAAACCTCTATGTATTTAAAGAGGAAAACAACGCTAAAGAAAAAAGAACCCTAAAACAAATGGGCCTTTAGTACAAAAACGAAAATAGACTAAGGAAAAAAGGCCTTGCTGCTTGGTCTAGTGGGCTTGCAGAGAGTCATTAGATGGGCCAATGATATTGCGAATCTTTTGTCCTCGTTAAAAACCCATCTTCGCAAAACCCAGTGGGACAAAAACGAAGGGTGGGAAAAGAGCACACAAACGATCCACAAACCCAACTAATGACCTCCTTGGGCCTAAGTCGTCTCTGGTGAGTTGACGACGAACATAGCTAAGTGGGCCACGAACTTGGGCTTGATGAGTGGCCACTTAGTGTTATCGGCTAGAAGAGGGTCCAGCCGATATGCCTTCAGTGTTGGGGCGTTCTGGTCCGATTGGTGTGGAGTCTTGGAATGATCTTTACTGTTCTGGAAACTAGACTCAGAGAGCTTCGGATCCATATATGGATTGTTTTCTGGATCGCCCCGGATCATATGTGGAAACAGCTTGAAAGAGTCGGCCCAATAGGTGCTCTTGTATCGATCGATGCTAGCACTAGGTATCGATCGATGCCAACCTTCAATACTGAAGAAATCGTCGCGTCCGAGCTGGTCCATGAACATGTTGAACTTCTTTTCCAAGCTCCTGCTCCTGGTTCTAGTCACTGGTCCACTTGGCACAAGTGGTGCTTGTATGACTTGGGTCGTTGACTCGATGTCCTCATCAATCACTAGCATGAAGTACAATGGAGTGTCCAACGATTACCTCCTTTGGAAGCTCTTTCCATACTATCTTGGTGGGGATGCAGCTTATTGGCTGAAGCAATTGCCACCTGGATCACTGACTACCTGGGATGAGACGAAGAATGCGATCCTGAACAACTTCTTCGATGATGCGAGATCCGAGGAGCTCAGGAACAAGATCTCTCAGTTTTCTCAAGGACCGACAGAGGCACTTAAGGCTGCTTGGGTGCGATTCAGATCTTATCAGAGGGATTGTCCACATCACGGATTCACTCAGGTTCAGTTGCTGGGAATCTTCTTCAGAGGGATTGATTGGAGGTATCAAATGGCTCTAGATGCTGCGAGCAATGGAAATTTCTACACGAGGTATCCTGACGATGCGTATGTGCTCATTGAGAACTTGGCGTCTAGCAATAGCGCCAAGAGTGCTCATCTCGAGCGGAAAAGGCTGCACGGAGGTGTTGATGGATCGCATATTGCTAAAATGCATGCGAAGCTGGATTCGGTGCATAATTTGTTAATGGGCAAGCAGCAGAAGGCTTTTTGTCCTGCTGAAGAGGATGAAGTGGAATATGTTAACTACATTGGTGTAGTTGGATTTCAAGATCAAAGGTATCAATGCCCACCCACACCACCCAGAGCTCCTGAAAGCAAAGTTGAGTCCATACTTGAACAGCTTCTTCAGGGACAGCAGAAGATGATAGTGGATTTCAGTGGAAGGTTGGATGCTCTGTACACCGATCTGAATGGGAAAATCGAGACTCTCAGTACTAGCCACAGGATGTTGGAAACTCAAGTAGCTCATACTACAGCAACTGTCAAGGGACTGATGGTTCATTCACAGAACGAATACGTCACTGCTATCCCCTCGAGGAGTGGAAAAAAGGTACACCCAGGAGTGCAGAAGTGCTCAACTGCTGAGATTTTCGTCAATCTTGCCGAGAATAATGATGAGATTTCGAACACCACCCTTGTATCGACCGATACTCCCTTGTATCGATCGACACACGTCCAAAGTTCTGCCAGGGACAATTCCAGAGCGAAGGCATCGACCGACACCACCCCGTGTCGATCGCCACCAGTGCAGAAACTTTCACGGGACATCTCAAAACCCCGTGTATCGATCGATACCACCCCTGTATCGATCGACACTTCCCCTGAGGTCGAGAAGACACCTGAGTTGATTGAAGAAAAGGTTTACAAGCCTAAGGTGCCATACCCTCGACCACCTAGACATCTCATGACCCCCATTTCTCCAAAGCAGCTGCTGAGTCACTTTCGAGATTGCAGAGAAACTCTGGAAGAGATCGAAGTACTCTTTATCAAGGCAAGAAGCAAGTCACTACCGCTGAGGCAGTTGACCAAGAGGGAAGACCCAAGAATTTTCTCAGTTCCATGCTCTATTTCTGGAGTTGAATTCAAAGAGTCTCTCGTTGACTCGAGGGCTAGCGTCAATGTCATGTCAAGGGCAATTGCAGAGAGATTGGGAGCTGCTATTCGATCTCCCAGGATATCTATCACATTCGCAAACTGTTCCATCTCACTTCCGCACGGTACAATCCCTGATTTGATGGTCACAATAGGAGATTGTCTGGTTCCTACTGATTTTCAAGTTGTGGAGATGAGTGCAAGATCTACTACGCAGTTGATTCTTGGAAGACCGTTCATGGCTATGGTCGGTGCCATTATGGACACACCCAGCAAGAAACTCTCATTCTCATACATTGACAAAGAGGTGTACTACGAAGCCATTCATACTAGAGGAACTCCCACACGTGTCTCTTGCATCGATGTTGCCACAAGAGAGACGTTGGTAGTTGATATTTTGGAAGAGCCTCCTGACGAGCCCACTGTCATAGACCTTCTAGATAGTCCTTCTATCCTCACCAAGAAAGACATCAAAAAGGCTAAGGCAAAAACCGAGGGGACACAGAACTTGCATCGACCAAGAAGCCATGGTATCGATCGATACCCTGTTGGTATCGGTCGATACCCCACGCGCAGTGCTACCCATGTGACTTTAATCCCTCAGAAGTGTGATGGAGATTTGATTGAGTATAAGGTGAAGTGCAAAGGAACCTCAAAACCATTCTCTAAGGCTAGAGTTATTCTTACTTCGGATCTGAAAGAGAAAGGAAAGGAGGTTGTGGAGAGCATGTTGAGCAGAACTCTGAAGCTGGCGATGTCTAGTTGTGGAGCTTGTTTTGGCGTAAGTTCTCATTCCTATCCCGACTAATACATGAGACAAAGTCAAGCTAATGACTTAAAACAAGCGCTTGGTGGGAGGCAACCCACTGGTAAGTCTGTATATAAGTCTTTTGTTTTTGTTTTTGTTTTTGGTTTTATGTTTTGTGTCTTGTGTTTTGCGTGAATCAGTTACAGAGGTTCGGTATCGACCGATACCACATGTTATCGATCGACACCACATGCATCATTGTCGTTGCAAAGGATTTTCTGTGTCGGCCTAAGCCTGGTATCGCTCGACACTAGTGCTGTGTGCCGGTCGACACCCCTACCCCGATTCGGTAACTTCTCTGATTTTCACGTTTCAACTCGACTGTTATGTTTCTTTTATTGACTCTAGACTAGATAACACTGGGGACAGTGTTGTTTAAGTCTGGGGGAGGTAGTTGCTGGCAACGTGTTTGTTTTTCTTAGAGTCAGTTGTTTTTGAGTCATTCGTTGTTTTATTGAGTCAAAATCTGTTGGAGACTGTGATCTTTTTCTTGACTCTATTGTTCTGACTTTGCTTCTAAGTGACCATTGTTACAGAATCAGTTACAGATCGACTAATGGAAAATCCAAAGGCTGACCGGTTAACTAGAAGACACCCATGTTTCCTGCAGAGTTCTTTAAAGCCTGAGCCAAATTTTTGCACTTCATCGATGTGGTTAGTATTCATAGAGTTTGATTCCTCATTCATATCTGACAAAGGAACCCATGTGTTTAAAGTAATAGTATCTCTCTCCCCTGCTACAAGTTAATAAATAAGAGCATAAAATATGAAATGATTTTCTCCTAAGTAGAGGGTTAATTAGGAATGTTTCCAGCGATCCCATTATTCTACTTGGTGAGGAATGATCACACGAAGGATTGGAAGCGAGGTTATGATTTTCCTATGATGCCATTATTCGCCTACATCCTTTGATACACCAAGAGGGAAGAACCGGGGATTAGGTGGCAAACACCATCAATACTCGCGTCTCATACCTTGATGTGTATATGCAGATCTAAAAAAAAAAAAGAGAATAGAACATAATAAGAAATAAGTTTGGGGGAGAGAAAATGATACCAAACGTGTGAAAAAGGGTAGTTCCTTATCATGATATTGTATGAGAAAGAATCTAGAAGGTTCTTGGTATTAATCACAGCGATGAACCTGGCGATGATGGGTTTAATTGAACGATGCTGCGAGATAATGTGTGTAGTCTGGGGAAGCTGCGAATGCCTAAGGAGAAGTACATGGTGGTTAGTTTTGGAACTGGTTATGTGACATTTGGGTGCTTGGGAAAAGGGTCATTGCAATGTTTCATGAACAAGTGAGTCTCCGTGTTTTCAAACCTCTTTCTCTGGTTTAGTTTTCTATTTGCTTGAGGGCAAGCAAAGGCTGAGTTTGGGGGAGTTGATATATCCTGGTTTTTACCCTTTTTAGACCATGATATCTAGAAAAGGGCAATTAGCATGTCACGGTTATTAAAGGTTCTAGCCGTAGTGGTCCTTCGGGAACTACTTGCTGGATGGAGTGTTGGTTGTGCATCTAAGATATATATTCGATAGGGATTATATATTCTTAGATAGGGTGTATTCGGCACGTTCCAAAGGCCCAAACTTTGTGGAATAAGTCCACAAAGGGAGGAAGACTCAGGGGCTGAAGGGTAGCTCCCTTAGCCGAGTGGTGATGGGATACGTGAAGTATCCGAGTGATTATGACAGCTCCAAAATGATCCTTTGTGGTGATTTGCGAGATGTCATGATGAAACGGGAAGTGTTCGATGCACATAGAGGCCTCGCATTTAGAGATGGATTTTACATGCATAGGGGATATTGCTTGTAGAATAGTTATGCTTCCGCATGTGCATTTCTGTGATTGTGTGATGAGTGTGTGCTTGCTTAACTTGTTAGGGATAAACTTGCTTGCAGCCGTTTGGGGTGGGATTCTAATGTGTATTTAGGTTCCCCCGGAACTCACTGAGTATTGCTAGAATACTGATAACTCATTTTGTTTTACATGTAACATGTAGACGAGTGTACACTACAAGAAAAAAATGGCATTCTTAGTATACGAATAACGCTATCATAGGGTTATAATAGCGTTTTCATAAATGCTAGGACTGGAGGAGCTATAATAGGTTGCCTCGATACGATAGCGTTTTTGGGATGTGTTATTATAAGTTATTAAATAATAGCGTTAATATCTTGTTATTATTAGAAATGTTGTAGCATATTTTAATGCTATAATATTTAATGTTATAACTCTTTTTTCAAGCTATGGTATAATGTTTTGTAGCTCTTTTACTGTGCTATTTTATAGTCTTTTGTAGTCTTTTTGTGATGCTATGTTCTAGTATATTGTAGCATTTGTTTTGGGCTACGGTGTACTGTTTTTGTAGCTCTATTTTTTTTGCTACGGCTTGTGTCTGTTTTGTAATATATAAATATTATACATTTTTTTAGAAACCTATTTTGAACAGAATACACTGGTAGTCGAGTAATTCTCAATCCAAGACTTTATCTTAATAAGTCTCTACATACAGTACAAGTCTTAATAAAATTCTTGAACTAATATTAGAACAACAAACAATCCACACAAGTGACATAAGTTCTCAAATGTTATATAAAACAAAGCAGCAAACGATCTTACATCTTGTTCAACAGATGATGACTTTGTCCTCTGGCCATGCTAAAGTTGAACCAATTGCATCTTCCATTATCTCAATAAAAGAAGAAGGCCTCCAAACCTCTGCATCACTTTTCTTTACTATATCTATCCAAACTTTCACTGATTTAGGCCCCAAGGGAACAAAATGGACAATTTGCTCTGGATCGTTTGAAGCCCAACGTCCCTTGGCAACGACCAAATTCTTTCCGGTAATATCCATCAACAGGCACTTCTTATTTTCCTTGACAACTTCATCTGGACAGGTTTGCTGCCATGTTGACAGAATATTGTAATTTGCTGAGGTAAAAAGAATAACCAGCAAGAACCACAACATATCCAAAACCAAATTACCTGTGATATCTGAGGGGATTCTGATGGTGCTTGAGATTTCTTCATAGGAGCTGGTGGAGTTCCATTGGATTTCTCAAGATGTGAGTAAGTACTTGGGCTTGATTCGAAGATAACTCTACTGGTAGGCCATACTACGAAACTCTTCAAGGAGTCCTCAAGGTTTGACAGTTCTGCGGTGGGCCTCCATAGAAATGTATCAGGTTCAAGTACTACATCCACAATATTTTAACTGCATTTGGTCCGAGAGGAAGTCCATTAACCAATGCTTTGGGCTCTCTAGAATGCCAACGGCCTTCAGCAACAACTTCTTCTCCATTTGTAGTCCAATCCAGTAGTTTGCACTAGTTCAAAGAATTTGTGCTTGGGCTTTGTGAAACACATGGAGAAAACAACTTGATCATGTTAAGACTGTACTTATAAATGATAACAACCAGACTATACACTCAGCAAAGACCAACTGATATGTTAAATCACATAGTTAAATAAGGTGAATGCTATGGCGCTGAGTAAGAAACTCTTAACTTAGGCGCAATGTCTTCTGGTTCGAACCCCTGGTCATAAACAATAGAAAATTGCTGAGGCCATGCAAATATTTTTCCAACAGCTTGCTCAACAGTAAACATGTTAGGTGCAGGTCTCCAAAGAAATGCACCTGGTTTGGTGGCAGTTTCAACCAAGACTTTAACAGAGTTAAGCCCCAAGGGAATATCGTTCACAAAGTCCTCAGGATCAGAAGACAAAATACGTCCCTCAGCAATTTTGTCATCAATACCAGACCAATCATACAACAAACACTTAGCTTGTGCTCTTTTGTTCACACTCTACAAGCGTTCATTAGAATAGATGTCAGAATTAAAATTTAACATAGTTAACCAATTTAGGTATCAATCTTAATTACTTACTCTTGGAGCTGAGTTTTCACCTACTTCTGCTTCTAGTCTCTGTAACATAAAAAATCAAATGCACAAATATTCTAAACTTGTTAATAACTCAGTAAGTTATTGTATTAACTGACATGTGTTAAAGTATGGCTAACCTGGTTCTTCATTTTCACAAGTGCATCTTCTAAGGCATTCACCTTTTGCTGCAATTGCACTTGGTTTTGTTGCATTTCAGCCATTAATTTGCTCTTCATTTGGAAAGAAGCTAATTTGGTCATACTCATCCCTCTACCCATTGCCCTCAACCGTCCAGGATTACCAGGTCCTAAAATTTGGGCAAGGAGATCTTCTTTAGGATTTGTTATTGATGTTGATGTTGATGTTGATGCAGGGGAGTTAGATTGAACAAGCTCAACTGCCTTTCTCTGAAAAATATAGAAGTCTACATAAATAATCTAAAACATAGTTCAAAATTCAATACTCTGTCAAAACCAAATTCAGAACTTACAATCTTTTCAATGGCATTTGTATTGACTGCCGTACCATCCTTTTTTGTATGGGACTTGACCCAAACTTTTAGTCTTGTCACATTAGATGGATCTAAGCTTTCTTTTTTCTATGCAAATATAAGAACATATCATTCAAAGTAAACTATTACTAAAACTGCTTAGAGTACAAGTTAGTATACTTACTATTTCTTCTGCCAATCTAACCATTCCTTTACGACTAGAAGTGTGAGGAATCTGTTTGCTCCTTCTTTCCTTGTATTCCTCACTCACAGCCTAAAGTTGAATGTTAATAAGCTGAAGATAAAATAAAAATTAGTCAAAGTGAATACCTGAAATGCGTGGCTGGTTTTCTGTTTGACAAATTTTCGCCATTCACTCTGAGGAATATTCTTCGGCCGCAGCTTCATCCTCTCTGCGTTGTTCTTAGCATTCCTGATCTGGCTAACCAGGCGTGATTTGGAGGCCCTCCACAAACATCCCATCTGCTTAATCACATCAGCCTTTTGATACTCTTCATCAATTTCAAACCTTGTCTGCATTCAGTTACCAAAGATAACATAATTAAAGATCAAAAACAATTGTTCTAAGTTATATTGATCAGATGTAGAAGTGAATAAAATGTCACCTAAACAGATTTTCAGAGAACTGTTCTGAGCTCATCTCCAATCTTCCTCCAATCATCGATTAAGACAGGAACATGTTCCCGTACCAAATGACCTAGGTATGATGACAACTTAACTGACCCTGGTCCAAACGGTTGTCCCATCTCAGTGAAGTCAACTTGTTCTCGAGTATTTGGATCCTTCGCAATGTTTTTCATCCTTGTTGGTCCTCGGTGTCTCTTTTGCCGAGGTAGAACTGAACTTGTAGCTCCCTTAGAGGCTCCTTGATCACCTTCTGCAGGTACACCTTGATCACCTTCTGCAGGTACACCTTTATCACCTTCTGCAGATACACCTTTATCACCTTCTGCATCCACTTCTTCATCACATTCTGCATCCACTCCTTGCTCAGAGTTTCTAGTAACTCCTTGATTACCTTCAGGCATGTGAGTTTGTTCTTCAGGCAGGTGAGTTTGTTCTTCATTATAGTTAGCTTGAGACTCTATTTCTTCCAAAGGCTGCGGATATACAGGATATACAATACCAAAAAACTCTGGCTCATCATCTTGGTTCTTTCTTTTTCGTGCACCCTTCTTTTTCCCAACCATCTTAGTTCACCTGCAGTAAAAATCAACAACAAATCATTATTGGAGAATACACACTTCAAAGAAAACAAGGACACATGATTATTATGCAAATCCCAACAAGAAAGCAAATGCAGTTGTTTCACATCACACATATATGCCTTCACAATCACTTCGGGCAGTTTGAGCTACATCATGTAAGTCTTCAATATCCATGTCAACATTTGATGGTAATGGCCCAACATCTGTATGTCCATCTTCAACATCTTCCTCATTGTATCTTCTTGAAGGACCTCTCATAACAACATACCAACTAGATGAATCATCTTCCCTTGAATAAAACACTTGCTTGGCTTGAGAGGCTAATATGTATGGATCCCTTGCAAAAGATACTTGACTTTGTTTCAGGTTAACAAGTGTAAAACCATCTTCTACCTTAACGCCATTACCTCTAACTGCCCATTGACACCAGAATAGAGGAATGTAAAAAATGTTATAATACAATAAGATAATGTCGACGACTCTGCCGTAGTATGATACCAAATCAACCACTTGGGAAGTGTCCCTCGCACTAGCTCTACACATTGTTGTTGCCTCATAAAACACCTCACTATTCTGATTGAGCCTATCAACTGAGTCTGTGTGAAAACGCAGGCCATTCACTATATAACCAGTATAAGACCTTGAATTACTACGTGGACCATGTGCCAACCACTGAAGTGTATCTTCATGCCCTTCTGAACAAAGAGGTATCTAAGATATATAAATAAAAAATTAGACTTTGTAAATGGTAAGACACATATAATTGTAAAACAAAATACCCACAACTCTGTTAATTGGTAACTTGCCTTTTCTTTTAACCAAGCAGCAAAATTCTGTGTATGCATACTCCATAACACAGCTGCATCACGCCTACATCTTGCATTGGAGTCTTGTAGATATTGTAGGTGCATGCTTGTAAAAGAAAAAAAGAAAAATAATCAGACTGTTATCCATCAAGGAAATACCTAATGAATTAAATAATGGCAATAACTTACTCCACATAAGGATCCACCATAGCAGAAATTTGAATGAGAGCAAGATGAGCTATTTTCTTCTCCATTTCAGTAAAAGTAAAAGAAGTGGCTGCGAATATTGGACGACCTTCTAGGATAGAGTTGTTCTCATACTCACTATTTCTATCTGGTTTTTCCTCTACACTTGTTGTTTTTTCCAAAAAATCAGAACAGAACTGCATGCATTCTTCTGCGAGATAACACTCAGCTATACAACCCTCTGGTCTTGCAGTGTTTCTTACAAAGTCTTTCAGAACTTTCATGTACCTGAACATGAAATATAAAGATTCAATTTTATGAAGTTAAACTAGTGTAAAATAAAATGAAATAGAAACCTTACCTCTCAAATGGATAGGCCACCTAGTCGTCTTCCCTTCCTAGATGTACACCATAATATCAAAGAAGCTGGGGGGGGGGAATCTCTCAAACATGCAGAGAGTTTCCACAACTTCAGTATCCATTTCTGAAATCTTCTCCCTGTCTATAACTCGTTGACACAAGTGGTTGAAGAATGCACATAAGTGTAAATTTGATATCCTTGAACCTTTAGGTAATAAACCTCTAAGTGCAACCGGAAGAAGTTGTTGCATCAATACGTGATAATCATGTGATTTGAGGCCCATTATCTTACACTCTTCTAATGATACACACCTCAATGTATTTGAACAGTAGCCATCCGGGCCTTTGAAGTCAAACAGCCGCTTACAAAAGAGTTTTTTCTCTGACTTTGACAAAGACCATGGTGCTGCGGGAAGGTAGGTTCTTTTTCCTTGGGCTTTAGGGTGTAAATCCTTCCTAATACCAAGAACTTGGAGATCTTTGCGAGCGTTTAAACCATCCTTTGATTTCCCACAATGTAACAGTGTAGAGATGATGCTTGCAGCCACGTTTCTCTCCACATGCATCACGTCTAAGTTATGCCTCACGGGGAGATCCTAGCAACAAAAATATAGTTAAATGGTCAACTGTAAACATTCTTAATTGAGCAATTTTAAAAATTAAATCATGTGATAGTAGTAACAAACCTCCCAATAAGGCAGCTTGAAAAATATTGACCTTTTCTTCCATCTTGATAGCTCCTCCTCGTCTACTTCTACTTCTTCCTCTTCATCTGATTCATTGTCTACGTCCTCACTATCTGAGCCTGGTTCAACAGAAGTAGGCCTTCTTCTCTTCATCCGAGTTTCTTTTCTATTTCCAAAATCATTTCTGTAATTTTTCAGGATTACATAAATATTATGGCCCGTTAATATCCTGCCTTTTCTCCCATGTTCAGCTTTTCCATCAAACCATGTCTTTTTTCCACGATAACTATGTGTGGGTGACAGAAACTTTCTATGACACATGTAAACATGCTTCCTGCTATTACTCAACCACATACTATCTGTGTTTTTCCCACATAAAGGACATCCCATTTTACCTTTCACTTTCCAGCCAGCAAGATTTCCATACGCAGGGAAATCACTTATGCTCCAAAGAACCATTGCCTTAAGCGTGAAAGCAGTTCTACTGAAGGCGTCATAGGTTAACTCCCCATTGTTCCACAGATGGTTTAGATCCTCAATAAGTGGTTCTAAGTATACATCAATACTGTTCCCAGGTTGCTGCGGACCAGGAATCAGCAGGGTAAGCATGGTGTTTTCCTTCTTCAGAAATAGGTGAGGAGCCATATTATACTTGACTAACAAAACTGGCCAACAACTGTACCTGCTATTCTTCATGTTGAACGGATTAAATCCATCAGTGGAAACTCCAAGCCTTCCTTTGTTCAGCGACAAAGGACGGGTACTTGTCATTCATTTGTTCCCATGTCACATAATCTACAGGATGCCGCAGTTTTCCATCACTGCTCTTGTTACTAAAATGCCACCTTAAGTCATTGGCTTTTTCCTCAGATCTTAACATTCTCTTCAAACGAGTGATTATGGGAAAGTACCTTAATACTTTATGTGGGACACCGTTCTTTACTTCACCAGTGTGCTTATTAATCTTCCATCTTGAAGCCTTGCATTTTGGACAAGTGTCGAGATTCTTATACTGTTTTCTGAATAGGCAGCAGTCATTTACACAAGCATGAATCTTTTGATAACCCATATCGAAGGACTTCAGAAATTTCTTCACATCATACAATGATGTGTGAAGCACATTATCATCCGGTAACATCTTTGGCAATGTCTCAAGCAGATCATTGAAGCTCTTCTTGGACCAACCATTCTATGTCTTAATTCTAAACAGTGACACAATAGCTGATAGCTTGCTATGGTTTGCACATGTTGGGTATAATGGTTTTTCAGCATCTGCTAGCTTTGCAAGGAACTCATCTTCTTTCTTGTCCTCACACTCAGCAACCTCGCATAAGTCACCCTTACTAGCCAACTCTTCATCTAAATACTCAACAACTTTATATAACCCCAAAATCTCATCGTTCCACTGATTTACTTTACTTTCTTCTACAGCCCCTGAGTTTAGTTCTCCATGATGATACCAATCCCTCTGCAGCTTGTAAGCCTCATCCATTCCCCTTGTTACAAGATGAGCAACTACATCACTGCCTGAATGACGATCTACATTGCGACAGTCGATGCATGGGCATATTATCATTTCAGTGTTTGTCAACGCGGCACCAACCGCGTTGACAAAATTCCAAGCACCAATCTCGTATGCAGGATCAGCTCTTTAGTGCATGCCAACGAAATTAGGGAAAAAAAATGTTCAAATGCACCCAAAAACCACTGAAACTTAACATATATAGTTAAACTACATACCTGCACAGATGCACCCATGCCTTGTCCAGCATTATATGTTCTAACCTTAATGAAAAAGGTTAATACAACAATTGGAACCAATATGCGTGACTCAAGTAGCAACACAACAAATCAAGCAGCAAAACGTTGTAATTTATTCACAAAACAATGACAGACACTGTAAAGTATTAATTAAACGAATCATAAGACTAAGAATTTCATAGATGGGGCTAACCTATCGAAACAAGTTGATGATATTGTGATGTCCCGAACAAAAATTTCCCGATTCCCCAATATTGCAAGCAGCTACACCTGCAAACAAAGAACTGAAATTGTTATGGCAATCTAACAGAAGTTTGCAAAACAAATTAAAAGCTCAGAACCCGAAATCACCAAACTAAAGACTTTCTCAAATCGGAAGTAGCTCTAATTGGAAAATAGAAATCGGAAGGAACTCTAATTAGAAAATAGAAATCGAGGTACCTTTACTGTGTTTCGACTTGGTTCAGTTGAAGGAGAACAACGGAAGGGACAAAGTCGAACGAGACCGAGCCTGAGTCTGAAGGTATGAAGTCGAACGAGACTGAGGCTAAATCTGATCTAGCTCGTAATGAGACCTAGGGCGAAATCGACGCCAACGGAGGTCGAGATTGTGGCCGTCGATAATGGCGGGGGAGATGACTATGGCGACACAAATAACTATGGTGATATGCCCTAAGGGATTTTTTTTTTTGTCCAATTTTTTGGCCTGTTTGTTTTTTTGTTTCTCGACATATACTAGGGATGCTAAGTTTTTTTATTTTGGCTAAGTGTTGGCGGTATAAGTGTTTTTATGACAGCCAAAGTTATTTTAGCTTCCCGCTTGAGTATTTTCATGCGTAGCATTTCTGGAATGCTATGATAGTGTAACCTAACCCCTGATATCACCTATAATAGCAGTTACGAAAATTGTGCTATAATAACGTGCTATCAATAAGCATATTTCTTGTAGTGGTAGCTCGGAGCGGCGGAACGTTAGGACAACCAGAGTAGTTTGGCTTGGCTTTTGTAAAATACGGTTAGCAAAGTACTTACCTATGTATCGTTTTGGCGATAGGCTGGCCGACTCTAGTATTAACTTTTTGTATAACTATTTTCAACAAATATGAATAATATGTAAGATTTGCCATAAAACTTTGTTTGTGTTAAACGATATAAGTTTAGTCCAAACTGAAACAATTCAACACTAAGGAACGGGTTGAAAATCCTTAGGCCTTGTCGAGAGGCACGTCCGCGGCGACAATATATCCGGGAGTAGTATGGGATACTCGGGCCGGAATGTCTCTGTAGCCGTATTGTTCCATTCCCGATTCCGACTATCCATAGAAAGAATCGCAGGTATTACAAAAGTTGGTATTAGAGCATGGTTCATGATCATGCTCACGGGCAAACTGTTTTCAAACAGTTTTATCGAGTCAAAATTGTCGCAAAAGCCAATTAGGATAATCCGGCCACGTTCTGTCTAGTCAGTTTAGGCTTACCCTCGTGCGTTATGCAGATGGCAAATAACCGAGGAGGGAGCGGGCTGAGGGGTTCATCGTCGGGTAACAGTAGTCAGACTATAGCTATGTCCAATTGTCGTCAGACACATCGATGTATTTTGGACCGAGCGGTGAATTCGGGCAAGAGGAAATGTCCAGTTATGGCACCAATTCGGCGAGCGAATCAGTTCCAGTTCACCAAGGATCTCCGGTAGCGGAGCATCCAGCGTCGCCGGACGAGGGGACATTAGCGACTTGGGGTATGGGATATTGGAGTACGGAACCACCAATGTACCACCCACAAAATCTGCCATATGGCATGCCGGGAGGACATCCAGAACCGGTATACATGGGGATACCGGCACAGCCGAATGTGTATTATGGCGCGCCTATGGGATCAACATTCTATCAAGGACCGGGAATGCCAACGTCTCATTTAGAGCAAACCATGAACATGGGGTTCAACAGACTGAATCAAGTACTACAAAGGGCACCGCAAGCGGAGGTAAGAGGACCTCCCAACTTTTTGAAGATAGTCACCGCGATGCGAGGGATAGGAACATACCGATTCTCGGGGAGTACAGATCCGTACAAGGCGGATGCATGGCTCCATTTGATAGAGCAAGGATATGAGGCGGTGAGTTGTCCAAAATCACTCCAGTTGAGAGTCGGAGTATACCATCTAGAGGAAGAAGCAAAGAGCTGGTGGCGCGCCTATGGGATCAACATTCTATCAAGGACCGGGAATGCCAACGTCTCATTTAGAGCAAACCATGAACATGGGGTTCAACAGACTGAATCAAGTACTACAAAAGGCACCGCGAGCGGAGGCAAGAGGACCTCCCAACTTTTTGAAGATAGTCACCGCGATGCGAGGGATAGGAACATACCGATTCCCGGGGAGTACAGATTCCCGAGGGATAAAGCAAGGATATGAGGCGGTGAGTTGTCCTGAATCACTCCAGTTGAGAGTCGAAGTATACCATCTAGAGGAAGAAGCAAGGAGCTGGTGGCTAACCGAAGTAAGTAGTTGCGGTCATTCTATTCTAACGTGGAGGGAATTTCGGGAAAATTTCACCCAGAAGTACATTCCCCCGTAAGTAAAAGAAAGATTGGAGTCGGAGTTCACACACCTCGAACAAGGGGACAAAATTGTGAGGGAGTATGAAGCATAATTCAACAGGCTTCTCAGATACGTCGACTACCGCTACGGTGATGAAACATCCTTGAAGGCGTTTCATTTAAGGGCTGGATCCGGAGTTGGCTAGCCGAATGACATCGGGAGTCTACGCCGGATTACATCAAGTTGTTGAGAAGGCGGTAAATATAGAACGTTATCAGATGAACGCGATGATGAAGATCAGTGGAGGATCTAGTGCCGGGAAATCGGCAAAACAGAGGAGTCAAGGAAAAGGAAAGTCCAGGAGAGAGACGGGTCCGCAAATTGATAAAAAAGCAAAGGAATCACTTGTTATAATTGCGGGAAGGAAGGGCATTTGGCCCAGAATCGTCTACGAGAGGTGGACAAAGAAGAGAAAAAGGCGAATGTCACGTGTTACAAGTGCCAAGAGAAAGGGCACTACTCGTCTTCGTGTCCTATGAAGGGGGCAGAAATGTCCAAAGCTATGGGAAAGGAACCGGCCAAAACAACGATCGAACCCCCGACAAAGAAGAGAGCAATGACAGAAAAGGTTTGTGCTTTAGATGTAGAATTCCCGAAACATTCATGCTCCGGGAAGGGCCCCATAGCAGGAACATTACGTGTTGGAGGAAGCCACACACGTTTTGTTCGATTCAGGAGCGACACATAGTTTTGTGACTCCCAGGATAGCGTCAGGTGTAAGAACCAGAATTCATCATCTCAGGGATTGATGAATTCAATTTAGGGTTTAGGAGAATTATCTTATTAGAATCATAGCTGGACCTGATGTGGGTTGCCTACGTACCCCCGAAAGGGATCGAAGTCATTCGTAGTTCTTTATTGCATAGAAATTGTGGATGGATATTCTGAATGACGGGCTCTTCTATTTATAAGTCTTGAGGTCGATTTTCTTTTTCCTTCTTGACTTGATATTCGCGATTTCCTTATTTTCCGGAGTCGAGGTGGATAACTTTCTCTTTTTTCGGGATTTGCCTTTATCTTCAAAGATCTTCATTTCATTAGGTCGGGCTCTAATGGCTTGAGACTGGTAGTTGGGTTGATCTTAATTCAAACCGGGTTAAACCGGGGAGTGCTAAACTCACCTCCAACATCAGGGTTTGACGATGGGTCAGTGTCGAGGAAGGTAAGGGTTTCCTTGCTAACCCCAGGAGAACAGACCTTAGAAGCCTCGCAAGAACTGATGGGCATAGCTGTAGAGGTTCAGGAGTGAATCCTGTTGGCAAACCTTATAGAAATACCCATCCGGAGATTTAAAGTGATTTTAGGAATGGATTGGTTATCTAGGCATAAGGCGCATCTAGATTGTAGTCGGGGGAAGATTACTTTCGAAGGGGAAAGATCGGCCATGGTTAAGATTCAGGGAATCAAACCAAGTAAAGGCATATCTTTGTTATCGGCTATGAGAGCTGAGAAAGAGCTAGAGACTGGGGAAGTCTACCTTGTTGCCATCAGCGTGGTGGAGGAAGAAACGGACAAGGAGCTCCAAGTAAAAGACATACCCGTAGTTGGAGGGTTTGAAGATGTTTTCAAATCATTAACGGAGTTACCACCACCTCGGAGTAATCCATTCACGATTAGTTTGGAGCCAGGAGAGGCCCCAATCGGAAAGGCACCATATCGTAAGGGACCAGCAGAACTGGCGGAGTTGAAGTCACAACTAGAAGACCTTATGGAAAAAGTTTTTAGTCGGCCAAGTTCCTCATGTTGGGGGAGCTCCGGTTCTGTTTGTCAAAAAGAAGGACGGCAGCATGAGGCTGTGCATTGATTATAGAGGGATTAATAATGTCACGATCAAGGACAAATATCCATTACCTAGGATCGATGAATTGTTGGATCAGTTACATGCAAGCTGATTTTCCAAGATAGATTTGGCGTCGGGATATCATCAAATCCCTATCTTGGAGAAAGACGTGAAAAAGACGGCATTCAACATCAGATACGGGTAGTACGAATTCGTGGGGATGCCGTTTGGGCTAACGAATGCACCAGCGGTGTTTATGAGATTGATGAATGAGGTGTTTCACCATTACTTAGACAATTTCGTGATTGTTTTCATTGACGACATTCTGAATTACGAAGACTAAGGAGGAGCATGCGGTGGACCTGGGGAAAGTCTTAGATCGATTAAGAGAGAAAAGGTTTTATGCTAAGTTTAGGAAATGCCGATTCTGGAAAAGGGAGATAGGATTCCTAGGACATAGTGTTTCCAAGCAAGGAGTGTCCGCGGATCCAGAGAAGATAGAAGCCATCAAGGAATGGCCACAACTGATCGCCGTAACCGAGATAAGGAGCTTTCTTGGACTAGCTGGTTATTATCGTAAATTTGTGAAGGGTTTTTCCTAGATAGCAAAACCCCTAACGAAGCTCACTGGGAAAGGAGTTCCCTACAAGTGGGACGATAAAACAGAGGAAGCATTCTTGAAAATAAAGGAAACTCTGATCACAACACCAGTACTAATCCTCTCGGAACCAGGACGACCATACGAGGTATATACGGATGCATCCCAAGTAGGATTAGGAGTGGTTCTGACGAAGGAGGAAAAGTTATTGCATATGCATCACGACAACTAAGGAAACATGAGGAGAACTACCCCACTCACGATCTGGGGATGGTGGCAGTTGTGTTTGCCTTGAAAGTGTGGAGGTCTTACCTTTATGGGGAGAGTGTCCAAGTTTTTACGGATCACAATATCGTAAAATACTTGTTCACTCAAGCTGATATGAATCTACGCCAAAGAACATGGATGGAGTTTATCACGGATTACGATATCTAGATTAAGTATCACCCATGCAAAGCGAACGTAGTCGCGGATGCATTGAGCCGGAGAAAGGGTAGGCTAGACGTGGAGAAAGAATTAGAAACTCTAAACCAGGAGTTTCAGAAGGTAAATCTATTTTCCCTGGACGGAGAGTCAAGTGAACCGATGGCGATCCAAACAGTAAACAAGGCGGGTTTAATTCAAAGGATCCGAGAAGCACAACAACTAGACATCAAGTGCCGGGCGGACTATTGCAAAGTCTACCGATACCCGAGTGGAAATGGGATTCCATATCTATGGATTTCATTACGGGCTTACCAGTGGGAAAGGGGAGAAAAATAATTCGATTTGGGTAATTGTCGACTGCTTAACCAAAGTGGCTCACCTATTGCCGGTGCGAGATACCGACAAAGTGGAGGTATTGGCTAAGCTTTATATTAATTAGATTGTAAAGCTTCACAGAGTGCATGCCAATATAATCTCGGATAGGGATCCAAGATTTAGGGCAAGGTTTTGGAGAGTAATGTAAGGCGCTTTTGGGACTGAGATGCACATGAGCACTGCATTTCATCCCGAAATAGACGGGCAAACGGAGAGAACGATCCGTATGATACAGGACATAATGCGAGCATGCGCAGTGGATTGGGTTGGCGTTTCGGAAGACCATTTGGCGAGTGGAATTTTCCTACAACAACAGTTTCCACACGAGTATAGGCATGTCACCGTACGAAGCACTATACGTTCGCCCATGTCGCACTCTGTTATGTTGGACGGAAGTTGGGGAAAGAAGAGTGTTTGGACCAGACATGGTGAACAAACCACGGAGATTCTGTAAGTGGTCCGAACCAATTTGAAGAAAGCTCAGGATTGGCAGAAGAAGTACGCGGATCAGAAACGAAGACTTGTAATCTTCGAAATCGGTGACTAAGTATACCTCACGGTGATGGCCCAGAAAGGCAAAGATCGCTTTAGGAAAGTTAGTAAGCTGACGGTGAGGTATGTTGGCCCATATCATGTTAAAGCGCGTGTAGGCGAGGTAGCATATAGGTTGGAGTTACCACCTGATATGAACCTACACCCGGTGTTCCACGTATCCACGCTGAAAAAGCATGTGCCGGATCCTAATGCGATTTAGAAGGAGCACATCAAAGACCTGAGACCCAACCTAACCTATCAAGAAGGTCTAATCAAGGTGGGATTAAGGCGGGGTAAAGGAGTTAAAGAATCGGACCATCCCACAAAACTGGATGGTGATCACATGGGAAGATGAGGCACGATTCCAAGTACAACATCGAGAGTTCTTCAAAGAGGACAGGTTCATCGAACCGGGGGAGTCATCGCGACCTTATTAGGAGAATTTGGGACGAATTTTAATAAGGGGGGGGGGAGAATGTAATAACCCGGTAGAGGGCGGAAATCAGGTCGATGGTCGAGGAAAAATCAAAGTCGTTAAACGACTGAGGGAAGGTATTTTTCGCAAGGACAAGCCAAAAGAAACACTTTGGTCGAGTCGGAATTAAGATCGGACGAGTAAAAACGGAGTTATTCGAGAGATGCGAGATTCTAGCCGAGAGAGTAGATTTCTTGCCGAGAAGGAAGAAACTTGTCCAGGATAAGGCCATAGTGATCTGATATAGATTTTCGGTCACATGGCAAGGAAGAGGAAGTCATCCTTGGTAAACGACGGGCAAAGTGACCCAAGACCTAGAAGTCTGGTCGGGTCGAAGATGGGATTATTGCCGAGAGGAACTCAGCGTGTGTCGCGCTTTGGGTGTCCGGCAAGGATTGATAGTTGAATTTCCAAAGATTGATCGGGCCCAATTCCCGAGACAATGGCCGGCAAGTGAGAAAGGAACATGTGTCGCGAGGAGACACAACCCGGGTTTTGAGGAAGCTTTGTCGGCAAACGAGAGACACTTGATCCGCAAGCTATGGCTTTTGTCGGATGTGACTCATGATGTGACGGCCGCCGCCTAGATTAACCAATCTGAAGCAAGAAGGAACTTGCTTCACAAGGCTAAGAAATCCTATAAATACCCCCTCATCCCCCTTAGTATTGCTCACCTTATCATAACTTAGAGAGAAGTTAAAAAAGAGTAGAGAGAAGAAGTCCAAAAATGGAGGAAGACTCAGGGGCTGAAGGGTAGCTCCCTTAGCCGAGTGGCAATGGGATACGTGAAGTATCCGGGTGATTATGACGGCTCCAAAATGATATTTTGTGGGGATTTGCGGGATATCATGGTGAAGCGGGAAGTGTTCGATGCACATAGAGGCCTCGCATTAAGAGATGGATTTTACATGCATACTGGATATTGCTTCTAGAATAGTTATGCTTCCGCATGTGCATTTCTGTGATTGTGTGATGGGTGTGTGCTTGCTTGTTAGGGATAAACTTGCTTGCAGTCGTTTGGGGTGGGATTCTAATGTGTATTTAGGTTCCCACAGAGCTCACTGAGTATTGCTAAAATACTCATGACTCATTTTGTTTTGCAGGTAACATGTAGACGAGTATAGCTCGGAGCGGCGGAACGTTAGGACAACTGGAGTAGTTTGGCTTGGATTTTGTAAAATACGGTTAGAAAAGTACTTACTTATGTATCGTTGTGGCGATAGGCTGGCCGACTCTAGTATAAACCTTTTTGTATAACTATTTTCAACAAATATGAATAATATGTAAGATTTGCCATAAAACTCAGTTTGTGTTACACGATATAAGTTTAGTCCGAACTGAAACAACTCAACACTAAGGAACGGGTTGAAAAGCCTTAGGCTTTTGTCAAGAGGCGCGTCCGCGGCGACGATCTAGCCGAAGTAGCGTGGGATACTCATGCCGGAATGTCTCTGTAGCCGTATTGTACCATTCCCGATTCCAACTATCCGTAGAAAGAATCGGGTGTTACCGACTGTCTCCTTGTCAAATTGCCATGGTCTTCCTAGCAGGAGGTGACCGACTTGCATGGGGACTACGTCACACGTCACTTGATCATGGTATTTGCCAACGCTAAAGGATACAGTGACTTGTTCCGCAATTTTCAACTCAACTTGGTCATTAAGCCACCGTAGTTTATATGGTCTTGGATGCTTCCTCTTCTCCAATCCTAGCTTTTCAACCATATATTTGCTAGCAATATTAGTGCAAGATCCTCCATCGATAACTAAACCACATACCTTGTTTCCCACGGTGCAACGAGTGTGGAAGGTATTTTCTCATTGGATGGTTTCTTTTGGTTCAATCATGGCGCTAAGGACCCTCCTGGTCATAAAGAGTTCACCAATTGGCGCCGTCTGTGGGGACGGTCTTAAAACAGAACTTACGGATCTCGTTTGATAAACTCGGCAATGACTAAATCTAAGGACACCCCGACACTCATTGACGACGGATCAACACCCAGCGATAAAGACACCCAGAATAACGGGCTCGACAATCTCGACCCAGAAAATCGCAACCCGCCCAACGGACGCGACGATCCTCCACCATCAATCCACCATGAACAACTGCCCCTCCGGTTCCAGTCAACCCAACCGCCCTTCTACAGGCCATGACTGCACAACTAATAGCACAACTGGTCGAGATGAACACGAAAAATAACGAGCTACTTGAAGAGATGAACAAAAAGAATAACGAACGACTCGATACATTGATAGCAGCTCAGATGGAGTTCAAGGATCAGATCGGCGAACTCCAGCAGAATAAGACAGCTCAGCCCGAAGATGAAACACCCGATTCTTTACGCCGAAATCTATTCCCCGACCTGCCTCCGAGACAAAGCACCGTACTCCGACCTCCTCATCAGAACTCAGTCGGACATGGAACGACAAGATCGGTGACCGAACATGCTTCTCTAGACCAACATATCGAAGGCGTAAAAGCATAACTCCGAGACATGAATTCAAAAATCCATCAAGCAACTAGCTCAGCACCCGAGATCGATTGTGTGATTCAAGAGACCCAGAAGACCCCGTTCACACCACGGATTATCAATACCCCGGTTTGGCGTCTTGAAAAGATAAAAATAACATCGTACGACGGTCATACCGACCCTCGACACTTCATGACCTCGTTCGAAATCATGATGAATCGTTTCTGTTTCAACACCAAGGAAGAGATGGATGCTGCTAAATGCCAGCTTTCTGTAGAGAACCTCTGCGGAACAGCGCTTGATTGGTTTCCACAGCTAGACGCACACTCGATCGATAATCATACCGAACTCTCAACTAAATTTCCCAAGCGGTTCACAATGTTCATCAAACAGAAAACTCGGAATGCCGTCCCTTGAACAAAAAAGTGACGAACCGTTACGTGATTTCATGAACCGATTTAAAGCAATAGTGTCTCACTGCGCCATCGATGACGAAGCCGCAATCGAAGCTTTCTACAAAGCAACCTGGTACCAATCCGACTTTCACAAAGAGATCAAACGAAACTGGCCTAACACCTTGGAAGACATCTTACATAAATCCCACATCTACATCCTCGAGGAAGAAGAGGCAGCCGCGAAAGATAAGCAGTATGCCCTCTCTAAGCAGGTCGCTCCTAGAGACAAAACAAAAGAAGAATATCGCGAAACTCGAAATCACTACGAACGACGACCTGGAACTCAGCAAATCAGCGCCATTCAATCGCAGCAACCCTGGATACATGGGTCCGGCACAATGATCCAAAAGAGCCAGTAAGTGACTCCGGGCCATTCTGCTAATTCCATAACAGAGAGGGTCATAGCACCGAAGAATGCCGGCATCTCAACGATTTTCTTTTGCTGAAATACAAAAAAGGCAAGGTCCCGGTCAAAAGTGCATTCCGGCCTGGCAACAGATTACGTCGTAACGACAACAATGGAGGTCGTCGTCGCGACAATAACGAAAAGCCGAATGCAACCAGGAATCCCGAATAAGCAAACACCAATACTGATGCCGGACAACAGAAACGAGATCGGGAGGACCAACCCGAGAATCAGAACATCCCGCAAGTTCGGAAGCGAGTTAATATGATCATGAGAGCACTAGAATCCTGCAACTATTCAGTTCGGGCAATCAATGAATATAGTAGAGAAGCATTCACCGCAAAACGAGAAAACCGAGCTACTTCAGGCGAGATACCTATAACCTTTTCCGAAGCCGATACAGAAGGGCTTCACATGTGATATTTGCATAATTTACTGTCCTAGGATGCATTTTAGTTAACATTCTCTTGTCATTTGCATGCATAACCATAGCTTTGTTCGACGATTTGTTCTCATTTAGAGTTTAGGGTGTTCATACTAGGTCCTAGAGAGTTTTTGCATGCTTTGGAATGTATTCTAGGTACTTTGGAGGAGATTCGAGACTCAGGACGTGAGATCATTCGAATCCAAAGACATGAGGAGGCTTGGCGAGCCAGGACACCGAGGTCACAAATCGGTATAGCCTAATCGGTGTAACCTCGTCAGCTCAATACCGCGCGAGACAGCTTCCCACACCGACATGTGACATCGGTATTAAAGCTTCAGGGGATTACGCCGACTCCACAAGTCAGTGTAGCTGCTCGGTATGACAACAGAAGCAAAATCCCTTAGCCTCGACGTGCAGCACCGACCAGTGACATCGGTGTGTCTCACACTCCCTCGAACGAACTTCACTTCAACACCGAGGTTACAAGTCGGTGTTCTCAATCGGTGCAAGAACCCAGGTGCTACACCGATGTGCTGTACCGACCAGTGACATCGGTGTTGACCTCCGACCTCTTTTTACCCACTTTTGACCGAGTTGACCCGGTTCGGCCACTGTTCACTATTTAAGACCTAAACCTAATTTTTCTCATTTTTATCTCTTTTCTTATGCTAAAAACCTTCCCTTAAGTGTTCTAAGTAATTTGTAAGAGAGATCTTCTACTTTTTATGCAATTTAAGTTTGGATTTCTTGATTTCTATCTTCTATCTTTCCTTTCTTAATCATCTAATCATTTAATCATGGGATTTAACATGTTCTTCATAGGATTTGTTGGGTCCATCATGATTAGTGAGTAGTCTTTTAGGGTTTGAGGATGGGTTAGATTTATGTTGGGTCCATGGATGATTTATGATGTTTAGGGATAAATTAATGTATTTCCCTTCTTGATTAGTGATCTTAATGCTAGATTTGCTTGAGAAAGCTTGTTTAGATCAAAGGGCATTTCACACCCACAAGGTGTTCGATAAAATGCCTAGATGAACTTACCAAGAGATATTCATTCCTAGCCTATGAGAGTAGTTGTCTAGGATGTTTATTTGTTTGATCTTGAATGTTTACACTTAATGCTTGTTAGTTAGTAATTCACAAATGAGAATTTGATCTTAGATTAGTAATTAACATGGTGATTAGTACCTTGAGAGAGGATTAATCACACTTAATGATCATTGCCTAGGGATTAGCCTTGTTTGGGTATTGAGCATCATGAATTAGCCATGGATCATCTAAAATCGATTTCCCCATCCTTGGATTCGTTTATATTTATTGAATTTCAACTTATTTAAATTGCTATCCCTTGTTCTTATTTTAATTTGCCTAGTTCATTAGCTAAAATCACAACCCTCCTTTATTTAGCTTAACTTCAGAAGTGCTTTGCATTCTTATTGCCTTGAAATCTTGCCCATTTGGATTCGATACCTCATATACTACATAGTATTTTGAGTAATTGACTCAAAGACTTGCAAAAGTCGACTATTAATTTGGCGCCGTTGCCGATTGGGTTTGGATTTCAACACTAAGATTTAGGTTCTTTTTGAGATTAAGTCTTATTTTCTTGTTGGTTACTAATCTCTTTCACTTCTTGTTGCCATATCTATCTTATAGGTGCATGCATTCCCGTTCTAGAGGCAAATACAACCTAGTTCAAGCCCGGGACGACATTCACTTATTGGTACGAGCAAGGAGCCAAAGGGAAAGACAACTACACATCGAACGTTTGGGTATGGAGAACTTAGATGACATGCCGGTTGGTAAAAACAATGGGCAATTTTCCAATCAACAAGGCAATGGTGGTAATGGAAACCACCACGCCCAAGGTGGACAAGCCCCACACGTTCCACCACCGCCTGCCCGTCAAGTGAGAGCCCCTAACCATCCCCCAAGGGCTCAAAACGTGGTTGGCGCGGGTGATGCCGCCAACGCTCATCAAAACCGTCAAGGGATCCAAGCCCCTCCGGTGGAGAACAATAACTTCGAAGTGAAGGCGAGGTTGATCAATATGGTTCAAGGCAACAAATTCCACGGCCTCTCTGTGGAGGACCCGTTGGATCATATTGATCAATTCGATAGGATATGCGGGCTAACCAAGATGAACGGTGTCTCGGAAGACGGTTTCAAGCTACGACTCTTCCCATTCTCCCTTGGAGATAAGGCACATCAATGGGAAAAGAATCTACCTTAAGGCTCCATCACGTCTTGGGACGATTGCAAGCGAGCTTTCCTTGCTAAGTTTTTCTCACAGGCCCGAACCGCCAAGTTGAGGAACGAAATCTCTAGCTTCACCCAAAGATCAAACGAGTCCTTCAACGAAGCATGGGAAAGGTTTCGAAGCTACAGTTCTCAATGTCCTCATCACGGTTTCTCTAATGCTTCTCTCCTAAGCACCCTCTACCGTGGTGCTTTGCCCAAGATAAGGATGCTTCTAGACACGGCCTCCAATGGGAACTTCTTGGCCAAAGATATGGATGAAGCCATGGAACTAGTTGAGAATCTAGCTCAAAGCAATGGGACTTATGGAGATGATTACGATAGAGCAACCCTAATGAATAGTGATTTAGAGGAGCAAAAGAGGACCAAGGAAATAAAAAGCCTCAATGACAAGATAGACAAGCTTCTAAGCTCTTCTCAAAAGCAAGTTCATTTTGTTGGGGACTATGAGGACAACCAAGGTTATCAAGATGACGTCGTGGACTTGGCCACTCAAGAGGAAATGAAGTATGTGGGTAACCAAGCCTACCAACGGGGTGGATTCAACAACAACTACCGAAACCACCCTAACTTCTCTTACCGTCACCCAAATGTGGAGAATCCACAAGATCAAGTGTATCCTTTACAACACCAAGGCAACCAAGGTAGTCAACAAAGGAACTTCACTTCCCAACAACAAGGTCAAGCTTCCAACAACCAAGGCTATGTTCCCAAGCATACTTTTCAAGGGAACCAAGGCGGGTTTCACGCCAAAGCACCTTTCATTGCTCCACCCAATTTTCAATAAGGCTTTGCCCCTCAAGGTCAAGCAACTACGTCTAACCGCAAGAGCTTGACTTGAACACAATGTTTCAACAACTTCTCAAGGGACAAGCAAATATCAATACAAGGGTAGATTGTTTTTATAATGATCTTAACTCCAAGCTTGAGACATTGAGCTCCAAGGTTAAGCAACTTGAAGGCAAGGGAACCGCTTATTCTTTACGGTCACAAGGTCAACTACCGGGAAAGCCCGAGACCAACCCCAAGGAGTATGTGAATGCCATCACACTACGGAGTGGCACGGTCCTACCCACTAGAGAATCCCCTCCTAATCTCAACGAGGACATTCAGAACCAAAGCGGGGGGGGGTGGAACTTGAGACTCAAGATGAAGTGGTAGTTGAAGACACAGTTTTGGAAGGCGAAAAACAGGGTACACGGGTTGAAGAGATCAAGACCAAGGTTGTGGCTCAAGAGAAGCCCAAGAAGAAAGAGACTTTTTTTGTCCCACCACCACCTTATGTGCAAAAGCTTCCGTTTCCCGGACGCTTCAAGAAGCAATTGTTGGAAAAGTATAAGGCGGTGTTTGATAGACAAATGGCGAAGGTTGAGCTTACCATGCCTTTAGTGGATGCATTCTTGCTTGTGCCTCAAAATACCAAATTCTTCAAGGATGCCGTGAAAGAAAGAGCCAAGGAAATGGAGTCAATGGTGGTACTAACTCATGAATGTAGAGTTATCATCCAAAAGAAGGTGGTAACTAAGAAGCTAGGAGATCCGAGTAGTTTCACTCTCCCATGTGCTTTGGGACCTCTAGCATTCAACAATTGTCTTTGTGATTTGGGTGCTAGTGTAAGTCTAATGCCGTTCTCCGTTGCTAAGAGATTGGGATTCACGAAGTACAAGGCTTGTAGAATCTCATTGATCCTTGCGGATAGAAGCATGAGAATACCAATTGGGCTACTTGAAGACTTACCAATCGCGATTGGAAATTTCATTGTTCCAATAGATTTTGTGGTCTAGGAGATGGATGAGGAACCGAAAGACCCTCTTATCTTCGGGAGACCCTTCTTGGCAACCGCGATTGGTAAGTATCATCAATGTGAGGAAGGGCAAGATTGACTTGCACTTGGGTAAAGATGAGGTGCTTGAATTCAACATCAATGACATCATTAAGAAGCCCACTATAGACGGTGAATGCTTCTACATCGAGATCATGGACGAATTGGCGGATGACCTCGTTGAAGAGTTGAATCTTGAAGATGGTTTGCAAGTTGCGTTGACTAAGGACCGAGGTGAACACGGGTACTTGAGTGAAACAAGTGAAGGGTACTGATATGCTCAAATTAATATCCTATAAGTACTAAAGCAGTTGTTGTAGTATATGTAGGGGTCGAACACAAGAACTTAAGAAAGTCACACGATAGATTATATAGACTCGAATTAAGCTAAACCAAACAATGTAATTAAATGCGAGTGCGTAAATTAAACAAATTGTAAGTCAATTGGAAAGAAGATAGGCTTAGGGTATTTCTCAGGAATTCAATGAATGTAGATAAACTAACTAACAGGATTCAGATTTAGCGCGGTTCTTGAACTCAACTCTCTAAAGTATAGCTAACCAACTCTCGTTGCGAAAACTATCTAAGTCTAAATCCTAGAATTCCAAATCTCTTTGCGAATCCTAAAGTCTAAACCAGCTTTTAGTTCAAGTTTGATTTGTTCACAAAACAACTAAACCAAATCTCTTTGCGAATAGTTATTTTGCTCACCCTAAGTTCTATCAGGTAATTAATCGCACTCTCGTGCCAAATCAATTATCCTAAGATCTAAGTTCCAGATTCGTCAACCTAGAATTAGCTATGAGAACAACCTATGGTGAAGAACTAATTCAGATGGTGAATCCTAATTAACTAATTAACCTAACATTCAGAGAAAATCCTTATGAGAACCCTGAACCTAACAAGGGATCTACTCAGACATGATTAATGGAACATAAATCATAGATGAATAGAATTGCATAGAAGAAATCAATAAGAAACAAGGAATTCAGAATTGTCTCTCTAAAAACCCTGGAACAAATCTCTCTCAAAGTCTCAAGAATACAAATAAAGCTTAATAGCCAAAGTGGCTTAAAAACCTAACTTAAACTCCTAAAATACGTTTTGAGCTAAATTGTAAATAATAAAGTCTTCTGGGCAATTTTGCAATTCTTCAACTCTTCATTTAAAGTCGCGACTCGTGTCTGCTTCAGTGAGTAACGACCAATACTAGTCAGTATCGATCGATACTGAGGCTTCAAATCGGGTACTCAGCTACACGAACTTCTGCTTTGCTCCAAAATGCTCCAGAAAGCTCCAATATCTCCAATTATGCTCCAAACGTACTAAAACCTGTAAAAGACTCTAAAACACTACAAAATAGTAGAAAGAATCTATAAAATGGACTTATATCATGGCTTAAACGGTGTAAAAACTATGATATATCAACTCCCCCAGACTTAGTCTTTGCTTGCCCTCAAACAAATAGAAGACTAAACCAGAGAAAGAGGTTTGAAAACACGGTGACTCACTTGTTTATGAAACATTGCAATGACCCTTTTCTCAAGCACCCAAATGTCACCTAACCAGTTCCAAGACTAACCACCATGTACTTCTCCTTAGGCATTCGCAGCTTCCCCAGACTACACACATTATTTCGCAGCTTCATTCAATTAAACCCATCATCGCCAGTTTCATCGCTGTGATTAATACCAAGAACTTTCTAGATTCTTTCTCATACAATATCATGACAAGGAACCA
>PKMM01053975.1:80267-115917 GCA_002933915.1 Eutrema heterophyllum
ATTCTGTAACAGTGGTCACTTAGAAGCAAAGTCAGAACAAAAGAGTCAAGAACACGATCATAGTCTCCAACAAATTTTGACTCAATAAAACGACAAATGACTCAAAAACAACTGACTCTAAGAAAAACAAACACAATGTCAGCGACTACCTCCCCTAGACTTGAACAACACTGTCCCCAGTGTTATCTAGTCTAGAGTCAGTAAAAGAAACATAACAGTCGAGTTGAAACATGAAAATCAGAGAAGTTACCGAATTGGGGTAGGGGTGTCGACCGACACACATCACTGGTATCGAGCGATACCAGGCGTAGGCCGACACAGAAACTTCTTCTCATCGTCATTGATGCATGTGTTGTCGATCGATACCAGGAGGTATCGGTCGATACCGATCCTCTGTAACTGATTCACGCAAAACATAAGACACAAAACATAAAACCAAAAACAAAAACAAAAACAAAAGACTTATATACAGACTTACCAGTGGGTTGCCTCCCACCAAGCGCTTGTTTAACGTCACGAGCTTGACTTTGCTCATGTGATTAGTCAGAGCGAGGTTGAGAACTCACTCCCATGCAAGTTCTACAACTAGACACTTGCAGACTTAGAGTTCTACTCAACATGCTCTCTATAACCTCTTTTCCTTTCTCTTTCAGCTCCGGAGTAAGAATGACTATAGCTTTGGAGAATGGTTTTGAGGTTCTTTTACACTTCACCTTGTACTTAATCGAGTCCCCATCACACTTCTGAGTGATTAAAGTCATAGAGGGAGCACCTTTGACTCCTTTGCTCTTTACCTTCTTCTTTGCCTTAGCTGTGTTGACGTCTTTCTTGGTGATGACAGAAGGACTATCTGGAATGTCCATGACAGTTGGCATGTCAGAAGGTTCTTCCAAATGATCAACTACCAACGTCTCTCCTGTGACAACAGCGATGCAAGAGACATGCGTGGTAGCTCCTCTAGTAGGAATGGCTTTGTAGTACACCCCCTTGTCAATGTATGAGAATGAGATTCTCTTGTTGGATGTGTCCATAATGGCACCAACCGTAGCCATAAACGGTCTTCCAAGAATCAACTGCGTACTAGATTTTGCACTCATCTCCACAACATGAAAATCAGTAGGAACCAGACAATCTCCTACTTCAACCATCAAATAAGGGATTGTACCGTATGGAAGTGAGGTGGAACAGTTCGCGAATGTGAGAGATGTCTTGGGAGATCGAATATCAGCTTCCAATCGCTCTGCAATTGCCATTGACATGATATTGACGCTAGCCCCCGAGTCAACGATAAACTCTTTGAATTTAACTCTAGAGATAAAGCATGGAACTGAGAATATTCCTGGTTCTTCCCTCTTAATCAGCTGTTTCATCGGTGGTGGTGTGCTTCTTGCCTTGATGAAGAGTGCCTTGATTTCCTCCTCTGTTTCTCTGCAATCACAGAAGTGACTAAGCAAAGGGCGGTATTCCTAAGTTTCTTCAAAAGACAACGTATGGGGAATCCTCCTTACCATCTTCTCAAAACCGAGCAACTTCTCTGCAGAGATGGGACCTCTGAGGTGTCTAGGTGGTATAGGATATGGCACCTTAGGCTTGTAAACCCTTTCCTCGACAATCTTGGGTGTTTTCAAAGTTTCTGGCTCAGTCTGCGAGGGGTGTCGATCGACACCAGGTTGGTGTCGATCGATACCAGGCTTCTGGATCTCGGTCTCCGTATCGGTCGACACATGGGGGGTGTCGATCGATGCTTGTTGCTTTGAAACGTCATTGGTAGATCCTTGGACGGGTATCGACCGATGCTGGGTGGTATCGATCGATACTGAGACGATTTTGGGAGCCTCTTCGTCGTCATCTTCAGCAAGATCGACGAGATTCTTTGCAGTTAGGCCAATTTTCACTCCTGGATCGACCTCTTCATCACTTCTTAAGGTGATTGCATTGACGTATTCCCTTGGATTCACTGTTTTCCCTGGAAGAAAACCTTCTTGCCTCTTCACAGCTGCTGCAGTCTGAGCGACCTGAGTTTCCAGCCTCTTCTGATGAATGCTAAGAGCTTCGATTTTCCCATTCAGATTTGTGTACATAGCATCCATCTTCCCATTGAAGTCCACTGTCATCATCTGCTGTCCCTCAAGAATCCGTTCAAGCATGGATTCAACCTTGTTCTCAGGATTTGTAAGTGGTGGAGATTGATAGGACGAATTCCCATAGGTGCGGGTGTAGCGACTGCTCTGGAATGGTTTCTGGGCAAATCGATTTGTTCCAAAACCAGCTCCACCAATGTAGTTAACATCTTCCACTTCATATTCATCGAATTTCTTGACATCAACAGCAAAGTGGACAGCTTTCTTGGTCCTTCCCATCAAGAGATTGTGCACCGAATCCAGCTTGGCTTGAACCTCAGCAATCTGCGATCCATCCAAATTCCCAGCCTGCTTCTTTCGCTCAAAGTCTGCATTCTTGGTGCTATTGCTAGACGCCAAGTTCTCAATAAGCACATAAGCATCTTCATGATATCTGGTATTGAAATTCCCATTGCTCGCAGCATCCAAGGCCATCTGATACCTCCAATCAATCCCTCTGAAGAAAATACCCAGCAGCTAAACCTGAGTGAACCCATGGTGTGGACAATCTCTCTGATACGACCTGAATCGTATCCAAGCAACCTTAAACGCCTCAGTCGCTCCTTGAGAAAATTGAGAGATCTTGTTCCTGAGCTCTTCGGATCTCGCATCATCATAAAAATTGTTCAGGAACGCGTTCTTAGTCTCCTGCCAAGTAGTCAGTGATCCAGGAGGCAACTGCTTCAGCCAGTAAGCTGCATCCCCACCAAGAGAGTATGGGAAAAGCTTACAGAAAAGGAACTCATTGGGCACTCCATTGTACTTGATGCTAGTGACCAAATCCTCGAACCTCTCGATGTGATCCATGGAATGCTCATGAGGAAGACCATGAAAAAGGTGCTGACCAACAAGTGTGTAGTATGCAGGTTTCAGCTCAAAGTCATTCCTCTGAAAAGTGGGAATACGAATCGCAGACCGATTGGCATAGAACTGATCGGGTTTGTTGTATTCTCCAAGCGTCCTAGCACGATTAACCCCAGCATTCCCATTATTCACCTCGTTGTTGCGCGCAGCTCGCGCGGCAATCTCATCGATAGCTACGGGAGGGATTATGATGTTTCCCTCTCCATCAAGTCGCTGTCCAGCCTCATTGCACAAATTACCATCCTGGTCTCTCAAGGCTCCAGCCTCGTCACGATTGAACACAACTTGATTGTTCATCTCTGCTTGTTTCTTCTGCTTCCTGATCGTGCGCTCTAAGTCAGCTAGCTCCTTGTTGGACAAATTAGTCAACTGTGTGCTCTTGTTTTTCCTGGTTTCGCGATTAGGCATACACCTGAAACACAAAAGTCAAGAGATGTGAGTAACAAAAATCGAAAAAAGGTAAACTAAAACGGCGAGTATCGACTGATACTAGGCGAGTATCGATCGATACCGTTGGACTTAGTCGAAATTCTCGGCTAAAATCTAATGGTGAAATAAGAGTCCGCGGAAACGACGCCAAAATTTGATATGCTCAAATTAATACCCTATAAGTACTAAAACAGTTGTTGTAGTATATGTAGGGGTCGAACACAAGAACTCAAGAAAGTCACACAATAGATTATATAGACTCGAATTAAGTTAAACCAAACAATGTAATTAAATGCGAGTGCGTAAATTAAACAAGATGTAAGTCAATTGGAAAGAAGATAGGCTCAGGGTATTTCTCAGGAATTCAATGAATGTAGATACACTAACTAACAAGATTCAGATTTAGCGCGGTTCTTGAACTCAAATCACTAAACTATCTAAGTCTAAATCCTAGAATTCCAAATCTCTTTGCGAATCCTAAAGTCTAAACCAGCTTTTAGTTCAAGTTTGATTTGTTCACAAAACAACTAAACCAAATCTCTTTGCGAATAGTTATTTTGCTCACCCTAAGTTCTATCAGGTAATTAATCGCACTCTCGTGCCAAATCAATTATCCTAAGATCTAAGTTCCAGATTCGCCAACCTAGAATTAGCTATGAGAACAACCTATGGTGAAGAACTAATTCAGATGGTGAATCCTAATTAACTAATTAACCTAACATTCAGAGAAAATCCTTATGAGAACCCTGAACGTAACAAGGGATCTACTCAGACGTGATTAATGGAACATAAATCATAGATGAATAGAATTTCATAGAAGAAATCAATAAGAAACAAGGAATTCAGAATTGTCTCTCTAAAAACCCTGGAACAAATCTCTCTCAAAGTCTCAAGAATACAAATAAAGCTTAATAGCTAAAGTGGCTTAAAAACCTAACTTAAACTCCTAAAACACGTTTTGGGCTAAATTGTATATAATAAAGTCTTCTGGGCAATTTTGCAATTCTTCAACTCTTCATTTAAAGTCGCGACTCGTGTCTGCTTCAGTGAGTATCGACCGATACTAGTCAGTATCGATCGATACTGAGGCTTCAAATCGGGTACTCAGCTACACGAACTTCTGCTTTGCTCCAAAATGCTCCAGAAAGTTCCAATATCTTCAATTATGCTCCAGACGTGCTAAAACCTGTAAAAGACTCTAAAACACTACAAAATAGTAAAAAGACTCTATAAAACGGACTTATATCATGGCTTAAACGGGGTAAAAACCATGATATATCAGGTACAAGCTACTTTTGGACTCACACAAGCCGGTGGTTAGAGGGACTCCATTCATTGAGTTGGGTAGTCAAGGGATGAAGTGAGATGACGGTTCTACATTGGGTTTGGTACAAGAGAGCTTTGCTTTGCAAGTGGATCAAGTGGAGGACGTGGTAGATGCTAGCAATGGTACGTCTAGCATGGATGACGATTGGAGTGAGCTCAAGGCGCCTAAGGTGGACCTCAAACCGCTTCCTAAAGGGTTAATGTACGCTTTCTTAGGTCCCAACGAGTCTTACCCGGTTATAGTTAATGATGGGCTTAGTGAAGATGAAATTGCCACCCTTTTGAAAGCGTTAAGAAAATTTAGAAAGGCAATTGGATACTCTCTAGGTGACATTAAGGGTATTTCCCCATCTCTTTGCACACATAGGATCCATCTAGAGAGCGAATCGATGACTTCCATTGAACACCAACGTAGGTTGAATCCTAATTTGAATGAGGTGGTCAAGAAAGAGATTCTAAAGCTCCTAGATGCGGGGGTTATCTATCCTATCTCCGATAGTACATGGGTACCCCCGGTCCATGTGGTGCCTAAAAAGGGTGGAATCACGGTGGTAAAGAATGACAAAGATGAGTTAATATCAACTAGGACTATCACCGGTCATAGGATGTGCATTGATTATCGAAAACTTAACTCCGCCACTAGGAAAGATCATTTCCCTCTTCCCTTCATTGATCAAATGCTTGAGAGACTTGCTAATTGATATCTTCATATTTTACATGTTCTAGCATACATTTTACTTAGAGTTTTGTGTCATTTGCATGCATAATCATGGTTTTGTCTTGCATTTAGGTCTCATTTAGAGCTTAGGACATTTTCATTAGGTCCTAGTGAGTTTTGGCATTCATTTGGAGTGTTTCTAGGTGTTTTGGAGACAATTGGGATAATTGGAGTGATTGAGCTTAAGAGAAGGAAGAGTTCACCCAAGGTGTCTCAAAGATGTGGCTGTACAAAGGCCTTCCGAACTGATTCAGCTGCACTGGTCTTCATGGAAGTTGTAGAGGAAGGAGTTACCTGTCTACTGGAGTTGGATTCAGGTCATTAGAATTTGTGGTTCGAGGGATATGGCTGATTTATTGAAGGTATGTCCGTCTGGCCGCTCAACCATACATCTCCACCTTACTCAACCGTCCGGTGCAACAAAGCGGTGTGCCATCAGAAGCTAAGCACTGATCAGTTGCAACTACTCCATGCATCCGGTGCACAAACCCAGGCACAGAACCGACCACCTACACCGACCAGAGTAGCTCGGTGTAACACTTCAAAAGACATCCTCAGCGAAGCCAGCCAAAGTGACTCAAAGATCAAGCCAAATGAAGAGTTTACACTCGGATTTAGCTTCGGAAGTCTTTATAGAAGTTGTAGATAATTGCGTTATATATCGTCTGAAGGTGGTTAAGAGGTATTCTGATCTGTAGTTAGAAAGATACATCAGATTTATCAGAGACATGTCTGTCTGGCGTCCAAACGAGTTCTGCTCCAAATACGACTTCTGAAAGATCAACCCAGAAGAAGGGTTTCCACTCGGATTCAGCTTCGGAGTTCTTCATGAAAGTTGTATCACAGTGAGTTATCTGTCGACTAGAAGTAGTTTGAGGCCATTCGGACATGTATTCCAGGAGATATCGCGGTTTACCAACCGGTGCTACACAAACATCCTCCACACTGACCCAACCATCAGGTGCAACCATTCGGTGCTCAAACCCTGCAGCAACACCGACCCACATCATCAGGTGCAACAGGTCGGTGTGAAGCCACCCAAGACCAGATTCGACCCATTTCGACCGGGTCAATACCCGGTTTGTCCCGGGTTGACCCGGTTCGCCCACCTTCCTTTAAATAGTCCAAAACCTTAATTTTCATGATCTAAGCTTTATTTTCTCTCTTTCTCCTTGCACAAAAACGTGGTCACCTTGATTTCTTTTAGGATTTGGATGATTTTGTAAGAGATATCTTGAGTTTTATGCAATTGGAAGTTTAATCTCTTTAATCTTTCATCTCTTATTCACTTAATCATGGGATTTGACATCTCTTTCATAAGATTTGTTGGGTTCTTAATGATGAGTGAGTAGTGTTTTAGGATTTGAGGATTTGGTAGAATTAGGGTGATCTAATGGGTGATTAATGATGTCTAGGATTAGATTATAAGATTTCCCTTCTTCATTAGTGATTTTAATGCTAGATATAGCTTGAGAAAGTAGATGTAGATCAAAAGGCATTTCATGCACACAAGGTGTTCGATGAAATGCTTTGATGAACTTTTCAAGAAATATTCATTTCTAGCCTAAGGGATTAGTTGTCTAGAGTGATTATTGGTTGATCATGAATGTTTAAACTTAATGCTTGCTAATTATGGATTCACAAATGAGAATTTGATCTTGGGTTAGTAATAGCAAAGTAATTAACGCCTTGATAGAGGATTAGTTAAGATTAGTGATCTTTGCCTAGGGATTAGTCTTCATGAGTATTGGACATCATTAATTAGCTATGAGTTCACCTTAAATCAATTGTCTCATCCTTGAATTCGCCTTTCATTATCGTTTTCACATCGTTTAGCATCTTTAGCTCTTGTTTCTTTTCTTAATTAAGTTAGATCATTAGCATAATCACCGAACCTTATTAGCTTAGCTTAGGAAGTTATATGCATTCCTGGTGCATTGAATCAAACCCATTGGATTGATACCTCATATTCTACATTGTATATTGAGTAATTGATCTCAAAGACCCAAAATTCTATTATCAATTTGGCGCAGTTGCCAATTGGGTTTTGATTCAACATTAGGATTTTATATCTTCTTGAGATTAAGCCTTTTCTTTTACTTTCTTTGTTACTAATCTCTCTTTCTAGTCCTCTATTGTCTTTGTAGGTGCATGAACACAAGGTCTAGGCGGAGCAAATCTTGGTGAGCCTAGGGACAACATACACCTTCTCAACCGAGGCACTAGAGCAAGAAGAGAGAGAAAACGCGCTACTCACCTAACAAGGCTTGGTATGGCGAACATGCAAGAGCACCCACTTGATCCCAACCATGAGGACGTTGCTCATTCTCAAGCACAAGGTGGTAATGGAAACCACCAAGGCCAAGAGGGCCACGTCCAACACCCAAACCCACACGGCAACAACCCAAACCCACCCGCCCAAAACGTTAGAGCTCCAATCCATCCTCAACGACCTCAAGACGTGGTTGGAGAGGGTGATGCGGCCAACGCTCACGTCAACCGCCATGGTATTCGAGTACCACCTATTGAGAATACCAACTTTGAGGTCAAAGCTAGCTTCCTCACCATGTTGCAAGGAAACAAGTTCCATGGCTTGTCGGTGGAAGACCCTTTAGACCACTTGGATCACTTTGATAGGATTTGTGACCTTACTAAGACAAATGGGGTCTCCGAGGATGGATGCAAGCGAAGACTCTTCCCGTTATCTCTAGGAGATCAAGCTCACCAATGGGAAAAGAGCCTCCCTCAAGGCTCAATCACTACTTGGGATGCGTGTAAAAGAGCTTTTCTTGCGAAATTCTTCTCTCCTTCAAGAACCGTTAGGTTGAGGAATGAGATATCTAGCTTCACACAACATAGCAATGAGTCTTTCAACGAGGCTTGGGAGAGGTTTAGGAGTTATACCACTCAATGCCCACATCATGGATTCTCCAATACGTCACTATTGAGTACTCTCTACCGTGGTGCATTACCCAAGATAAGGATGCTACTTGATACGGCCTCCAACGGGAACTTCTTGGCCAAGAATGTGGATGAAGCCATGGAGCTAGTAGAAAATCTTGCTCAAAGTGACGGGACTTATGGGGATAATTGTGATAGAGCAATCCGAACCACTAGCGATTTCAACGAGCAAAAGAGGTCTAAGGAGATGAAGACACTCAATGATAAGTTGGACAAGCTCCTTAATGCCTTTCAGTCATCGGTTAACTTTGTTGGAGACTTTGCCACAAACCAAGGGCACATTGAAGGTGACATGGCTTTAACTAACCATGTGGAGGTGAATTATGTTGGATACCAAGGAGGTTATCAAAGGGGCTTCAACAACAACCAACAACCAAGCTTCGTCCCTCAAAATCACTTTCAAGGGAACCAAGGAGGCTACCCCAACAATGCTTGTTTCATGCCTCAAGCTCAAGGTCACAACTCTATGATTCAAGACCTTGATGTGAAAAATGTTCTTCAACAACTTTTTCAAAGTCAAGCTAAGGGAGCAATGGATATAAGCAAGAAGATGGAAGAGATCAATAACAAGGTGGCTTGCTCATACAATGACCTCCACAAAAAAACTCGAGGCATTGAGCTCCAAAGTGAACGAAATGGAGAACAAGGGCACAACTTCCTCACCTCAAAGCTCTTTACCCGGAAAAGCCAAACAAGTCTCAAAGGATTGCAACACCATATCCTACATTAATGAGAATGAATGCATAATTGAGGAGTTCTTAGAGCTATTCCCTAGCCCCAAAGCTATTGACCTTCCATCTAGAGAGCTTCCCTCAACTCTCAATGACGACATTGAGAAACAAGGTCGGGAGGTGACCCTTGGGATTGAAGATGATATGGCGTTGGTTGAAGAGAAGGGTAATAAGGTTGAGAGGTCCATCAAGGACGTGGTTAAAGAGAAAAACGTGGAGACACTTGTTGGGTCAAAGAAAGAAGCCATTTGCACTATACCTTCCCCATATGAGCCTCCACTTCCATTTCCCGGTCGTTTCCTCACTAAGGCACAAAAGAAAGTGCTTTCAAGCTTCAAGGCAAACATGGACAAGATTGGAGCACCTTTGCCTAGTGAGAGTGATTTGTCTCACGCTCCACAACACCAAAATTTCATCAAGAGCATACTTGAGAACCGAGAGAAAGTGGAAGAGCTTATGGCAGTTTTTGCCTCACCAAGCACAACAAGGATCAAGCCTAAGACTCCCCCCAAGCTTGGAAACCCCGGAAAGTTCTCCATATCTTGTACTCTTGGGAACTTGGAGATTAAATATGCTTTGTGTGACTCGGGTTCGAGCGTGAATGTCATGCCCTTGGAGATGGCCAAGAGTCTCGGGATCATCAATATGGTAGATTACCCCTCCACAATCAAATTTGGAGACTCTTCCTCAAGGAAACCTCTAGGCTTAGTTGAAGATTACCCTCTCATGATCGGGGAGTGTCTTGTGCCGACGGACTTCGTGATCATGGAAATGGCACAAAACAAGAAGCTCCCTCCACTTCTTGGGACTCCATTCCTCAACACCACTGGTGCACACATGGACTTCATCAATAAGAAAGTTGTTCTCAAGAACGTGAATGACAAGGTGTTTTACACAATGATGCCTTCTTCCACCGCGATTTGTGGCACCATTATTTGTGAGGACAATGAAGTCCGAGCCCAAAAGGTTGAGTATGTGGGTGTTTGTGCAACAATGAGTCATGGGGACGATGATGAAGCTCTTGGATTGGACGGTGATTGCTTAGCTTCCCTCTTCCACACCAAGACGGAGAGTTGATTTAAGTGTTTTCACTCAGTCAATTAATACTAAAGTTCACACTACCGCAATCATAGCGGTTGTCAATGCAGTACTTTAGGATCGAATCCACAGACACCAAAGGTACACTACAATTCTCACAATTATGAAATTAAGCTAAGACAAGAATATGGTTGGTTTGGAAAAGTAACGAAAGCAATTTAAACAGTGTAAATTCAATAAAGGAAAAGCGTTAGGTCAAGGGTTTTTCTCAGGAATCCAGAGATCACGAATCATACAACTATTCAGGGAATAATTAAACTCAAGTTTCGAACTCAAACATAAATATTAACCAATCCACTGCCGTTCTCATGGTTACTAAACCTAACACCCTAATCCACTGCCGTGCTCATAGAGTTCTAGATCAGCTTTAATGAAAAGGTTCAATATGTTCACGAATCGCCCTAATACACTTCCGCGCTACTAGGAAAATTCGCTTGCTTATGTTCTTTCTAGCAACCTAATACACTTCCGCGCTCTCAGATAAAGCCCTAGTTCATAGACCTAGTGGTTAGCTCAAGCCTAAGCAGTAAGCACAACAATAAGCGAAAACCGCAAAAGATAAATCCCTATCTGTGTCTAATTCAATGATTCATAGGTCCCCTTGAAACCCTAAACCTAACTATTAAACTACTCAGACATGGAGACAGAAAACGAGCAAAGAGATGAAGAAGACATAGTATAGATTAAGAGAGAGAGGGTTTAGAATTCTTCTCAATGGATACAAGGTTCTTCTCCAAAGCTTACAAATTCCAAAAGCAAAAGTCTGAATAGAATGAATAGCGGTATCAAGATGTGCCGTCAAAGTGGCTAAAAATAGAGTATATATAGGTCTAGGTCGAATTAGGTCCCGGGTTGACCCGGTTCGCCCCACCTTCCTTTAAATAGTCCAAAAACCTAATTTTCATGATCTAAGCTTTATTTTCTCTCTTTCTCCTTGCACAAAAACGTGGTCACCTTGATTTCTTTCAGGATTTGGATGATTTTGTAAGAGATATCTTGAGTTTTATGCAATTGGAAGTTTAATCTCTTTAATCTTTCATCTCTTATTCACTTAATCATGGGATTTGACATCTTTTTCATAAGATTTGTTGGGTTCTTAATGATGAGTGAGTAGTCTTTTAGAATTTGAGGATTTGGTAGAATTAGGGTGATCTAATGGGTGATCAATGATGTCTAGGATTATATTATAAGATTTCCCTTCTTGATTACTGATTTTAATGCTAGATCTAGCTTGAGAAAGTAGATTTAGATCAAAAGGCATTTCATGCACACAAGGTGTTCGATGAAATGCCTTGATGAACTTTTCAAGAAATATTCATTTATAGCCTAAGAGATTAGTTGTCTAGAGTGATTATTGGTTGATCATGAATGTTTAAACTTAATGCTTGCTAATTATGGATTCACAAATGAGAATTTGATCTTGGGTTAGTAATTAGCAAAGTAATTAACGCCTTGAGAGAGGATTAGTTAAGATTAGTGATCTTTGCCTAGGGATTAGTCTTCATGAGTATTGGACATCATTAATTAGCTATGGGATCACCTTAAATCAATTGTCTCATCCTTGAATTTGCGTTTCATTATCGTTTTCACATCGTTTAGCATCTTTAGCTCTTGTTTCTTTTCTTAATTAAGTTAGATCATTAGCATAATCACCGAACCTCATCTTATTAGCTTAGCTTAGGAAGTTATATGCATTCCTGGTGCATTGAATCAAACTCATTGGATTGATACCTCATATACTACATTGTATAGTGAGTAATTGATCTCAAAGACCCAAAAGTCTATTATCACTAATCACCCTTTCTGTTGCTTTCTTGATGGGTATTCGGGATTCTTTCAAATCCCGATCCACACAAATGACCAAGAAAAGACGACATTCACATGTCCATACGGTACCTTTGCGTATCGAAGTTTGCCGTTTTGATTGTGCAATGCACCCGCAACCTTCCAACGGTGCATGATGTCTATCTTTTCGGATTTGATTGAAGAAATTGTAGAAGTATTTATGGATGATTTCTCTGTATACGGTTCTTCGTTTGCCTCTTGCTTGTCAAATCTTTGTAGGGTCCTAAAAAGGTGCGAGGAGACAAATGCCACTTTATGGTGCGGGAAGGCATAGTGTTGGGACACAAGATCTCATAAAGGGGCATTGAGGTTTATAAAGCGAAGATTGAAGTGATGATGAGTCTAGAACCTCCAACTTCGGTCACTAGTGTTCGAAGCTTCTTAGGACACGCGGGTTTCTACCGTCGGTTTATCAAGGACTTCTCGAAGATCGCGCGTCCTCTCACACGGCTCCTTTGCAAAGAAGTGGAGTTCAAGTTCGATGAGGAATGCCTTGAGGCATTTTTGGAAATCAAGAAGGCTCTTGTGAGGGCACTTTATTTATCGTTTTGGATCTCATGCATGCATTTCTCATAGATTTCTAGGCATTTTGGTCTCATTTAGAGCTTAGGACATTTGCATTAGGTCCTAGTGAGTTTTAGCATTCATTTGGAGTGTTTCTAGGTGTTTGGAGACGTTTTGGAGATAATTGGAGTGATGGACCAAAAGAGAGGGCAAAGCTCGTCCGAGGTGTCCGACAAACCTGGATGGACGAAGGGTCTCCATTAAGATTCAGCCTCTAGGGCCTTAATGAGAGTTGTAGAGGAAGGAGGTAGCTGTCGACCGAAAGTGGTTTGAGGTCATTCGGACATGTATTTCAGGAGATATGGCTGTTTTACCGAAGGTGTATCCATCTGGCGAGAAGACCATGCCGTCCCACATCCGTCCGGTGTACCCATCCTGCATGCTTCCCTCTTCTCTCCACAACACCGACCCACTTCCACACGGTACAGCCATCCGGAATTGGGACAGGAGCAAGTACCATTCCAAACCAGCTCCCATACCGTACCGAAGCCATCCGGTGTACAAGTCCAAATCCATCCTCGTCCAAGCCAGCCAAAGCGACTGAACGATCAGGCCGAACGAAGCATTTACATTCGGATTTAGCTTCCGAAGTCTTAATAGAAGTTGTAGATAATTGATCTAGCTGTCTTGTGGAGGTGGATTCAAGTCATTCGGAGCATTGGTTCGAAAGATACATCAGAGTTTTCAGGGACGTGTCTATGTGGCGACCAAATGGGTTATGCACAAGAACTCCATACCGACCTTGTTCCATCCGGTGCAGCCATCCGGTGCAGCCATCCGGTGTGGATCCAGAAAAGACCACTTAGACCCAGTTTCAACCGGTTCAAGACCCGGTTTGTCCCGGGTTGACCCTGTTCGCCCACCTTCCTTTAAATAGTCCAAAAACCTAATTTTCATGATCTAAGCTTTATTTTTCTCTCTTTCTCTTGGCACAAAAACGTGGTCTTTTGTTTTTTGGAGGATTTTGGATGATTTTGTATGATTGATCTTGAATTTAATTGCAAGTTTAAGTTTAATCTTCTTAATCTTTCACCTTTCTATTCATTAATCATGGAATCCATCATCTTTCTCATGGGATTTGTTGGGTTCATGAAGATTACTGAGTAAAACCTTCTTGGATCATTTGGGCTTGGTAGATTAGGGGCTTTCTTGGTTAATTCTTGATGTCTATGTCTTAATTATATTGTTTCCTCTCTTATTTGATGGTTTTAATGCTAGACTAGGCTTGAGCAAGTTGATATAGAACTAAGGGCATTTCATGCACACAAGGTGTTTCATGAAATGCCATAATGAATTAAATAAGAGGATTTTCATACTTACCTCATGAGAGTGGTTGTCTAAGATGATTATTAGCTAATAGAATTTGAATTTAATGCTTGCTAATTAACATTTCACAAATGAGAATTTGTTTTTGGACTTGGTAATTAGCAAAGTGATTGGTGTTAAGAGATTACATTAATCTTGATTAGTGTTCTACGCTTAAGGAAATATACATGTATTAGTAAATGAGCATCATTGATTAGCTTCGATTCCCCCAAGTCAATTGTCTTGCCCAAAGATCCGCTTTTAATCATTGTTAATCTCGTTTAGTGTTTGCCTTTTGTTTATTTGCTATCAATTACATTAGGTTGCTAGATTATAACCCAAATCTCTTTGATTTGTTTAGCTTAAGCGATTTCTTCCATTCTTAGTGTGTTGTTCTTGCGCCTCCCTTGGATTGATCCCCAAATACTACAATGATGGAGTGTTTGGGTAATTGATTTGGATACACACAATTATCCTTCATCACGCACCTATAGTTCAAGCTCCGGATTGGGAATTACCGTTTGAGATCATGTGTGATGCAAGTGACTACGCGGTTGGAGCGGTTCTCGGGCTTAAGGAAGACAAGAAGATGCACGTGATCTACTATGCTAGTAGGACACTTGATGATACGCAAGGAAGGTACGCTACCACGGAGAAAGAGCTTCTTCCGGTTGTGTTTGCTATCGAGAAGTTTAGGTCCTATGTGGTTGGCTCCAAGATCATTATCTACACGGATCACGCCGCATTGAGACATATTTATGCCAATAAGGACACCAAACCAAGACCTCTAAGGTGGATCTTGCTTCTCCAAGAGTTTGACATGGAGATTGTTGATAAGAATGGTATTGAGAATGGAGTGGCGGATCACTTATCAAGGATGCGTATTGACGATCTTATCCCTATAGATGACTCTCTTCCCGAAGAGCATCTTATGTTGGTTGGCGTTTTGAGGAAATGTCTTAAGGCGGTTAGAGTTCTCGAGGAGGCTAAAGGTTTGGAAGATGAGAAGCTACCATGGTATGTGGACTATGTCAACTACTTAGCTTGCGGGATAGAACCGCCAAGGTTAGATGGGTACCAAAGGAAGAAGTTCTTTAGAGACATCACTCGTTTCTATTGGGATGAACCCTACTTGTACACCCTTTGCAAGGACAAGCTCTATAGAAGGTATGTTCCCGAGTAAGAAGTTGATGGTATCTTGATGCATTGTCACGGTTCGTCATATGGAGGCCATTTTGCTTCATTCAAGACGGTTGCTAAGGTTCTACAAGCGGGTTTTTGGTGGCCTTCTATGTTCAAAGATGCTCAAGAGTTTGTGTCTAGGTGTGATGCTTGTCAAAGGAAAGGGAACATTAGTAGACGGGATGAGATGCCTCAAAATCCCATTTTAGAGGTTGAAATCTTTGATGTTTGGGGCATTGACTTCATGGGGCCGTTCCCCTCTTCATATGGCAACCAATATATCTTGGTAGCGGTGAACTACGTGTCTAAGTGGGTCGAAGCAATCGCTAGTCCGACCAATGATGCTAAGGTAGTTCTCAAGATGTTCAAGTCTATCATCTTTCCGAGGTTTGGGTTGCCAAGAGTTGTCATAAGCGATGGGAGAAGCCACTTCATCAACAAGGTTTTCAAGAGTCTACTCAAGAAGCACGGGGTTAAGCATAAAGTGGCCACACCATACCACCCTCAAACAAGCGGGCAAGTGGAGGTCTCAAACCGACAAATCAAGGCCATATTAGAGAAGAACATGGGTAGTTCGAGAAATGATTGGGCTAAGAAGCTAGACGATGCATTGTGGGCATACCGGACGGCGTTCAAAACACCTATTGGGACTACACCGTTCAATCTTCTCTACGGGAAGTCATGCCACTTACTGCTCGAGCTTGAATACAAAGCCATGTGGGCCGTGAAACTCCTAAATTTTGATCTCAAGACGGCACAAGAGAGGCGTTTGATCCAACTCCAAGAGCTTGACGAGATTAGGCTTAAAGCCTATGAAACCTCAAAGATCTACAAAGAAAGGACCAAGGCTTTTCACGACACGAAGATTATGTGTAAGGACTTTAAGGCCGGAGACCAAGTGTTGTTGTATAACTCCCGGTTGAAGCTATTTCCCGGGAAGCTACGGTCTAGATGGTCCAGCCCCTTTGTGATCAAAGAAGTGAGGTCTTATGGAGCCGTTGTTCTTGTGAACAAGAATGGAGAAGAATTTGTTGCAAACGGCCAAAGACTCAAACCGTACCATGCCAATGAAATCATTGAGGAAGGAGTATCAATTCCTCTCGATGATGTTCCTCTCGCTTGAATACGTTAACCAACATCGAACTTAGTGACGTTAAACAAAGCGCTCTCGGGAGACACCCCAAGCTTATCGTTTTATATACTTTTCATTTTATGCTTTTCTTTCTTTTATAGTTCGTTTTGGTGTTTTTGTTAAGTGTCTCCAGGGGCTCTAAGGTCAACGAGGGCACACCGATCCGTGACATCGGTGTGAGCCATACCAAGTGAAGGATGAAGGAACTACACCGAGTCCACAAATCGGTGCAATGGATTGGTATTGAAACAGAAGCTAAACGGTCTTAGCACCGATAAGTGACACCGATCCGTAACATCGGTGTAGATGATATTCTCATAATTTACATGTTTCAAATTGCATTTTAATTAACATTCTCTTGTCATTTGCATGCATAATCATAGTTTTGTCTAGCATTTTGGTCTTTATTAGAGTTTAGGATGTTGCATTAGGTCCTATAGAGTCTTTGCATGTTTTGGAAGTGTATCTAGGTACTTTGTGACACATTGGAGGTGATTTGGAGACATGGATTCGAGACCATTTGGCTTTGGAGCAAAGGAAATGAAGTTATGAGCAAAAAGGAAGACAAGGCGAGCACACCGACCCCACCGTCCGGTGTCCCGTCCGGTGCAAGGACATAACATTTTGGTGCTAAGCACCGGACCAAGCCCTCGTCCAGCACCGACCCACCGTCTGGTGTTGCCCCTTTTCTCTCGCCCAGCACCGAAGCCACCGTCCGGTGCGTCCATCCGGTGTCGATCTTCAGGACATTTGCACCGACCCGTCCGTCCGGTGCCACAGTCCGGTGCAGGGACAAAAGCTAAGCATCGGTCCGGTCCATCACTCCACACCGAGCCATCGTCCGGTGCGCATCTCACCTCGTCCAAGGCAAATCGTTCCCCACCGAACCACCACACCGGACCGTCCGATCGGTGTAGAAGCCCACAACCCATCTTGACCGGGTCGGTACCTGGTTTGTCCCGGGTCGACCCGGTTCAGCTACTTTTCACTATTTAAGCCCAAAAACCTAATTTTCTTGTTTATCTTTTTCTTATGCTAAAAACCTTCCCTTAAGGGTTCTAAGTAATTTGTAAGAGAGATCTTCTACTTTTAATGCAATTTAAGTTTGAATTTCTTGATTTCTCTCTTCTATCTTTCCTTTCTTAATCATCTAATCATCTAATCATGAGATTTAACATGTTCTTCATAGGATTTGTTGGGTCCATCATGATTAGTGAGTAATCTTGTATGATTTGAGGATGGGTTAGATTTATGATGGTTCCATGGATGATTTATGATGCTTAGGGATGTATTAATGTATTTTCCTTCTTGATTAGTGATCTTAATGCTAGATTTGCTTGAGAAAGCTTGTTTAGATCAAAGGGCTTTTCCCACCCACAAGGTGTTCGATGAAATGCCTAGATGAACTAATTAAGAGATATTCATTCCTAGCCTATGAGAATAGTTGTCTATGGTGTTTATTTGGTTGATCTTGAATGCTTACACTTAATACAATATCTTAAATGCTTACACTTAATTTGATTATATTTATTGAATTTCAACTTGTTTAGTTTGCTATTCCTTGATCTTGTTTTAATTTGCCTAATTCATTAGCTAAATCACAATCCTTCTCTATTTAGCTTAACTTAAGAAGCACTTTGCATTCTTATTGCCTTGAAATCTTACCCATTTGGATTCGATACCTCATATGCTACATAGTATATCGAGTAATTGACTCAAAGACTTGCAAAAGTCGATTATCAATTTGGCGCCGTTGCCGATTGAGTTTGGATTTCAACACCAAGATTTAGGTTCTTTTTGAGATTACGTTTTTTTTTCTTGTTGGTTACTAATCTCTTTCACTTTTTGTTGCCATCTCTATCTTATAGGTGCATGCATACCCGTTCTAGAGGCGAGGACAACCTAGTTCAAGCCCGGGACGACATTCACTTATTGGTACGAGCAAGGAGACAAAGAGAAAGACAACTACACGTCGAACGTTTGTGTATGGAGAACTTAGACGATGTGCCGGTTGGAAACAACAACACGCAATTTGCCAATCAACAAGGCAATGGTGGTAATGGAAACCACCATGCCCAAGGTGGCTAAGAGCCACACGTCCCACCACCACCCGCCCGGTGATATTGTCATAAATTGCATCATCTATGCATTCATTTACCTTAGGTTTTACTTCTTTTGCATATGTCTCATAGCATTTTCTCGGTGTTTTAGTCTTGATTAGGGTTTAAAGTGTTTTGCATTAGGTCCTACTGAGTCTTGCATGTTTTGGAGTGATTTCTAGGGATTTGGAGACATCTTGGAGGTGATTAGAGACTTTGGAATCAATCTTGATCGGATTTGAAGCAAGAGGAAATGGCCAAGGCAAAAATGGTGTTTTTAGGAGACAGTACCGACCCATTCTGGGCCGGTACAACGGATCGGTATTGGGACAGAGGCTTATGCCGACCCACAACCAAATTCGTACCGCTCCCTAATCGACCGGCACACTCACCCGGATCGAAGACGATTCACTCGACGTTCCTTTCTCTTGCCCCACACCGACCGACTGTAGAGCGGCACACTGGATCGGTACTAAGGTAGAGACTTATGCCGATCTGAAGAGCTCTCCCATACCGGTCTGGAATGAAGCGGCACAATCCCTCAAGGAAATTAGTACCAACCGACCCTGGGTCAGTACTACCGAGCGGCACTAAATGGCGATCACTCCGAATGAACTTCTGCCGGCTAAAACTCATACCGCACACAATCCAGAACTTTTGTAAGAGAGATTCTCTTTTTAATTTATGCAATCTAAGTTTATATCTCAATCTCTTCTTCTCAATCTCATTTCTTAATTATCCAATCATCTAATCATGGGATTTAACATGTTCTTCATAGGATTTGTTGAGTCCATCATGATTAGTGAGTAGTCTCCTAGGATCTAGGGATGGGTTAGGATTAGGTGATTTCCATGGATGATTTGTGATGCTTAGGGATAAATAATTAGTTTCCTACTCTTAGGGAGTGTGTTTAATGCTTGATTGTGCTTGAAAAAGCCAAACTTGATCTCAAGGCATTTCCCACCCACAAGTTGTTCGATGAAATGCCTAAGAGAGCTTTCTAAGAGAAATAACCTTCTTAGCCTAAGAGATTAATTGTCTAAGGGATTATGTAGGTGATCTTGATTAATAAATTTAATGCTTGCTAATTAAGAGTCCACAAATGAGAATTTGATCTTGAATTAGTGATTAGCATAGATGATTAGTACCTCGAGAGAGGTAGTCATAATTAGGATCTAAACCTTGGAAATTAACCTTGATTGTGTATGAGCATCATGAATTAGACTTGGAATAGCCTTTATCCAATTACCCCATCCTTGGATTCGATTTTATTATTTGAATTCACACCTTGTTAAGTTAGTTTCATCTTGTTCGTTTGTTTAATCTTGTTAGGGCGGTAGCTAAATCAACAATTCACCTATTTAGCTTAACTTAATTAGTTCCTTGTATTCTTGGTGACTTGAAATCTCCCAATTGGTTCGATACCTCTTATACTACTTGTATAAAGAGTAATTGATCCTCTAGAGACCCAAAAAAAAAACTGTATCAATTTGGCGCCGTTGCCGATTGGGTTTAGATTTCGACATTAAGATTTAGGTTCTTTTTGAGATGAAGTATTATTTTCCTTTTGGTTACTAATCTCGTTCGCTTTCTATTACTCTCTCGATCTTGTAGGTGTATGCATACCCGTTCTAGAGGCAAGAACAACCTAGTTCAAGCACGAAACGACATTCACTTATTGGACCACGGGGTTAGAGCAAGAAGAGCACGTGTGAGACAACATCAAGTCGAAGACAACATGGAGAACTTCGAAGAGGTTCCACTTGGGAACATTCATGACAACGTGGACCACCTTCCTCACCAAAGGCAAGGTGGTAATGGAAACCACCACGGCCAAGGAGGGAACGGCCACAACCCCAACCCGCCCGCCCAAAACGTGAGAGCTCCAAACCACCCTCCTAGAGCTCAAAACGTAGTTGGCGCGGGTGATGCCGCGAACGCTCACCGGAATCGCCAAGGAATCCAAGCTCCTCCGGTCGAGAACAACAACTTGGAGGTCAAGGCTGCTTTGATTAATATGGTCCAAAACAACAAGTTTCACGGATTGGCCATGGAAGATCCTCTTGACCACATCGATCAATTCGATAGGATATGCGGTTTAACGAAGATGAACGGTGTCTCCGAGGATAGCTTCAAGTTGAGACTTTTCCCCTTCTCTCTCGGTGATAAAGCTCATCAATGGGAGAAAAGCCTTCCCCAAGGCTCAATCACTACTTGGGATGATTGCAAAAGAGCGTTTCTCGCCAAATTCTTCTCCCCTTCAAGAACCGCAAAGTTAACAAACGAGATCTCTAGTTTCACTCAACGGAACCATGAGTCTTTTAATGAAGCTTGGGAGCGATTTAGAAGCTACACTACCCAATGCCCACACCACGGGTTCTCGGACGCCTCACTTTTGAGTACACTATACCGTGGTGCTTTGCCAAAGATTAGAATGCTTCTTGATATAGAGTCCAATGGGAATTTCTTGGCAAAGGATGTGAATGAAGCCATGGAGCTTGTTGAGAACCTAGCTCAAAGCGATGGTACTTATGGCGACGACTACGACTGTGCCACAAGAACCACTAGTGATTTCGATGAGAACAAACGGGCTAAGGATATGAAGGCCCTTAATGTGAAGTTGGATAAACAATCTTCAATGATGGACAAGCAAGCCACTTTGATCGATAAACTCCTAGTGGCTTCTCAAAAGCTGGTTAGCTTTGTGGATGCTTATGATGAGAACCAAGCCGGTTAACTATGTCGGGAACCAAGGGACCTACCAACGGGGTGGATTCAACCAAAACTATCGTAACCACCCCAACTTCTCCTACCGAAACAACAATGTTGAGAACCCCCAAGACCAAGTCTATCCTCAACATTCTACTCAAGGTCAAGGAGTTCCACAAAAGCAATTCCAACCCCAAGGCGAACCTTCTAACTCCAACCAACAAGGCTATGTCCCACGGAACCAATTCCAAGGGAACCAAAGCGGTTTTCAACCCAAAGCTCCACCCAGTTTTCAAGGTCAACAACAAGGGTTTGTGCCCCAAGGTCAAGCAACTACGTCTAAACCGCAAGAGCTTGACTTGAACACCATGTTTCAACAACTTCTAAAGGGACAAACGGAGATCAATACAAGGGTAGATTGTTCTTACAACGATCTTAATTCCAAGCTTGAGACATTGAACTCCAAGGTTAAGCAACTCGAAAGTAAGGGAACCGCTTCTTCTTCACGGTCACAAGGTCAACTACCGGGAAAGCCTGAGACTAACCCCAAGGAGTATGTCAACGCCATCGCCCTACGGAGTGGTACGGTTTTGCCAACTAGAATAGCTCCTCCTAATCTCAACGAGGACATTGAGAACCAAAGTGGGGGTGGAACTTGAGACTCACGATGAAGCGGTAGTTGAAGACACGGTTATGGAAAGCAAAGACAAGGGTAAATGGGTTGAAGAGGTCAAGACCAAGGTTGTTGCTCAAGAGACACCAAAGAAGAGAGAGACTTTGTTAGTCCCACCACCACTTTATGTGCCTAAGCTACCATTTCCCGGACGCTTCAAGAAGCAATTGTTAGAGAAGTACAAGGCGGTATTTGATAGACAAATGGCGAAGGTTGAGCTTACCATGCCGTTAGTGGACGCATTCTTGCTTGTGCCTCAGTACGCCAAGTTCCTCAAAGATGTCGTGAAAGAAAGAGCCAAGGAGATGGAATCCATGGTGGTTTTGACTCATGAGTGTAGCGCCATCATCTAAAAGAAGGTGGTACCCAAGAAGCTAGGAGATCCCGGTTCCTTCACTCTACCGTGCGCTCTTGGTCCTCTAGCATTCGACAATTATCTTTGTGATTTGGGTGCTAGTGTGAGTCTAATGCCGTTTTCCGTTGCTAAGAGATTGGGGTTCACGAAATACAAAGCTTGTAGGATCTCCTTGGTCCTTGCGGATAGAAGCATGAGAGTGAAAATTGGGCTACTTGAAGATTTGCCAATCGCGGTTGGATATTTCATTGTTCCAATGGATTTCATAGTCTTGGAGATGGACGAGGAACCAAAAGACCCGTTGATTTTTGGAAGACCCTTCTTGGCGACCGTGGGAGCGATCATCAATGTGAGGAAATGCAAGATTGACTTGCACTTGGGTAAAGATGAGGTGCTTGAGTTCAACATCAATGACGTCATGAAGAAGCCCACTATAGACGGTCAATGCTTCTACGTAGAGATCATGGATGAATTGGCGGATGAACTCCTTGAAGAGTTGAATCTTGAAGATGGCTTGCAATTGGCTTTAACTAAGGACCAAGGTGAACATGGGTACTTGAATGAGGAAAGTGAAGGCTACAAGTTGATTTTGGATTCGCACAAGCCAATGGTTAAGGAAACTTCACTCATTGACTTGGGTCTTCAAGGGTTGAAGTGTGAAGAAGATTCTACATTGGGGTTGGTCCAAGAAAGCTTTGCTTTTGGAAATGGAGAATGATGAGAACGTGGAGGAGGCTAGCAATGGTAAGTCTAGCATGGATGACGATTGGAGTAAGCTCAAGGCGCCTAAGGTGGACCTCAAACCGCTCCCTAAAGGGCAAAGGTACGCTTTCTTAGGTCCCAATGAGTCTTACCCGGTGATAGTCAATGATGAGCTTAATAAAGATGAAATTGCCACACTCTTGAAAGAATTAAGGAAATTTAGAAGGGCAATTGGATACTCTCTAAGTGACATTAAGGGCATCTCTCCATCTCTTGCACACATATGATCCATCTAGAGAGCGAATCAATGACTTCCATTGAAGACCAACGTAGGTTGAATCCTACTTTGAAGGAGGTGGTCAAGAAAGAGATTCTAAAGCTCCTAGATGCATGGGTTATCTATCCTATCTCCGATAGTGCATGGGTATCCCCGGTTCATGTGGTGCCTAAAAAGGGGGGAATCACGGTGATAAAAAACGACAAAAATGAGTTAATACCAACTAGAACTATCACCGGTCATAAGATGTGCATTGACTATCGAAAACTTAACTCCGCCACTAGGAAAGATTACTTCCCTCTTCCTTTCATTGATCAAATGCTTGAAAGACTTGCCAATCACCCGTTTTTTTGCTTTTTAGATGGTTATTCGGGATTCTTTCAAATCCTAATTCACCCGAATGACCAAGAAAATATGACATTTACATGTCCTTATGGCACCTTTGCTTATCGAAGGATGCCGTTTGGACTATGTAACGCACCCGCCACATTTCAAAGGTGCATGATGTCAATCTTCTCGGATCTAATTGAGGAGATAATCGAGGTATTCATGGACGACTTCTCGGTCTATGGCTCCTCATTCTCTTCTTGTTTGTCCAATTTTTGTAGGGTGCTAAAAAGGTGCGAGGAGACGAACTTGGTGCTAAATTGGGAAAAGTGCCACTTTATGGTGCGGGAAGGCATCGTGCTAGGACACAAGATCTCGGAAAGGGGTATTGAAGTGGACAAGGCCAAGATTGAGGTCATGGTGAGTTTGGAACCGCCAAGGACGGTGAGAGATGTCCGAAGTTTCTTGGGTCACGCGGGTTTCTACCGTCGCTTCATCAAGGATTTTTCAAAGATCACAAGGCCTCTCACTAGGCTCCTTTGTAAATACATTGAGTTTAACCTTGATGAGGATTGCTTAGAAGCATTTTTGGAGATCAAGAAGGCTTTGGTTAGTGCTCCAATTGTTCAAGCTCCGGATTGGGATCTACCATTTGAGATTATGTGTGACGCGAGTGACTTCGCGGTTGGAGCGGTCTTAGGCCAAAAGAAGGACAAGAAAGTTAATGTCATCTACTATACAAGTAGGACATTGGACGATACTCAAGCAAGGTATGCGACGACGGAAAAGGAGTTGTTGGCGGTGGTATTTGCTATGGAGAAATTCTGTTCGTATGTGGTTGGCTCAAAGGTAATAGTCTACACGGATCACGTGGCTTTGAGGTACATACACGCCAAGAAAGACACAAAGCCGAGACTTCTCCGGTGGATTTTGCTCTTGCAAGAATTTGACATGGAGATTGTGGACAAGAAGGGCATTGAAAATGGAGTAGCGGACCACTTATCTAGATTGAGGATTGAAGACCTTGTTCCAATCGACGACAAACTTCCCGAAGAAAGTCTTATGTTGGTGAGTGTCTTGAGAAAAGGGATAGAGGCCGCGAAGAGTCTTGAGAATGCAAGTGGTTTGGAAGACGGCAAGCTGCCTTGGTACGCGGACTTGGTTAACTACTTAGCTTGCGGAAAAGAGCTGCCGAGGTTAGAAGGATACAAGAGGAAGAAGTTCTTCCATGATGTCACTCGGTTCTATTGGGATGAACCGTTCCTCTACAAGTTGTGCTCGGATAGTCTCTACCGACGGTGTGTCCCCGAAGAAGAGGTTAATGGGATTTTGTTTCATTGTCACGGTTCGTCTTATGGCGGTCACTTCACTTCATTCAAGACGGCGACAAAGGTTCTCCAATCCGGTTTTTGGTGGCCAAGTCTATTCAAGGATGCACATGCCTTTGTTTCCACTTGTGACGCTTGCCAAAGAAAGGGGAATATTGGTAGAAGAGATGAGATGCCTCAAAACCCGATCCTCGAAGTGGAACTTTTTGATGTGTGGGGCATAGATTTCATGGGACCGTTCCCCTCTTCATATGGGAACCAATATATTTTGGTGGCGGTTGACTATGTATCTAAATGGGTCGAGGCGATTGCTAGCCCGAAGAATGATGCAAAGGTGGTACTCAAGTTGGTTTCAAGACAATAATCTTCCCGCAGTTTGGTGTCCCAAGGGTTGTGATAAGTGATGGAGGGAGCCATTTCATAAACAAGGTGTTTGAGAGCTTGCTTAAAAAGCATGGAGTCAAACACAAGCTGGCAACACCTTATCACCCCCAAACGAGTGGGCAAGTAGAGGTTTCTAACCGACAAATCAAAGCGATTCTAGAGAAGACCGTTGGGAGCTCGAGAAAGGATTGGTCCATGAAACTTGATGACGCATTGTGGGCCTATCGAACCGCTTACAAGACACCCATTGGGACAACACCCTTCAATCTTCGTTATGGGAAATCTTGTCACTTGTCGGTTGAGTTGGAGTACAAAGCCTTATGGGCGGTTAAACTTCTCAATTTTGATCTCAAAACCGCGCAAGAAAGACGTTCGATTCAGCTCCAAGAGCTCGATGAAATTAGGCTAGAAGCCTATGAAAGTTCAAAGATTTACAAAGAGCGGACCAAGGCGTTTCACGACAAAAACCTTGTGCGGAAAGATTTTAGAACCAGAGACCAGGTGATACTGTTCAACTCCCGGTTGAAGCTGTTTCCCGGGAAACTCAAGTCCAGGTGGTCCGGTCAGTTTAGAATCAAGGAGGTAAGGCCATATGGGGCCATCGTTCTCGTGAACAAGAACGGGGAAGAATTCGTTGCGAATGGGCAAAGGCTCAAGCCATATCTCGCCAATGACTTCATTGGAGAAGGGACCTCATTCCCTCTCAATGATGCTCCTCCTTCCGCCTAAGCGGGTAACCAACGTCAAACTTAGCGACGTTAAACAAAGTGCTCTTGGGAGACACCCCAAGCTTATCCATTGTATATACTTTTCGTTTTATGTTTTTCTATCTTTTCTAGGTCTTTTTGATGTTTTGTTTAAGTGTTGATAGGATCTTGACGGGCTGCGAAGTCTTGGATCGACAGTGTTGACGAGCGCAAAGGATTAGGCTGCGAAAACAGGAAACCCGGAGGACCATACCGCTCCATCCTGGGTCGGTATGGTGGATCGGTACTGGGCCAGAAGGTTGTACCGACCGAATGCACCAAGCAGGAACGGATCAGCATAAATCGAAGAGAAAGGATCTGTTAAAGTATGACGACCGATCCCCAACCGGTACTAATCAAGCGGTACAACGAAAACTTTTGTGCCGCCCAGTTAGTACCCCACCAGGATGGACCGGCACGAAGAGAAATCCTTGCCGAGCAACTTCTAGCCGAGATACCTCCAACCGGGAACGGTTTTAGCCGAGGGGAATGCACCCGAGACAATTTTTAGCCGGCTAGAAGGAGAGGGAGACACACCAAAGGCGTACAGGGGAAGTTTTGTGCCGGATGGTTAGTACCGACCGAGAACCAAACAGTGCAAGGCATAAAATCTCCCCCGAGCAAACTCTAGCCGACACAACCTTCACTCAGGATGAGTTTTTAGCCGAGAGAAATTTTTCCGCGGATGATTTTCTGCCGAGGAATCAGTGCCGGTCAGTCTGTACCGATCCAGAATGGAACGGTACGAGAAAGAGATGTTCATGCCGCACAGTTTGTACCGGTCCATAGCCGAGCGGTATGGAGGAAAAGACGACTACCCCCCAACCTGTGTCGAACGAAGACCAAACGGTGGGAAGAAAATGGTTTATACCGTTCGATTTGTGCCGAGCCAAAACGGATTGGTATGAAAAAGTCAACACGGGTCAACAATTTTCATGCCCATTTTTATCCAAACCAGGCCCGTCTGACCCGACCCGACGCGAGAAAACCCTTCTTCTCCGGCTAAGTCCATCGCGCCTCATTCTCTTTTTCTCTCCCGATTTTTCTCTTGTTTTCCCCATAACTTTCACTCAAGTTACTCAAATTTGGCGATTCAAAGTTCTGAGAACTCGATTTTTCCTTCTCTTTTTGGATTTAGCATTGTTTTTATCACTTGAGCACTCATCCCCAAGGTATTTCACCGAAAATTTCATGAATGTGTTCTTGAGTTGAAACTCCATGGGTGTAATTGTGTGATGCATTTAGCTCGATTTTAACCTTGGAGTTTGCTAGAGATGATTGAATTGCTGTTTTCTTTGAGTAGGGATGTGATTTTCATGGAGAATTTGCAAAATTTGTGAAAATGAGCAAAATTCAATGAGAAAAAAATGAGCAAAATTCAATGAAAAAAAAATTCTTGAGATTTTAGGAGTTTAATCTATGGGCTCGAGTCTAATGGATTATTTTGTTGGATTAAACCAATTCTTTCTCATGAAATTTGCCTCAACTTTGTTGCTCATCACACTACAAGAAAACAGGCGTTTTCCAACAACGGTTTCCGTCGGAAAGAAGATGTCGGTTCTAGGTCGTCGGAAACCGATATCCGTCGGAACATTCCAACGGATGTTAGTCGTCGGAAACGGGTCGGAAATTTCGGACGGAATTCCGACAGACCTATTTCTGATGGAGTATCCGACGGATATTTGATCGGAAATAAGTGTCGGAATGTTGTCGGAATTCCGTTGGAAATGTTACCGACGGTTTTCCGAAGGATTTCCGACGGATTTCCGAAGGATTACCGTCGATAGTCCGTCGGGAATCCGTCGGTAAGATTTCCGACGGATTGTTTTCCGAAGGATTTCCGACGGATATATATAATTATTTTTAATAATAAATAATTAAATTATATTCTATTTAAATATATTAAAAAATTCTATTTAAATAAAAAATAATTATAAATATAAATTGGATTTTAAAAAAATTCATAAAATATAAAATGTTATTACAAAAAAAAACATAAAATGTTATAAAAAAATTAAAAAAAACATGAAATTTAATCCTTAAATAAATCGGGGAAGGCCTTCTTCATGGTCGCCTGCAAAGCGCTGAGCTCTTGACGAGTTGATTAGTGAGCGGTCTGCAACTCCGCGTGTGCGCACTCCAATTCACCGACCTTCTCGTCACGTTCTTTCACCGTTTGGCTGAGCCTCTCGATTTTTTCTTTGTACTCTGAAGCATATCGAGGCATAGAGGAGGAAGATTCATGGGTTGGAAGCCCGCCTAACCCCGCGAATCGACCTTTGACTTGTTGAGTTTCCTACGAAAGGTTAAAAATGTTATTAAAGAAAATTACGAAGAAAAAAAAAATTAAAACATACCTCGAGAACAAGTTGGTTGATCTGTTCTCGGGATAACTCGTTTGAAGACGACAATCCGTCAAGAGTGAGCTGCGACATCGAAACTTCATGTTCCGTCTTCTTCTTCTTGCACTTCTCGACAAGGTCACGCATCCCCACATCTTGGATCAGACCGGATTTCTTGTTGGTGTGCCTTTGCTCGATTACTTTAAGATAATCCGGAGGTTTGCCGTCTGCCTTTGCCTGTGAAATTTGGTTAAGTAAAATAAAAATAAAAATCAAATTAGTAAATTAAAATGGAAATTAAACTTACCATTTCCATCGCCTCGCGTCCGACGGTTTTTGCGCCTCCGTTGTGAATGTAGATCCCCTTCCCTCCTCGCTCGCTCTTCCGGTTCTTCGAGTTTTTCTCGGAGAGCTCCTTCGTCTTCGGCTTACTCCAGTACTCGCAGAAACCCTTCCACACGTCATCCTCGAGGTCCTTCGGCTTGCCTTTGTTATGCTTCCACTTCTGCTTCCACTCGTGCATGTGTTTCGAGTACGAAAGCGCGGCAAACTTGTCGAATTGGCCAATAACCTTCGTCGTATGATCATGGTGCCACGTGATGTTAGTTTTCAAAATAAAAAATAACAAAATGAACTAAAAAAAGAAATATATATTAAAAAACGATTTACCGCGAAAGTCCGGTACCACAAGTCTTTCTCGTCGGTTGGCATGTCCGAGTACTTCTCGTACGGTTTTACCAACATGTTGTGGAGCATCCGCAAGATCGCCTTGTTTATCTCCGTCGACAACTTAAACCTGAACACATTAAAAAAATAGAATTAAATACGTTAAGATTAAAAATATAAATAAATTGAAATAATAAATGAAAATTCACTTACCAAGTCCCGTCCTCGAACTTCGGGTCGAGACGGATGCAATGGTCTCGGTTCGGCTGCTGGACTAGATCCTCGATCCTAATCCGGCTCTGAGCAGCGGATTGCTGGGAGTCCGGGACTTCAGTTCCCGAGCTCGATCCGCTAGGAGGCGTAGTCCGAGAACCACGAGAACGCCGGCCTTGGGAGCCGCCGCCAACTGTAGTGCGCCCTCGTTAATCATGCGGGAAAAACATAAAATCGTTAGTACATTGAAATCTAAAACTTCCGAAAATTCAAGAAATTTACCGAGAAATTTCATAATTTCTCGAAAATTTCAAAATTTCCCTAAAATTTCAAAATTTCCCGAGAATTTCAAAATTTTCCAGAAATTTCAAAATTTCCCCAAAATTTCTAAATACTATATATATAGTTTTAAAAAAACGTTTTTAATTAATTCTCATTTTCTAAATTTTCTAAATACTAACAAAATCTAAAAAAATTCTCATAAGTTTTTTGATAAAAACGTTTTTTTATATAATTATACAAAAGTATTTTATAAAAACATTTTTTGTATAAAATCGTTTTTTATATAAGTTATTTATAAAAACGTTTTTTCCTTCATATATATAATTATAAAAATGTTATTTCTAAAACGTTTTATATATAATTTTTATATTTTCTCAAAAACGTTTTTATAAATTATAAATTCAAAAATGTTTTTATAAATTATAAATTCAAAAACGTTTTTATTTAATTATAATTTTTTAAATACTAACAAAATCTAAAAACCCTAAATCAAAAATATTTATAACCTAAATCTAAACTCTAAATTACAAATAATTCTTTTCTAACAATTCTAATCAAACAAACAACCTAAATCTAAAAATTATTCCATTCTTACAAACACTAAAAATTATTCCAACCTAAAACTAACAAGATTTACACAAAAATTAACAAGATTGAGAGACTTACATGTTTGGATCCATGGAGGAAGGAAGATTTGAGGATTGAGATGTTGTTTTGTGAAGAAATCGCAAGAGAGAGAGAGAGAGAAATCGAGAGAGTTTTCGCGGAAGAGAGAAAGAGATAAGGAAAAAATGAGAAGAAATGCCGACGGTTTCTAAATTTATATCGATTTAATTTTAATTTTAAGAAACAACCTAAATCCGTCGGTTCGTTTAATTTTTTTTCATTTAGGCGGTTCAGTTTCCCGCGGTTTCGAAAAAAAACTAAATCCGTCGGAAAGGTATATTCCTTGCATGTTTTTCGATTGGCCAGTCAACAGCCACGTGTCATAGTTCTTAAATCCGTCGGAAATCCGTCGGAAATTTCCGATGGATTTCCGACGGACTTAGGGTATATTTGGGGTTTAGGCTTTAGGGGTTAGTTATATGATTTAGGGATCCCTAATCTACATGTTTCACTCAAAAAATAGTAAATTCATCAATGTTAAAGACTTTGAATGAGTTTATAATTTATACAACATCAAAACCTATACATTTCACATAAATCAACTATACCTTATACTATAACTTATACAAACACTTCTATCAAATTTTATAAATTATATATAACACATTTTTTTGAAATATGAGATGTTCAACTTATTCTATATACATCATACAAGTGTTTGTAAACAATTTCCACAAAAAAAAAACCTATACCCTATACCTTAAACAACATTTTTCAAAATATCCGTCGGAAATCCGTCTAAGACCATCTCCAACGGGGGGATCTTGCTGGGGTTCTTAGTGTTTTTAGGATAAAAAAAATATGAGGAACATCGACCGGATAGAAAGGTACTACGCCTCCGTCATCATGTCGAGCTGCTCTACGACTCTTCGTTTTGACTTGTGATGGAAAGTAGAACTCGGCAAAATGTGAAGTTTCTTCATTGATACTCTGTACGACAATAGAACCCTCCACTCTGCTTAAATTTTTCACCTTTTTCTTTAGATGAAACATATACCGTTCGAAAGGATACATCAAACGGTACTGAACCGGGCCTCCAAGCTTTGCTTCTCGAGGGAGATGAATTGTTAGATGTTCCATAACATCAAAAAAGGAAGGCGGAAATATCTTCTCCAAATTGCAAAGGATTACAGGTATATTATCCGCAAGATTGCGGATACCGTCTGATGTAAGAGAGCGAGAATATATATCTCGGAAAAAGGCACCAATCCCTGCAAAATATGGATAACAAATTAATAATTAATTAAATACTAAAGTATATATTGTGTAAAGTATTAACAAAATAATTTAATGATTGTACCTGCAATTGCTTCGTGGACATTACGTGGTAGAAGACATGCAAAAGCAAATGGAAGGAGGCGCTGCATCACCACATGGCAATCATGACTCTTCATCCCAGTAAACTTCCCTTCTCCATGATCAACGCAGTTCCGAAGGTTAGATGCGTATCCGTCCGGGAATCTAAAACTTTCGGCAATCCAGTCAAAAAACGCGGCCTTTGAAGGTTCATCCAAACGAAAAGCCGGGACCGGAAGCTTCCCGTTCCCTGTCACATGTAGTGCTCTACGAGAACAAATGTCTGGCAAGTCCAATCTAGCCTTCAGATTGTCCTTCGTCTTCCCTTGGACATTGAGAACGGTGTTCATAATGTTGTCAAAAACATTCTTCTCAATGTGCATGCCATCCAGATTATGCCTCAAAAGATGGTCCTTCCAATAAGGCAACTCCTAGAAAATACTTCTCTTGTGCCAATTATGTACGTTGCCACAATCAACCGTCCTATCTGCACCAAAATCTCTGAACTGATCTAACAAATATTGTCCATCTAACTCAGGAGGTGGACCATCAATTACTTTCCGGTTATTCCTAAACAATGTGGTGCTCCGACGATAAGGATGATCGCTAGGTAGGAATCGCCTATGACAATCAAACCAAGAGGTTTTGCGTCCATGCTTCAATTGGAACGCATCTGTGTTATCTTGACAGTACGGATACGATAACCTTCCGTGCGTTGTCCATCCTGATAACATGCCATATGCTGGAAAATCGCTAATGGTCCACATAAGTACCGAACGCATGACGAAATTATGCTGACAAGAAACATCAAACGCCTCAACACCTTGGTCCCATAACATTCGCAACTCATAAATCAATGGCTGCAAAAACACATAAAGTGATCTAACACTTTTCATTATTAATCATCTAATCATGGGATCTAACACTTTTCTTATGAGATTTGTTGGTTCCACCATGGTTAGTGAGTAGTTCCCTTCTTAGATCATTGGGCTTGGTAGATTAGGGGGTTTCTTGGTTAATTATTGATGTCTAGGGCCTAATTATATTGTTTCCTCTCTTATTTGATGGTTTTAATGCTAGATTAGGCTTGAGAAAGTTGACCTATAACTAGGGGCATTTCATGCACACAAGGTGTTTGATGAAATGATTTGGATACACACAATTACCCTTCATCAATTTGGCGCCGTTGCCGGGGAGGCAATAGCAATAACCAATAGCACTTATCCTTCCACATGTTTCCTTATACTGAGGTTTGCGACAAAAACGGTGATATATCATGGTTTTTACCCCTTTTAAGCCATGATTTAGGTCCGTTTTATAGAGTATTTCTACAATTTTGGAGTCTTTTACAGTCTTTTACAGGTTTTAGCACGTTTGGAGCATAATTGGAGATATTGGAGCCTTTTGGAGCATTTTGGAGCAAAACAGAAGTTCGTGTAGCTGAGTACCCGAATTGGAGCCTCAGTGTTGATCGATACTGACTAGTATCGGTCGATACTCACTGCAGCAAAACACGAAGCGCGACTTTAATGAAGAGTTGAAGAATTGCAAAATTGCCCAGAAGACTTTGTTATTTACAATTTAGCCCAAAACGTGTTTTATGAGCTTAAGTTAGGTTTTTAAGCCACTTTGGCTAGAACGTTCAATTTACGCTTGATTCTATTCTGAGTTTTTTAGGGAGCTTTCTAAGGGAGACAAGTCGGAGACTCTGTTCGTCCGAGAGAAGTTTTCGAACCCTCTTGTTACTCTACTCTTTGTTATTTATCTGAGTATTATTTCAGTCATGTTTGTTGTTTCAATTACCATGTCTGAGTAGTTCTCTTGTTAGGTTCAGGGTTCTCATAAGGGTTTTCTCTGAATGTTAGGTTAATTGAATGATTAGGATTCACCATCTGAATTAGTTCTTCGTCTTAGGTTGTTCCCAAAGGTAATTCTAGCCTGATCACCTAGAACTTAGATCTTAGGATAATTGGTTAGGCACGAGAGTGCGATTAGTTACCTGACAGAACTTAGGGTGAGCAAAATAACTATTCGCAAAGAGATTTGGTTTAGTTGTTTTATGAACAAATCAAACCTGAACTAAAAGCTGGTTTAGACTTTAGGATTCGCAAAGAGATTTGGAATTCTAGGATTTAGACTTAGATAGTTTTCGCAGGAGAGTTGGTTAGCTATACTTTAGTGATTTGAGTTCAAGAACCGCGCTAAATCTGAATCCTGTAAGTTAGTTTATCTACATTCATTGAATTCCTGAGAAATACCATGAGCCTATCTTCTTTCCCATTGATTCACAACCTGTTTAATTTACGCATTTGCTTTTAATTACATCTTTTTGGTTTAGCTTAATTCTAATCTACATAATCTATTGTGCGATATCTGGAGTTCTTGTGTTCGACCCCTACATATACTACAACAACTGCTTTAGTACTTATTGGGTATTAATTTGAGCATATCAAATTTGGCGCCGTTGCCGGGGACTCAATTTCGCCATTAGATTTTAGCTTAAAGTTTCGACTAAATCGACTAGTATCGATCGACACCCTAGTGGTATCGGTCGATACCCGTCACGTATATCAGTTACTTACGTTCTTGATTCTTTTGTGTTTCAGGTTGCATGCCTAATCGCGAAACAAGGAGAAACAAGAGCAGTCAGCTAGTTAATCTTTCCAACGAGGAACTAGCACTTTTGGAACGCAAAAAAAGGAAAGCAAAGAAGCCAGCAGAGATGAACAACAACCCAGTGGTTTTGATTCAGGATGAGACTGGTGCTTTCAGAGACCGAGAGGGTCAACTGTGCAATGAGAGAGGGCAACGACTTGATGGAGATGGGAATGTTATTGCCCATCCAGCGGCAGTGAATGATGGGAACGCTGCGGTTGTGCGTGGTAGAACAATTGGTGAATGCAACAGACCTGATCAGTTCTACGCAAATCGATCAGCGATTCGTCCTCTTGCCTTTCAGAGGAATGACTTCGAGCTGAAGCATGCATACTACACTCTTGTAGGTCAGCACACTTTTCATGGTCTCTCTAATGAACACCCCATGGATCATATCGAGAAGTTCGAGGATTTGGTCTCTAGCATCAAATGCAATGGAGTGTCCTACGACTATCTGTTATGTAAGCTTTTCCCATACTCTCTTGGTGGGGATGCTTCTTATTGGCTCAAGCAACTACCAGCTGGGTCATTGACTACATGGGATGAGACTAAGACTGCTTTCCTGAATAACTTCTATGACGATGCGAGATCAGAAGAGTTTAGGAATAAGATTTCCCAGTTTTCTCTGGGAATGACTGAGGCTTTCAAGGCTGCTTGGGGGAGATTCAGATCGTATCAGAGGGATTTTCCACATCATGGGTACACTATGGTTCAATTGCTGAGTTTCTTTTTCAGAGGGATTGACTAGAGGTATCAGATGGCGCTGAACTCTGCGAGCAATGGTAATTTCTTTACCAAATATCCTGATGATGTTTACCAGCTGATTGAGAATTTTGCGTCTAGCAATAGCACAAAGAGTGCTGACATGGAGCGTAAGAAGCTAGCTGGTGGTATGGAAGGTTCACAGATTGCTGAAGTGCATGCGAAGCTGTATTCGGTGCATATTTGTTGATGGGCAAGCAGCAGAAAGCTGTTCACTTTGCTGATGATTTCGAGGTTTTCAATGAGGATGAGGTAGAGGATTGATATTCTCATATATTGCATGTTTTAGCATACATTTCACTTAGAGTTTTGTGTCATTTACATGCATAATCATGGTTTCGTCTAGCATTTTGGTCTTTATTAGAGTTTAGGATGTTTCATTAGGTTCTAGAGAGTTTTTGCATGCATTTGGAGTGTTTGTAGGTGTTTTGGAGGCATTTGGAGATATTTGGAGTCATGGAGCAAAGTAGGATGTAAAGTTCATCCGACACGCCGGAAAGATGCAGCTGGACGACGATCTTCCGTTCAGATTCAGCCTCAACGGTCTTCATGAAAGTTGTAGAGGGATGAGGTATCGTTTTACTGGATTTTGAATCAAGTCATTCGAACATGTGGTCCGGAAGATATGCCCTATTTACCGAAGCTATATCCGACTGGCCGCGAAGATGTCGAACAATACCGACCAGCATTGGGTCGGTACCATGGGTCGGTATTGCTCCAGAGACTTATACCGATCAGAAGCACTTCTCAACACCGACCCAGATCTGCTCGGCATGAAGGATCAGGAAGATTTGTACCGACCCATTCTGGGTCGGCACAAACCTAGCGGCACAAACACGGCAGTGCAGACCAACCTAGTTGTATCGGCAAAACGAAGTGGATACAGTCCGATT
>PKMM01054051.1:0-23927 GCA_002933915.1 Eutrema heterophyllum
AGTCTACCGTCCCGTATTAAGTCTATCACCCGAAATAAAATCTGCTAAATTATAATAACTTTACCACCATTATCTCGATAGATTTGTTTTGATAGACTTATTCAAAATCCAAATACGCGGTGGCAATATCGTAAATAAGTGAACGTTTTTGCTGAGCTGGAATTTAATTAGTAATGGCATTTCTGTAATAACGTTTTTGGTACAACATGCTCAAAATGACAGTTTGGGTAATAAGTTTACTATAAACACCTTTCTCTTTCCTAGGTTATTCTAGTAATTAAAGCTACAATTAAGGTTATTCAAGTAAATCTTCCTAAAATAATCCCAAATCAATCGTTCCTTGAAGATAACGAAATATATGTTTTATCACATTTCAATGTCTGCGCGTAGGAGACGAACTATATCTTGCAAGTAGATTTGTAGCAAATGCTATATCCGGTCGGGTACAATTTGCAAGATACATAAGTCCTCCTATAGCGCTCATATAAGGTACTTTAGGACCTAACGCTTCCTCGTATCTTCACAAGGTCGGAATGGGTCTTTTTTAACATTGAGCGATCTATTGACCATCAGGGTACTCAAAGGATTTGCGTTATCCATATAAAATCGTTTTAGGATCTTTTTGGTATAATTTGATTGATGCACAAATACTCCATCTCGGAAGTGCTCTACCTGGAGTCCAAAACAAAATTTTGTATGTCCGAGATATTTCATTTCGAACTCTTCTTTCATATGAGTTCTTACATCATCAATTTCCTTTTGAGTTCCAATGATGTTCAGGTCATCAACATATACAACAATGATCCCAAATCTTGATGAGGATTTCTTAATAAAAACGCAAGGGCAAATTGCATTATTCACATACCCCTTCTTTAGCAAATATTCGCTTAAGCGATTATACCACATGCGCTTGGATTATTTTAATCCGTAAAGTGATCGCTGTAATTTGATCGCACATATCTCTCTAGGTTTTGAGTTTAATGATGCAGGCATTTTTAATCCTTATGGGATCCTCATATATATATATCATTATCAAGTGATCCATATAGATATGTTGTCACAACATCCATAAGATACATTTCTAGATTTTTAGATGCCACAAGGGTCATTAAAAATCTGAATGTAATTGCATCCATAACCGGGGAATACGTTTCTTCATAATCAATTCCCGGTCTTTGAGAAAATCCTTGTGCAAAAAGACTGGCTTTATATCTTGTTACCTCATTTTTCTCATTTCTTTTTCGTACAAAAACTTATTGTACCCAACCGGTTTTACATCTTTAGGTGTAGTGACAATAGGTCCAAAAACTTTTCTTTTATTGAGGGAGAATAATTCATTTTTCATGGCCATTTGCCATTTCTCCCAATCAGGTCTTTTCTAGCACTCTGATACAAACCTTGGGTCTGGATCATCACTTTCATAATCAATGTCTTTGGATACAAAGAATGAAAAAATTCCATCATTATCTTCTATTTCATTTATATCCTATGATTTTCCGTCTTGGGCATAGTTAATGAAAATCTCATATTTTTCTGTATCATGTTCATCTTCTGGATGAATCTCTTTATGTGGTTCTCTTTGAACATTTTCATGTATGTCTTCTGGACATTTTTCTTTATATGGTTCTTCGGGGACCTTTTCATTTTGTTCTCTCAATTTATTTTTCTTTCGGGGATTTTTGTTTTTAGAACCAATTGGCCTCCCCCTTTTCAACTGAACTCTAGGTTCATTTGCTCCATTCCCATCAATTTGTTCTTCAAGAACGTTAATTCTTGATGGAGCATTTACAGCAGGGAAATATGATTTTGTCACCCTTTTTGTATCAGTGAACGCATCTGGTAACTGATTTGCCATATTTTATAAGTGTACGATTTTCTGAACTTCGAGTTCGCATTGATTTGTAAGGGGATTTAAGTGCAACAAAGACAGTGTGCACCATGTAACATCTTTTGGAATTTCTTTAATTCCTCCCCCCTAACGCTGGAAATTCATCTTCATTAAAATGGCAATCGGCAAAACGAGCCATAAACATTTCACCAGTTTGCGGTTCAAGGTACCGAATTATACTTGGTGATGTATAACCAACGTATATACCCAATCTCCTTTGTGGCCCCATTTTTGTTCGTTGCGGTGGGGCTATAGGAACATTAACCGCACAACCAAAAACACGGAGATGGGATACATTTGGCTCCTGGCCAGATGTTAATTGTAAAGGGGAATATTTATTATATGCGTTTGGTCTTATCTGGACCAATGATGCAGCATGCAAGATAGCATGACCCCCATATAGAAATTGGGAGCTTTGTTCTCAATATCAATGGTCTAGCAATCAGGGATGTCAATTTAATCACAAACCCGCGGGTCCCGCAGGGCCGGTGCAGGTCGGCAAAATTAAAATTTCAACTTAGCAGGGCGGGTGCGGGTTTAAGGTTTGGAAATTGCGGGTTTGCGGGTTACCCGCATACACATATTTTAAATAAAAAACCCTAGATCTATTTTTTTTTTCTTTTTTTTCTTTTTTTTCTTCTTTCTTCTTTCTTCTCCGCCTCCCTCTTTCTCTGAGACTCTATCCTCTCACCTCCGCCTCCCTCTTTCTCTCATACTCTCACCTCCCTCTCTTTCTCTCAGACTCCCACCTCCCTCACTCGGACTCTCTATCTCTCTCGCCGGAAGCGACACGGGGTCTCGTCGCGGAAGAACCGACCACCGACATGACTCGCTAAAAGACAAGACATAGGAACCAAAACCGGCAAACCCGAGATGAGAGCAACCAAAACCGCACGTCGTCGCCGGAGCCACGTCCCCAAAGACTCCGCAAACGCTCCGTCATCCAGATCTGGCGATTCCACCACCACGAGCGCCAAGGTCGACGAAGAACAAAGGTCCTACGTCTAGAGGAGGAGCTGACGAGCCACACTCTACCCGCACAAACGACCACCGCGCCGGAAAAGCCCACCACTGCGGAGACCTCCTCACGGCTCGGCGATGAGCACCGATGACCGGAGAAGACCTATGAAGCGGAGAGATCGAGAAGGAGGGTTGAGAGAAAAAGAGAGATTTTTTTTTTCGTAATTAAATTTTTTTTTTGTGGTAATTTTGTGGGTTACCCGCTTGACCCGCTTGACTAATACGGGGCAGGTGCGGGTTTAGGATATAGGGATTCGCAGGTCATGCAGGTAAAAAAAAAACCCGCGGCGAGTCTGGTCAGGTCAGGCGGGGCGGATCCGACCCGCTTGACAGGCCTACTAGCAATGTTGCAGACGCTTAATCAAATATTCAGCCATGCCATTTTGTGTGTGTACATGGGGGACCAGATGCTCAACATCGATTTCCATTGACATACAAGAGTTATTAAAAGCTTGTGAAGTTAATTCACCAGCGTTATCAAGCCTAACTTTCTTTATGGCGTATTCAGGGAATTACGCTTTCAACCTGATTATTTGGGCAATGAATTTTGCGAAAGCCGTATTTTGTGTTGTCAATAGACACACATGTGACCATCTACTGGATGCATCAATCAATACCATAAAATATCAAAATGGCCCGCATGGTGGGTGGATAGGCCCACATATATCACCATGTATTCTTTCTAAGAATATAGGAGATTCATTCCCAATTTTGGCTGGTGATGGCCGAATTATGAGTTTTCCTTGAGAATATGCATTACATGAAAACTCTCCTTATTTAAAAATCTTCTGGTTTTTCAATGGGTGGCCGTTCGAATTTTGCACAATCTTTCTCATCATGACTGAACCAGGGTGACCAAGTCTTTCATGCCACACTTTAAATGTACTAGTAAACTTCGTGTTTACTGTAACATATAATTCAACTATATGAATCTTTGTGGAATATAATACGGAGGATAATGCTGGTAGTTCCTCTAATATAACTTTCCTTTCCGGAATTAGTGATGTGATGCAAAGATATTCAATGCCATTCTTATTCATAGTCTCAATATGATATCCATTTATGCGGATATCTCTGAAACTTATTAAGTTTCCGTGGGATTTAGGGGAATACAATGCATCTTGTATTTCAAATTTATTCCCCCTTGGCATTGAAAAACAAGCTCTTCCAGAGCCCATAATAATATTTGCATTCCCATATATAGTATTCACGCTTTCGGCGGAATTTTTTTAAATTTAGAGAGGAAAAATACTTTTTATCTTTAAGTATTGTGTGCGTTGTAGCACTGTCTGCCAGACATAAATCTCCATCCCGAATCTCAGATCTTGACATTTTCTGGATTTAAATTATTCATAAAAATGAATTAATAACTTATTTTACAACACACTTTTATAACAAAAAATACATATAACACAAATTTATAAAAAGAAAAAACATGTTATTTTAGTCAACTTGTTGGGCGTTGATATTTTCAGGATCAACGAGAAAATATCAACGAGGAAATCAGAAATATCGAGATGTGCATCATTATCAATGCCATCGAAAGAGGGTCCGGATTCATTAGAGATGAAGTTGGTTTTACCTTCCTTTTCTTTTCCCTTTTGGGATTTTTGATACAGATCGGCCAAATGCCTTGGTGTACGACATGTATTAGACCAATGTCCTTTCATGCCACATCTGTAGCAAGCAGTTTCATAATGCTTATTCACAGTTTTACCAACTTTATTTTCTTGAGAATATTTATCAATTCTCCCGGTGTTGAAATTATTAAAATAAAATCCTCTTCCTTGGCCTCGACCACGTCCACGTCCACGTCCTCGACCACGAACACGGCCTCTATCGGGTCCATGTCGTTGCCAATTATTGTAACTGGATGCTACAACATTCGCTTATGGGAATGGAGCTGATCCAGTTGGACGAGTCTGATGGTTCAACATCACAAGCTCATTATTTTGTTCAGCAACAAGAAGAGTTTGCATCAACTCTGAGTAAAGAGTGTACTCTTTTGGTCGGTATTGTTGCTGCAAGATTACATTTCCAGGATGAAATGTTTGGAGTGTTTTTTCGTTCATATCATAATCGTTTACTTTTTCTCCACATAACACCATCTTGGAAGTAATTCCGAACAAGGCAGAATTATATTCTCCCACACTTTTGTAATCTTGAAATCGGAGATTAAGCCACTTGTGTTTGGCTTTTGGTAAGATCACGTATTTTTGGTGATCAAACCTATCTTTGAGCGATTTTTAGAGATCTGCATGATCTTATTTTGTGATGTACTGATCTTTTAGACCATCATGGATGTGATGGCACAAAAATATCATAGATTGTGCATATTTCTCATATGATGTCGTTTTTAACTCATCAATGGTATCAAGGAGTTGTTTTCCTCTCAGATGCATTTTTACTCCTACTGCCCATGTCATATAGTTTTTCCTAGAAATATCAAGGGTAGTAATCTCGAGCTTTGCCAAATTTGACATGATTACTGTAAACATAAATTAATATTTTATTAATCATAAATTTAAATAAGATATTGTGATTTCAAGAAATACATAGCAATTTAAAACATAGGAGGCGCCGGGATAAATAGCGCAATTAAAAGAAATACAAGCGCATAGAAATATAAAATAAAAACCATTACATATTCCTCGGGGGAAAATTCCCCAACGAGCGAACTGTAGATACTAACAATTATTAAACCTATTACAAATATTAAAAATGGATTAAACATTTTTCTTCTTCTTCTTTGTAAAAACAAATGATTTTCTTAGAAAAGATTTTTGGTGAAGATGAGAGATTTTGAGTGAAAAGAATGAATGAAAGATAAGTATATTTATAGATTGCAAATACTGTTCATTGGCCGTTTTTATAGCCGTTTTATGACCGTTGAAAGTGGCAAAAAATCGATCTGAAAACTTTTGATAATCAATCAGATAAATTTACCAAATTTCAGATAAAATGGTTGAATACAGGCGGCCGAGCCTCTTTATATAAAAACCATAATAGAAACAAATATTAACAGCAAATTTATTGTAACGGAATCAACCATATTTAAACAGCAGATAAAATATGTGGCGGCTCAGCCGTCCAATATAATATTGACAATAAATAAAGTGCGATAAGTAATTATTGCGAAAATAATAAATTAATAATGGGGCAGCCAAGCTGCGCTCCGATAAATAATAACTGTAAAATTTTTGTCTTCTAGACGAAATTCAGAATGTCTTCAAGACATTCATTTCATGGAGGCAGAGCCTGCCATATGATTTGAAGGAGACATAGTCTACCATATGATCATGATCGTGAAGGCAAAGCCTTTCATAACGATCGGTTTGAGGAAGGCATCGCTTATCATCCCGAAACAATATATAAACGTTAATAGATTGATCATAAATTAAACCTTACCGAAATTATTTTATATTCTATATATAAGGTGAGATAATATATATATATATATATGAATGATGATAGTATATATTAATAAAGGAGAAATGATGAGTGAAAGAGGAGAGAGAGATCGAGTGAGTGAGTTATATCTGTGTGGTGAGAGGGAAAATGGTCAAAACCAATCCGAACTAAATTTGATGTATAAAAAAAAATTCGAACTAAAATATGGTGCCATTTACTACTTGAACTCAAAACAAATTCAAATTTTCTATCCGAACTACTAAAACTAACATGAATACAACATTGACCATAAAAACGTTACTAAACCTTGACAGAGTGCTGATGCGGCAGACATCATTGACACGGTGGATTTGGGTACGAAATCGACGTCGTTTTAATCTATCTAAACTAAAAAAAGAGAACAAAACGACTGTATGGTTGAACAAAAAAAAAAACAAATCTCATCCTCTTTCGCCTCCAATCATATCTCATGGCTGCTTCTTCAGTTCCACCGTCAACCGCCGCAACCTCCGTCCTCCGTAAATCGCTCCTTCTCTCTACCACCTATGGCTTCGCTCAAAACTCTTCTCCCTCAACACCTCTCTCTCCTCCTTGTCTGAATCTACTCACTGGTCTCAGAACCCTCTCCTCCACAATCTCCTCCCTTCTCTTCTCTCCAATCTTCAACGACTTAACTCTCTCTCTCACCAATGCTCCTCCGCTTCTTTCTCCGGCGGAAAGCTCCTCATGCAAAGCGACCTCGACATCGCTTCTTCCTCTCTCTCAACTCACATCAGTGACCTCGACCTTCTCTTCAGATCTGGTGTTCTCCATCAAAACGCCATCGTTTTATCCCTCCCTGCTCCTACCTCTGATAAAGACGACATTGCCTTCTTCATCAGAGATCTCTTCACTCGACTCCAAATCGGCGGCGCCGAGTTCAAGAAGAAATCGCCCGAGTCTCTCCTTCAGCTTCTCACTGATCGCGAGAAATCCGCAAGAATCATAGCTTAAGAAGGTAATGTCGGTTACTTAGTAACTCTCCTCGATCTCCACCACCATCCTCTGATTCGCGAACATGCTCTCGCCGCCGTCTCGTTGCTGACTTCCTCAAGCGTCGATTCGAGAAAGACGGTGTTCGAAGAAGGCGGATTAGGTCCTCTGTTACGATTACTCGAAACCGGATCTCCGCCGTTAAAAACTCGAGCCGCAGTGGCGATTGAAGCCACTCCTGAGAAATCGATAGCCTTCTCGAGTGCATCTTCCGCAGCAGAGCTGTGTCGCGTGACCATCGTAGTCTTAGGCCTCCCGAAATGCATCTTAGAGACGAATCGGGTGGATCGACGACCGGTAAAATCCGAGGAGTCCGACTTCGGATTTTGCAGAGGAGAAAAAGTAGGAGCCTTTGATAGCTGGGCAGAAGCTACAGTGGCGACTAAAACAGCGGCATATGAAAACGGAGGAAGTGACACGAGCAATCATCTCGTATATCCCTAAATCTAAATCTAAAACACAACTATGAAAACTCCCCTTTCTAAAATAATTTTTTTTTTAATTTATTTTTAATTCCAAAAATCAGTGTTTTACTTTCTTATCCTAGCTAAAATTAAAAAATTACATCTCATACCAGGGTATAACCCAAAACATATCGGATCTGACCCGAAATCTTTTTTAAAATTAAAATTAAAATCGACATCTCGTCTCTCAAAACTCAAACTTCTCTTCGAATTCAAAACCCGTTCTCACCCGTAACTGCTCTTCGTAAAACTAGGGATAACTGAGTCGAAATCAAAACCAAATCGAGTTCGATCGAAGATGGGACCAAAGACACGGGGGGAAAGAAGAGGACGATTGCTCGAAATGAAGAGGTAGAAGATACGAGGGGTTCGGATCTAGTTGTCGAAGTCTCCCGAACGAATGAAGAGGTAGAAGAAGAAGGGTTGAGTTTGCGATCTCCGGTTCGGATAGGTGAGGAACTCGGTCCGGTTGAAGATGAAGGAGATGAAGGAGAAGGAGGTGAAAGAGAAGGAGATGAAGATGAAGGAGATGGAGATGATGGAGATGAAGGAGATGAAGGAGATGAAGGAGATAAAGGAGATAAGGACGAGGAAAGTACCCACTTGGGAAGCAGCCGAACCGTGAGCGACCCCGTCGAGTCAACGGTAAGTAGTTGGATTCGATTGAATAATTAGGTAGAACTAGGGAAAACTAGTGTGATTTGAATTTCTGGGTTTTAAGTAATACTTGTATAAATAGGTAAAACTAGTGTGATTTTGTAAAACTGGTAGAACTAGATAAAACTTATAACTACGTAGAACTAGTCGGTAATATATTTTGGTAATACTTGGTAAAACTGTTTGTTACAGGATTCCGAGGAGGAAACGACAACACTACAACCTCTGAAAATGTACTTCCCGCCGACGGAGTATAAGAAGAAAATTAAGATATCCACGATGTGTTTTATCCACGAAGCCTTGAACACGCTAGAGAATTTGGATCCTCCGCAAAATTTGGATAAATTCCGAGAAAGTATTCCAGGCGCAGACTTAAACTGTCCTAGGATGTGCAAGACAAGGTTCAAGAACTTGGTACAACTGAAGTTAGTTATCTTTTGCATATGAATTATTTTGTGTTGTTATATTTTTAATCTTTCTTCATTGTTTACATTGACAGGACATTGATAGTATCCTGACACCAATAGGTGAAGAAGAAAACTCTCTTATGGCTAGAATCACGGAAGAAGATGATGACGATGATAAGCATGATGTCATTGTTGCAAGTTGGATGCAGCGTCATCGCAAAGGAATTACCATATTGTTTGAAGAGATGTACAACCAAGATGTCGCTTCCCGATTAGAAGAAGTACCTGAGAATGCGGTGAACGAGGAAATATCCACCAATGAAGGAGAGAGAAAAAAATGGATTTGTGCTCGATGTGCTCTGTGATGGTGATGTGCTCGATGTGCGAGTGCTCTGTGTGGAGGAGAAGGAGTAATAAATGGAGGGAAACCCAAAAAATTGGAGGGAAATGATGGAGGGAAAACACGTGTGCCGTCTTTTGGAGGGAAACACGTGCGTCGTCTTTTAGTCACATGTGCGCCCAAAAAATTACACATAGTTTTATAGAATATAGTAGTTATACGAAAGTTCTCAATAGTTTTACTTTGAGTGTTTTCAATTTTAATTAGTATTACCTATCCTTAAAATTTGTTTTTTTAGTTTTACAGTTGATTTAACTAGATAAACATATAATTCTGAGTGTTTTATGCATTAATATGTTTTAAAACTAGATTTATGTAACTTTTTAATCCTAAGTTGGTTATTATTTAAAACTAGATTTATGTAACGTTTTACAGTTGGTAATTTTGGTTTACGTTTTGTAAAATCAAAATTATTTTTTTCCATTTTCAACTTTAATCAGTAATACCAGTTTGACCAGTTATACGTTCTTTGCTTAGTAATACTAGTTTGACCAGTTCGACCAGATACCTGTTTTACAATACTCAATTGCAATTTAACATTACTTTCATCTAACGCAAGTTTCTTGTATATCCTAGCTTCTATCATCGACAAAGTAATCTCCTCCACTGATGTCTTCAACATTAAACTATACATGTGACTTTGGCATTTAAAATGTATGATGACGTTGTTGCTCATTGTAAACTGCCAAAACAATACAAAAAAAGTCAATCAGTATTACCAGTTTTACTAGTTATACTACATTTATCAGTAATACCAGTTTTACTAGTTATACTACATTTATCAGTAATATCAGTTTTACTAGTTATACTACATTTATCAGTAATAACAGTTTTACCCAGTTCTCCTATATCAAGAACTCAAAATGGATCGTTTTGGGTTCTAATCTACTTACGATTCAACTACATTAATCTATTTCATACCAATTTAAAGTCCTAATCGACCCAGAAACCATGGTAAAACACCCAATGCACAACCATATCAAATCCAATTCAATCCCTCAAATCCAAAATCCAAAACAAAGAACTTGAAGAATAAACCTCGATGCAGCTACAGAGGAGAAAGGCGAAGAAATGGCGGCGATGGAGAGCTCGGCAGCGGAGGAAACGGCGGCGAGAGGGCTCACTCCGGCGGCGATGGAGATCGAGCTTGATGGAGGAGTCTCGGAGTGAGTTGAGTGCGGGAGTGAGTCGAGTCGGAGTCGCGTCGAGTCTCTTTTTCGAAATTTTTTTTTTTTTAAATCAAAGCAAGGGCAAATTTGGAAGAACACATTTGATTAATGAATATAGGGGTATGGAAATGAAAGATGGATATAGGAGATTTGAGAATCAGTTTTAGGGACTTTTGAGACCATGTCTCAAGTGACACGCTGTGGAAGCCATGGACGGGAGTTTTCGTCTCAAAAGTCCCCAAATCTCAAACCAAAATCTGAGAGGTCCCTGTTATAAAAAGATTTTTGTTTTAAATTATTGTTAATTAAAAAAAAAAGGTTTATTACTTTGTTACCCTAGCCAAAACAGAGAAATTACAACTTATACCAAGGTTTTATCCGCCCACCCAAACCCTATCGTATCTAACCCGAAAACTGAACCCGATTTCTATAACTCCCAAATTCAAATCGAACAATCCCTGCATTTTGCGAAATCAAAACAGTTTTCTCTTCAACACTCTTCCTAAAACTAGGGATACTACTCGAGTTCTACTCCCAAATTGTGTTCGATCGATAACCCGTGTGTGCACAAAGATGGCTAAGACAAGGTGGGGAAAGAAGAGGACAAAGATTGCTCGAAATGAAGAGGTAGAAGATACTCAAGATGGAGAGAGGATGGCTGAACCGGTCGAGGAAGTCCGAACGAATGAAGAGGTAGAAGAAGAAGGAGAGAGGGAGCGATCTCCGGTTCGGATAGGTGAGGAATTCGGACCGGGTGAAGAAGAAGGAGATGAAGAAGAAGGAGTTAAGGACGAGGGAAGTACCCACTCGGGAAGAAACAGCCGAACCGTGAGCGACCCCGTCGAGTCAACGGTAAGTAGTTGGATTCGATTGAATAATTAGGTAGAACTAGGGAAAACTAATTCATTTTGGTTATGAAGAGTTTTGTGATTTGTTTGCTCTTGATGTCATTTGTAATATTATATGTGCAAGATTTCTGGGAACACGAATTATCGAGGTATAATTTGTGAACTTTGGGTTGGTGTTCCTATTTGAATTTCTGGGTTTTAAGTAATACTAGTATAAATAGGTAAAACTAGTGTGATTTTGTAATACTGGTAGAACTAGATAAAACTAGTCGGATTTTATACCTAATACTGGTATAACTAGGTAGAACTAGTCGGTAAAATTAGTCTGATGAGAAATTTCTGAAAAAAGTATAACTTGGTAATACTTGGTAAAACTGTTTGTTACACGATTCCAAGGAGGAAACGACAGCACTACAACCTCTAAAAATGTACTTTCCGCCGACGGAGTATAAGAAGAAAATTAAGATATCGACAAGGTGTTATATCCACGAAGCTTTGACAACGCTAGAGAATTTGAATCCTCCGCTCACTTTGGTTGAGAGGAACTGGTTTGAGAAGCATCCGCAGTTCAAACATATTTTCCACATGCCAAGGGACAAAAACCACAAGCTTATGGGCATGTGGATGTTCCTTCTTCGAACGGCATGCATCGAAAAGGAAAAGGAAGTTTGGTTCATCGTAAATGGCGTTTCCATCCGCTATGGTCTAAAGGAACACGCCTTGATATCGGGATTAGACTGCCGCAACTACCCAGTCGATTATAAGAAAGTTGGCAGTTTGAACTTTAAGAAGAAACATTTTACGCGATCAACAATTAGACTTCAAGACATGAAAGAAAAGCTAGAGGAAATGGTACCAACGGAACGTTCTCGAGAAAGGTTGAAGATGGCGGTCATCTACTTCTTATCCAGCATTGTTATAGGGCAGACAAAGTGTGGAGCAGATGCTACGCCCGTGGGGTCATTCTTTCTAAGAGCGGTGGGTGATCTTAACTTTTGTAAGGAATTTCTTTGGGGAGATTGTCATTCGATCACATGCTAGGAGAGATCAAGCACACGATGACTCATTTTGGAGGGGTCGTCAAGGAGGGTGTATTATGGCCGATTCCAGGTTTCTGTATTCCTATGGAGGTAAGTAAAAATTATTTGAGGTATTGGTCATTGTTACTAGTTCTTATAATTGAAACTAACTCTAACTATATGTGTGTTGTGTAGCTTTTAGCATTTGAGACAATTTCAGAATTGGGGAATAAATTTCGAGAAGGTATTCCAGGCGCAGACTTAAATTGTCCTTGGATGTGCAAGACAAGGTTCAAGAAAAGCGAAATGAAAGGGTTTCCTCTTTTGAAAATAAATGAAGAACTTGGTACAACTAAGGTTAGTTATCCTTTGCATATGAATTATTTTGTGTTATTATGTTTTTAATCTTTCTTCATTGTTTAAATTCACAGGACATTGATAGTATCCTGGCAGCTATAAGTGAAGAAAACTCTCTTCTGGCTGGAATCACGGAAGAAGATGACGACGATGATAAGCATGATGTCATTGTTGCCAGTTGGATGCAGCGTCTTCGTAAAGGAATTACCATATCGTTTGAAAAGATGTACAACCAAGATGTGGCTTCCCGATTAGGAGAAGAACCTAATAATGCGGCGAACGAGGAAATATCGACCAATGAAGGACTGGGAAACACGCCTTTAGCTGAATTGGTGGATCTCGTAAACACCATGAAAGAAGAGATGGGAGAACGGTTGAAGAAACTTGAGGACAAGGTTGATGGGTTGGACAAAAGAGTCACACCGTTGGAAGCTTATGTGAAGGAGCAATTAGGAGAGAACTAAAAGGTAACATTTTGGGTTCTTAAATTCTAAAATGAAAAGGTAACACTTGGTAATACTGGAGTATAACTGTATTCGATTGCAGAAGCCTGCAAACCCATTAGACGAGCATGCTGCTGCTTCCTCAGACCCACCAGCCGAGCATGTTGCTCCTTCCCAAGAAGAAGACAATGATATTTGGAGTTTAACCGTAAAAGATTTATGAAACAAAAAAAAGGTGTTAAACGGACTGTCCGGACTGGAGTGGACAATTACTTGAGTAGGCCAATGACAAGGTCAAGGCAAAATGCATGAGATGTGAAGACTATATCTTTGTCTTATGGTGGTTGTATGGATTTGTACTACTGGTATTACTATGTAAAACTATGTTGTCAGTTTTGTATTTGAATTCGTAGTACTGGTTTTATTAGGTAAAACTATGTTATCGGTAGTTGACTTCGTACTACTGGTAAAACTGAGTAAACTAGGACAAAATATGTAGTTTGTTTTTGAAATTGATTTCGTACTACTGGGAATAACGAGATTAACACATCGATTCTTACAAACAGAAAAGAAAGATAAGTCTTACAAAAGAAAGATAAGATAAGTCTTACAAAACAAAGATAAGTCTTACAAAAACTCCTTACAAAACTAAGATAAATCGATTCGACCCACAACACCCGCCACTAACTCCTTCAGCTTTGCAATCTCTTCACCATTGTTTTTAGCTCCATACGCATTTGCTGTATCTGAAATTCATGGTGTCCGAAGCTTCGAATCTTCTCGGACTGCTCATCAACCTCCTTCCTTAACTTAGTCACCTCTTCTTCGATAGCGTNATTGCATGTAAAGTATCTCCTTCCTAGGTCCGCTTCAGTTTGAAAGGTCTCCTCGATGATGCTTCCACCACATGTACATCTTTTAGGAATGCCATAGTCACCATCGGCGATGGCATAGTATCTGTCGTATAGCTCCTTGTTCCTCTTCGCATCATTGTAGTATGAGTCCATAATCAAATAAAAGAAAAGCTTGGTGGAAAAATGAGAGGAGATGTTTCGGGAATGAATGAGAGGGGAGGAAATATAAAGTATGAGTTTTCATCTCAAATGGAGGGAAACCCAAAAATTGGAGGGATTTCGATGGAGGGAAATAAAGGAGTGAGAGTTAGAAATAATGGAGGGAAACCCAAAAAAAATTGGGGGCATTTCGATTTCCACCCAAAATTTAGGCAAAATTTCTTTTGGATGTTTCCCACGTGCGCTGTCTTTTACTCACACGTGCGACAAATTTACACATAGTTATACAGAATATAGTAGTTATACGAAAGTTCCCAATAGTTTTACTTTGGGTGTTTAATTAGTATTACCTACCCTTAAAATTTGTTTTTTTAGTTTTACAGTTGATTTAAGTCGATAAACATATAATTCTGAGTGTTTTATGCATTAATATGTTTTAAACCTAGATTTATGTAACTTTTTCATCCTAAGTTGGTTATTATTTACAAAATGACATTAGACTATATTGTGTAGATTACTTCATAATAACCCACTATGATATAATTTCGTAATTTCCCACTTAATACATGTTGTAATATTTATTTCTGACGTTTACGACGCCAATAAGTCTGTTGAGTAATTTTGGTTTAGGTTTTGTAAAATCAAAATTATTTTTTTCCATTTTCAACTTTTATCAGTAATACCAGGTTGACTTTAATCAGTAATACCAGTTTCACCAGATACATGTTTTACAATACAAAAAAGTAATACCAGTTTGACCAGATACTTGTTTTACAAAACAAAAGCTGAAGATAAAATCAAACACTACTACAATTTCCAAATAACAACCATTGGAGTCCTTGTCTTGGCCGCATTTTATTTTGAGTCCTTGGACGCCGTTCCCCAGCCGATGGAAACCTTTTTACTTTCTTTCTTCCCTTTTTTTGACGAGATCTGGAGGTATGATCTGCAACTTTTTGATGTAATCTGGGACATTCCATTCAGACCTATTCGGCACTAAATAAATTGTCTTGTAATACGCCATTGCCCACAGCTCCGTCCAATAATATTTTGAACACAAATCATGTAATTGGATATCACGACCTCTATCTGTATGCCTTAGGAATTCAATGAAAGCGGCTAGTGCGTGCACACAAGGATACCTTTCAACATCGAACACCCTGCAACTGCAAGTTTTCAAGAGCAAGTTCACCAAATAAGGCTTTCCATCACTATCGATGACATTGTATTCAAGCTCGAAAGTGTTTAGCTCCGTCAAAATTAATTTCTCAGCAACAGCCCATAAATCATGCATGTAGTTCTCCACTAAAGACACTAGTTTACATCCAATCGCTCCAGACACGGCCTCCTTCTGATGTTCATTAAACCAATCAGAAACTTTTTTAATGATCATATCTAGCATGGGTATTAAGGAGTACCTCCTTGCATTATTAAAAACACTGTTTAAAGATTCCACACAGTTGCTTGTGTCTATGTTATATCTTTCTCCTAGAAAACAACACCTTGCCCATTTTTCTTTCTCGGTACTATCCTCCAGATACTTGGCCACAGAAGGATATCTCGTCTTAAAAGAACAATAAGCACTGTTGAACTCAGCCGATGTGTAAAGCCTACTGCACTGTATGAATCTTCATGCGAATACGTCTTTGTTGCAGTTACTGACATGACCTTTCACATTTTGGGACAAATGCCATATACAATACCCATGATGAGCCTGGGGATACACATTAGCTATGGCGCTGATGAAGCTTGCATTTCTATCACTGATAAATACCAATGCGGAAGAGTCCGCTACAACGCTTTTCAGCATCTCGAAAACTAGGTCCAACTTGCATTATTCTCACCATCGAGTACACCAAACGCTATGGGATAATGGTGATGATTAGGATCTTGAGCTGAGGCAAAAACTAGTACACCACCATATCCGTTCTTGAGAAAAGTTGCATCCACAATTATCACTTTCCTCATGACTTGAAACCCTTCAATGCTAGCTCCCAAAGCTATGAATAGGTACTTGATTTTTTCCTTCTCATCCAATTTCACACTTGTTATTGTACCAGGATTGACTTTCTCTAACATGTACAAATAACAAAACATCATCTTGTAGCTTTCTTCTGGGCTACCACGCAAATCACAAATCACAAACAACTTGCTTTTTCCCTCTCAATGCTCTAGAGTATGATATCTTCACATCAAATTATGTCTGAACAAGACCAATGATACTGTTAGGAGTTGGAGTTTCCATTTGACCTGGAAAAATATCATGCAAAAGAGATGCAACTAATTGTGGTGTGCATTTCCTCTTCATGTTGCTTGTACTCTAACTAGCCCGAGAGCATGTATGCATCTTGGTGTACCTTCTAATCGAGAAGGTATCTGTCTTTGGAATCCTTGCAGCTCGTAAACGCCATTTACAGCTTTCTTGACGACATTTTAGCACTAAACGCACCTTATCCGACTTTGTTATAGCAAAACCAAAACAGTTAACAAATGCGGCTCTATCCACCACCTCTTGCAATGCCTGCTTATTTGGAAATTCTTGATGTACACTCACACCCAAACCGTCTTCCCATGCCTCTATAAACTGACTAGATTCTACAACAGGTGGAAGCTCAACATATTCATCACGCATATCCGAATCATCATCTTTACTATCATCATCATCCTCTATCGCCTCATGTTGGTTTGCTTGTTCCCACATAGTTATAACATTAGCTCCGATTTCATCATCATTTGAATGCAACTCGTCATAGTTCATACCAAAAGAATTTTTGCCCGCTCTCGACAGTTGCTCGGGCGATTCCGATATAGTGATGACCTCCACAAACAAAATACATCTACGATTCTCTTTATCAATGGACGTTAGATAAACACAGAGATCCTCATCATCAGAAATAGCAAACTGTTCCTCACATCCCACCAGCAGTGGAATGTAACTCAATTGCAACTTAACCTTACTTTCATCTAACGCAAGTTTCTTGTATATCCTAGCTTCTATCATCGGCAAAGTTATCTCCTCCACTGATGTCTTCAACATTAAACTATACATGTGACCTTGGCATTTAAAATGTATGCTGACATTGTTGCTCATTGTATTCTGCCAAAACAATACAAAAAAACGAGATTAACTACATCAGTAATTCTAGTTTTACTAGTTATACTATATTTATCAGTAATACCAGTTTTACTAGTTATACTACATTTATCAGTAATACCAATTTTACTAGTTATACTACATTTATCAGTAATACTAGTTTTACCCAGTTCTCCTATCTCAAGAACTCAAAATGGATGGTTTCGAGTTCTAATCTACTTACGATTCAACCACTGAAATCCATTTCATACCAATTTAAAGTCCTAATCGACCCAGAAACCATGGTAAAACACCCAATGCGCATACCAAAATAATATGCATAATCAAATCCAATTTAATCCCTCAATTTACAAATCCAAAATCAACTACTCTTAGATTGAAGAACGAACATGGATTTTGAAGCTCGATGCAGCTAGAGGGAGGCGAAGAAACGGCGGCGATGGAGAGCTCGGCGGCGGAGGAAACGGCGGCGAGAGGACTCCGGCGGCGATGGAGAGCGAGCTCGATGGAGGGATCGGAGCGAGCGCTCGATGGAGGGATCCCAAATTTCTTTTATTTCTTTTGCGATTGTTTTGTTTTTTAAAAATATTTTATGAAAATGAGCAAGGACATTTTCGTCTTCACATATTTCATTAAAGATGAGGGGAATATGAAGATTAGTTTGGGATATAGAAGGTTTTGGTTTGAGAAATAAAGACATTTGAGATGAATGCTCCATGGACGGTGGTTGTGAGTGGGTTGTTGACGGATATGAGGATGGGTATTGTAATAAAAAAAAAATCGGGTTTTTGTTATAAAAAAAAAATAAACATACCAACCATACAAAACGACACCGTTTTGTTCTCTTTTTTTTAGTTTAGATAGATTAAAACGACGTCGTTTTCGTATCCAGATACACCGTGTCAATGACGTGTCTGCCGCATCAGGACTCCGTCAAGGTTGACTAACGTTTTTATGGCCAATGTTGTACTCAGGTTAGTTTTAGTAGTTCGATAGGAAATTTGAATTTGTTTTTAGTTCAGGTAGTAAATGGCACTGTATTTTAGTTCGGGTTTTTTTTTGCACATCAAATTTAATTTAGGTTGGTGTGACCTTTTTCCCGGTGAGAGAGATAGAGAGAAGAATGAGCGTAAATTATTTACTTCACACAACACGTATATTTATACAAGAGGATAAATGCGTCGGTAAGTGGAGCGGCAACTTTTGTGGGTAAGTAGGGGTGGGTGAATAATTAATTCATAACAAATGTAACTTTGTTTGCGCAAGTCAATGCTTATCAATGATCGATTGTCTACCACGAATATGATGCTTATCCACACCTCCTGCTTACTTACATTTTAAATTAAATTTAGTTTTGACTTTAAATTTACGAAGCTTTCCAAATAGTTTCTTAAAGTACAAGGATTTGAACAAAATAAAGTAACAAAACTTTTATAATTCTTTTATTTCAATTATTCAAAGGGAAATCGAACGCTTTTGCAACAAATCTATGAAAAACAGGAAACAATCAACGAGTTACAGAGCCTCAAGAATCCAAGAGAGCTCGACAGAAATATGGCAAATATGGAAGAGATGGTTTTCGTGATCAACATGTAATACCGTAAAATATCAGATTGAAAACTTGTGATTAAAATCAATGATTATAAACGATACAACAAAAAACGAATTATGAAAGAAACATTCGAGACAGAGCTATTCCAAACAAAGACAGAAACACAGAGTCGAGATATGATCTCTTTCCTTAATTCAATAAATCCTCCGTAGTGTAACGAAACTGTAGGATTTTTGAATCCCAGGGTACAATCTTGGCGAGACCGTTTCACAACCACTTGAAAGCGGAATCTACGAACTATATACTAAGATATACTATCGATGTAAAAACTTACGATTTAAGACAGAAGGACGAGGGAGAGATAGATTGTTCTTGTTGAACAAATTGTTCGGTGTATTGAAATGAGAGAGATGAAGGTCGTATATATAGGCGAGGAGGAGTGGCTGCCATGATGCATGACGTGACGCACGCACACCGGTGACACGCAAGGTGGCACCGCAAGGTGGCGCAAGGTGGCACCGTAAGGTGGCCCAAGGTGGCACCGTAAGGTGGCCCAAGGTGGCACCGCAAGGTGGCGCAAGGTGGCGCACAAGGAGAGTTGATACCGACATATAGCCGACATATGAGATGACTCGATTTGTTTTCCCATATCGGTTTTAAACCGATCCATGAAATTTATTGCAATTCGAGACAAAAAACGTTAATAGAAATTTGTCAAAAAAACTTCTTATTGGGCCGCTGGCCCATTCCAACAAGCCCACGAGCCCGGCTAGGCTAGACTAGGCGGCGTGCGCGTGGGGGCTCCCCATCCTCTCTCTATAACACCATGGGTATTAGCCTTTTGAACAAAGACAATACAATGTTTTTATTTATACTAGTAATTTTTTTCCATTTTTTCCAATACGGGACAAAAACACATGCAATTCATTTAATTAGCCAACACTTTTTTTGGGCTATTTCTCATTCACTTTCCAAATAATTATTTAGCCCATTTGACTTTATAATTTTGGTCCAACACAACAAGTTTTCATATTTTTTAGATCCAAATCCATAACTCTTTTATTGATGATAGAAATGCGAATCACAAGAAGTTGATCAAGATCTCATGTCGATCTTGATCGATGATCTCATGGCGATCATCACAAGCTCATGTCGCTTGTTTACACATTCATCATAAATCGCATAATCTGAAACTAAGAACATATTCAACGCTTTATACTTCGTCGATTATTCAACAGGAAACCCTCTCTTCTATTCCAAGTCTTCACATTCTCTTTCTATTGGCCATCTCTGCCTCCACGTCAGCTTTCTTACTTTGATAACTTGACAAACCCCTTTATCCATTTTTTCTGCATCTTAGCTGCCTGCATCGCTAAATGTAACTCAATCTGCATTTTGTCCATCTCCCTTTGAGCTTCCAACATTGCAGCTAACTCCGAATTCGCCGAGCCCCTTCCTCCTTTATTCCCACCATTACTTGCATTTCCTCCTCCTCCTCTGTTTGGCTCTTCCTCTTCCTCTACCGCGCAAGAATGTAGATGTGTGCCATAATCACATTCCTTGCAGTAATAAGACCAGAGATGATCCGGTACAGTCTCTTGACAAACATCGCAGTGAAAGATCAAACCGTTCTGGTAAGGAGAACAGTAGAGTAATGTTAGCGGATGCGCATGTTCTTCACGCTCCACGGACTCAGGCATAGAAACACATCCAACATGTAAATCATACTGGCATATAGAGCAGTTGTAAACGAACCCCGATCCATACTCACCACAGGCGTTGCACCCGTAAGTTGACGACTCGTACGGTGGAGAATAAAGCAGGGTCAAAGGGTGATCCGGGTGAGCCTTGTGACGAGTCTCACGTGGAAGCTCGAAACATGACTTGTGCAAGAAGTAATCGCACTCTGACTTTGTGCATTTGAAAGCTACACCTATTAGGTCTAGGTCGCAGCCAGAGCAGATGATCTCTTCTTCCACTTGGGCTTTGTGACCACGCAACGGATGGCTGTGGCTCGGATGTCTCACCGATGGTTTTTTTGAAGCCATTATAGCTAAAACCTTTTTTTTATTTGTGTTTGAGGTTATCTTTATTGCTTTTGTGATTCTTATTAACCTAAGGGGCTTCAAAGTATTTATAGTGAAAATAGTAAGACGACTTGTGATCATGAGTCTTCTCTAGGGTGGATTAGTGATGTGTTTTGGTTTGACTACTTTACCAACTTGTGCTTATATATTAACTATATTGGGACAATAATGTCACTACGCGCTAATATGATTGATTATACGATATATATATAAGATTGGTTCTCATTTGGGATTGAACCCATCCACCTCAAGCTGGAAATGTATACAACATATGAGTTGACAGTTACTTTGAGCCATTGACCCACCCCCCACCCACCCACACCCACCATAGTTACTTTGAGCCATTGACCACCCCCCACCCACCCAATAAATTCAAAGACCAAATAATGAGGGAATTTATGAATATGTATCTACTCATTGATTATCTTACTATTTGTTTATTAAAAAAAAATCATGATGCGAAGAGATTTTTAATATAGTTTCTTCACAATCTTTGCATGCGGGCATTGTGCAATTGCCATTTGCCAGGGAGGTTTAGAAGCAGTAAAAAAAGAGTACAAGAGTGTCGTGATATATCTCCATGCTCTACGGTTTTTAGAAACAAAACTCGGATCCATACTACACGATTATTCATAGAATTAACATAAAAATACAGCTTGCAATAATTCAACGAAAAGAGAAGATACAAACAAGTAAAAGGTGAACGATTTATAAAAACAAAAAAAAAGGTGAACGAGTTTCAAGATTCCGAGAGCTATATATATAGACGAGTTCATATTTTAGATCATGTTGAGCATATGCTTTCTGATATGCTCAAATTAATACCCTATAAGTACTAAAGCAGTTGTTATAGTATATGTAGGTGTCGAACACAAGAACTCAAGAAAGTCACACAATATATTATATAGACTCGAATTAAGCTAAACCAAACAATGTAATTAAATGCAAATGCGTAAATTAAACAAGTTGTAAGTCAATTGGAAAGAAGATAGGCTCATGGTATTTCTCAGAAATTCAATGAATGTAGATAAACTAACTAACATGATTCAGATTTAGCGCGGTTCTTGAACTCAAATCACTAAAGTATAGCTAACCAACTCTCGTTGCGAGAACTATTTAAGTCTAAATCCTAGAATTCCAAATCTCTTTGCGAATCCTAAACTCTAAACCAGCTTTTAGTTCAAGTTTGATTTGTTCACAAAATAACTAAACCAAATCTCTTTGCGAATAGTTATTTTGCTCACCCTAAGTTCTATCAGGTAATTAATCGCACTCTCGTGCCTAACCAATTATCCTAAGATCTAAGTTCTAGGTGATCAGTCTAGAATTAGCTTTGAGAACAACCTAAGGCGAAGAACTAATTCATATGGTGAATCCTAATCATTCAATTAACCTAACATTCAGAGAAAACCCTTATGAGAACCCTGAACCTAACAAGAGAACTACTCAGACATGGTAATTGAAACAATAAACATGACTGAAATAATACTCAGATAAATAATAAAAAGTAGAGTAACAAGAGGGTTCGAAATCTTCTCTCGGACGAATAGAGTCTCCGACTTGTCTCCCTCAGAAAGCTCTCTCACAAAACCCAGAATAAAGGCGTAATAGCCAAAGTGGCTTAAAAACCTAACTTAAACTCCTAAAACATGTTTTGAGCTAAATTGTAAATAATAAAGTCTTCTGGGCAATTTTGCAATTCTTCAACTCTTCATATAAAGTCGCGACTCGTGTCTGCTTCAGTGAATATCGACCGATACTAGTCAATATCGATCGATACTGAGGCTTCAAAACGGGTACTCAGCTACACGAACTTCTGCTTTGCTCCAAAATGCTCCAGAAAGCTCTAATATCTCCAATTATGCTCCAAACGTGTTAAAACCTGTAAAAGACTCTAAAACACTACAAAATAGTAGAAAGACTCTATAAAACGGACTTATATCATGGCTTAAATGGGGTAAAAACCATGATATATCAACTCTCCCAGACTTAGCCTTTGCTTGCCCTCAAGCAAATAGAAGACTAAACCAGAGAAAGAGGTTTGAAAACACGGAGACTCACAAGTCTATGAAACATTGCAATGACCCCCAAGCACCCAAATGTCACCTAACCAGTTCCAAGACTAACCACCATGTACTTCTCCTTAGGCATTCGCAGCTTCCCCAGACTACACACATTATCTCGCAGCATTGTTCAATTAAACCCATCATCGCCAGATTCATGGCTGTGATTAATACCAAGACCCTTCTAGATTCATTCCCAAACAATATCATGACAAAGAACCACCCAATTTCACACTTTTTGTATCACTTTCTCTCCCCCAGACTTAGCCTTTATTTTGTTCTCTTTTTTTTTTTAGATTCGCATATACACNCTCTTCATCAGGGACCGTAGTCACATTTCTGACAACAGTACAACCATAGATTATCCGGTATAGTTTCCTGACAAACATCGCAGGTGAAAATTAGACCCTTTTCACAAGGAGAACTGTAGAGCAAAGTGAGCCGGTGCGCGTGCTCGTCGTGCTTCATGGTCTCAGGCATAGACACACACCCGACATGAACATCGTACTGGCAGATAGAACAGTTGTAACTGAACCCGGATCCGTACTCACCGCAGGCATCACACGTGTAAGAGGACTGATCATACTGTGGGGAATAGAGCAGGGTCAAAGGGTAGTTCGGGTGAGACTTGTGATCACGAATCTCACGCTGAAGCTCGAAACATGACTTGTGCAAGAAGTAATCGCACTCTGACTTATACTCAAGAGGTGGATAATTGCAAATAACTATTCTAAGTATAGAATTATCATTACTGAGTTGGGCAAAAAAATCAATAACGTTGACATAATGAATGATGTGCGTGAGCACAAACACTTCATTCTGATCGAATTATCATTACTGAGTTGGGCACAAACACTCGAATTATCATTACTGAGTTGGGCAAAAAAATCAATAATCGTTATTTGCAAATGCACTGCGAGGACATGCTCAAAACCGGGCCTGAATATAAACATCAAAACACATATTTCACAATAAATCAATAAAATATTATCTTCTAACTAAA
>PKMM01054153.1:0-15304 GCA_002933915.1 Eutrema heterophyllum
AAGATTTCTTGTATGTTTTGCAATCCTCTACATTGCTTATACTTATATACATATCATTCTTCCCACACCTTTATATGAAGATTCCATCTCTTTAACTTATCTGCGTGTTTGTGAATTGTGTATTAGATTTGTGCTTTACGATTTTTCTCTCTCTTTAGGCGCTCTTGAAATTATAATTATGATATCATATTGAATTTTTACAGGATTTTTCTGTACTAATGATTTTTACACAATTTAGAAAGTGATTTTTACACAATTTACAAAAGACGATGACTTGAAGAGTCAACCCTGGTCTTTTTCCGTATTGTCCCACCAATAATTTCAATTCTCTCTTTCCTCTTCAATCTTTTATCTTTTTCCTCAGAATCCTCTTCACATCGACCACATGTTATTTCATCAATCGACAGCAAAACTGACAAATCAATGTAATACAAGTTAATCCAAAATGTGTGGAAATTGACTATTCAACACAGACTTTTTTTACTCTCTTCGTTCAACGTGAATAACACTTCGTAGAAAGACTAGATGGTGAGTCAAGCTGAGTGGATTCGGAGCACTAACTATATGTATATAAAGAGATGGCATGAAACCAAGTTACCATCACAATTTCCATTTCTCGCTTCTTTTTCATTATTGATTTTCAAGAAAGTTAAAGAAGAACGAAAGGCTCTTGAAACTCAATGAGTATCATTCATATTGCTCTTTCTTTTCTCTTCTCGTTTGTTTTTATTTTTCAAGATTTGTTTGCGTCTCCTACTAGACACTTGTGTCGTCCAGAACAAAGGGATGCACTTCTCGAGTACAAGAACGAGTTTGAGATTCGGAAGCGTTCTTTTGATCAGTGTTATATTAATGGTAGCTATGTGAGCCCTTATCCGAAGACGGAGTCATGGGAAAATAACACTGATTGTTGTTATTGGGATGGTATCAAGTGTGATGCCAAGTCCGGGGAAGTGATCGGGCTAGACCTCAGATGCAGCTGTCTCAACGGCAAGTTTCGTTCCAATACCAGTCTTTTTAGGCTTCAAGACTTTCGTTTTCTCACCACTTTAGACCTTTCAGATAATGAGTTACATGGTCAAATCCCGTCCTCAATTGGAAAACTTTCTCTTCTCACTTCTCTCGACCTTTCTGGTAATCGTTTTTTTGGCCACGTTTTTTCTTCGATTGGAAATCTTTCACATTTCAACTCTCTCGATCTTTCTCAAAATCACTTTTCGGGTCAGATTCCGTCTTGGATTGGAAATCTTTCGCATCTCCAATTTCTCAATCTTAATGATAATCAGTTTATTGGTCCGATTCCAACTTCGATTGGAAATCTTTCGCATCTCGAAGTTCTCGGTCTTTCTAATATTCAATTCATTGGTCCGATTCCGTCTTGGATCGGAAATCTTTCACATCTCGAAATTCTCAGTCTTTCTAATAATCAGTTTATTGGTCAGATTCCTTCTTGGATTGAAAATCTTTCGCATCTCGAAGAACTCAATCTTGATAATAATCAGTTTATTGGTCCGATTCCAACTTCGATTGGAAATCTTTCGCATCTCGAATTTCTCAGTCTTTCTCAAAATCAGTTTTCTGGTCAGATTCCATCTTCAATTAAAACGCTCTCTCATCTCGAATATCTTTCCCTCAGTAGAAACAAATTCACTGGTGAAATCCCAGATTCTTTTGCCAGTTTGAAAAATTTGACATGGTTAGCTGTTGGTTCCAATAAGCTTAGTGGTGATTTTCCCGTTTCACTACTAAATTTGACAAAGCTGTCGTATTTATTACTCGATTCCAATCAACTCACAGGAACACTTCCTCCAAACATTAGCTCACTCTCAAACTTAGAGTGGTTTTACGCATATGACAACGATTTCGTTGGAACCATTCCTTCTTCTCTTTTCACCATTCCTTCTTTGAGAGCTATTAATTTGTCAAATAACAACTTCACTACGATTGACTTGAATGCAATCTTATCATGTTCCAAGTCACTCTATTCATTGGATCTCTCAGGCAACCATGTTTCAGCCACAAACAAAAGTTTAATTTCAGATCTGGGGATAGGTTATTTAAACTTGTCAGGCTGTGGTATTACTGAATTTCCAGAGATCATAAGAACCCAGCAGTCTATGGAGACTCTTGACATTTCCAACAACAAAATCAAAGGTCAAGTGCCTGGCTGGTTATGGACGCTACCAAATCTGACGTACGTGGATCTTTCCAACAACACTTTCATCAGTTTCGAAAGATCAACGAAACATGGGCTATCCTCAGCCTTGTGGTACCTATCTGGCTCCAAAAATAATTTCACAGGAAAGATTCCTTCCTTCATATGCGCATTGAGCTCTCTAGACATTCTCGATTTATCTGACAACAACTTCAATGGTTCAATCCCTCTTTGTATGGGAAATCTCAAGAGTACTCTTTCGGTTCTAAACCTTCGACAGAATCGTCTTAGTGGAGGTCTTCCGAAGAATGTATTTGAACGTCTAAGGTCGCTTGACGTCGGTCATAACCAACTCGTGGGAAAGCTTCCAAGATCTTTGATCCATTTCTCTGCCCTTGAAGTTCTAAATGTGGAAAGCAACAAAATCAACGACACGTTTCCGTTATGGTTGAGTTCTCTACAAAAGCTGCAAGTTCTTGTCTTACGCTCCAATGCATTCCATGGACCGATACATCGAGCCTCGTTCCTTCAGTTGAAAATCATGGACATCTCACATAATCACTTCAGTGGAATTTTGCCATCTGATTATTTTGTGAAGTGGAGTAAAATGTCATCACTTGGGACAGAGGAAGATCGGTCGAATGAAAAATACATGGGAGATTCTAATGGCTATTACCACGATTCAATGGTTTTGATGAATAAAGGTGTAGCGTTGGAGCTGGTACGTATCCTGGAAATCTACACAGCACTCGACTTCTCCGGAAACAGACTTGAAGGCGAGATTCCAAGGTCCATTGGCCTATTGAAAGAGCTTCACGTGCTCAACTTGTCAAACAATGCCTTCACTGGCCACATTCCATCATCAATGGGGAACCTGACAGCGCTAGAGTCACTGGACGTTTCCCAAAACAAGCTTTCAGGAGAAATTCCGCAAGAGCTAGGGAATCTCTCGTCCCTTGCGTACATGAACTTCTCCCATAACCAGCTTGTCGGTCTAGTACCTGGAGGCACTCAGTTTTGGACGCAGAATTGCTCTTCTTTCGAAAACAACAGTATGCTTTTTGGCCCTTCTCTGGACGAAGTTTGCAAAGATATTCACACGCCCTCATCGCAACAGTATGAAACGCCGGAGCCAGAGGAAGAAGATGAAGAGGTGTTTAGTTGGATTGCAGCTGCAATAGGATTTGTACCTGGCATTGTATTTGGACTGACGATTGGATACATACTGGTTTTATACAAACCAAGGTGGTTTACGAGTCCTTTTGGCCGAAACAAACACAGAAGCAGAAGCACCACAACTCATTAAGAGAGGTAATGTTCTGAATTTGATAGAATAAAAATTGTATATTATAATAGAATTTTTCTGGGTTAATGAATAAATTATATTAACGTTTTTCGTTTGTATAGCCTTTATGAAGAATCTTTGGAAAAAAAAGAGAAAGAAGCAACCAAACCAAAGGACTGTAGAGAAGAAGCTTGGGGAGAAGGCAACCCATTTATCAGTGTCTTAATTTCAGTTATTGTTTCCGGTTTAGTTTGGTGTGTTTCTCTTTTACTCTGTTTTTAGCCAATGTTTGTGTTTCTCTGAAATTGAACAATGAACAACTCTGTTTTCAAAGCTCAAACTTATTCCCATGATTTGAGAGAGGTATTAATGTTCTTGCTCCGACTGTGTCCGACTAAATCAATCCCTCTTCTACCAAATGGAGAACAAAGATTTTTTATTATTAATTTTTAACTGTATAAAATGATAACTTAATTAGTTTATCGAAATAGATTTTACAAACATGTGAAAAAATCAATTTATTAGTATTGATACTATATGTTTTTTTGTTTTTTTTTTTTGGTTTTACAAATATGTTTTTTAACTCCACTAATATGTTTTTTTTTTGGTTTTACAAATTATTAACCTTACGTAAGAGAACTTTTTTTTTGACGACAAATATAATTTATTAACGCTATGTAAAGACCGGACTCAACGCAAGGGGAGCCAATTCGGGATCGAATTACAAACGTGTGAAAAAATCTAACAGCTTTTCAGTTGGGGAATATATATATATATTTGGGGAAAAAAAATAAAGAGAACTAGTTTGTAGAAGTTTAGATTATATATTCTTTACAGGACTTAACTCGCGCTATAATTGCACGGGGTAATTTTTTAAAAAAAAATTGTTTTGAAATTTAAGAAAAATTGCTTTTATTTCAATTTTATAATATTTTTAACTCTTGATTATAGATAGAGTTTTCAAACGAAATAATTTGTCTATTTAACCCGTTTTGCAGTGGACTAAAATATTATTCAAGCAAACCCGCAAAACCTATAATCTTGAAAACATAACTATAATATGCCCCGTTTAATGACTATAGTTTTGGAGTTAGGTCACGAACTCTTAAAAAAAATCAATTTTCTTGTGTCTAACTTTTTATAAAATTAGTAAAATATTTTTCAACTTTTATTTTGGTATATATTCAAATAAAATATAACAAATTATAATGAAAAATATAGCAAGATTTCGAAGAGGTTTTTTTTCTTCAAATGTATATGGATTGATTATTATTTAAAAACTAGAGTAGGTTCCGCGTGATACGCGGATAAAAAGTAAAAAAAATTAGATTCTAAAATTGATAATATGCTTAATTATGACCCGTATAGTTATATTTTAAATTAAAATCCCGTTTAGTTATCCATGAATTACGTTTAGTAATTAGTATTTAAGAAAATTCAAAATTGATTCATATTACACATTCCTTTAAATGAATGAGAGGGTTCCAGAATTACCAAACACACGATAACAAATTTTTCTTCTTCTAATTTTATATATTATGAATCGTATATATTTTTTATATTTAACACTTTTTATTGGTAGTTTTTATTTTTTCTCTTATTTTACTTTTTCAATGTTATTAGTTCTATTATATAAAACACAATTCTTTTTTTTGTTATTTTTATTTGGTAGTTTTTATTTTTTCTCTTACTTTACTTTTTCAATGTTATTAGTTTCCATTATATAAAACATAATTCTTTTTTTTCCTTTTTGTTATTTTGTATTTTTAGAAAATAAATAACTAACAATAGTAAAATTTATATTATTACTTTGACACATATCGCGATCTTAATTAACAACGATACAAGTCATGATTTGCTTGTTTAGAATTTGAATAAGATAAGTAAAAGATGGAAGTACACATTTAAAAATTAAAAACGTGTAGATTATTATATAGAGTTTGGTCGTGATTGTATATTAATAATTTTCCTTTTTCAAGTTTCATTTTATCATAATGGAAAAGATTATAAACTTTTAACTTTGGTCGTATATTAATAATTTTACTTTTACGTTTAGAGTATATTTATAATTTCCTTTTTAAAAATTTGGTCGTGGTTGTAGATTATAAACTTTAAAGTTTTTTTTTTATCACTCTCCTTTATATAAGTTTTCCTTACTTGTTCTTACTTTTTCATTTTGCAAGATTGCTTTTTTTTAGTTTAACATTTTTTAATATTTATTTTAATTCATTTTTACTTTTTTAATTAAATTGACACATGTCAAAATCTNTTAAAAGATAATTATATATTTTCGTATTTCAATTATATTTTCTTATTTGTAATGACATATGTAAATAACTTACAAAATAAAATTCATTTTCAAAAATATCTTATTAAATAATATTATAGAGATTCTTGAGAGATGTATATCCTATAAAAAAAAATTTGTTAAATGGAACAACTTGACAAACAACGAAGATAACAACGCATACTAGACGGTATAATTAGTTTAGATTGTTAAACATCATCCAAATAATATAAAGGGTTTAATGCAAAAAAACCCGTAAGCTTTATTTTTTTTGCAAGAAAAAACTCTCACCTCAAAAAAATGCAAGTCAAATCCCTGAACTACAAAGTCACCCGCAAAACAACCCCTGGTCGTGTATAGGTTTTTCAAACCGTATATACCCGTGTATTGATGAGCAAAACGACGTCGTTTTGACTCTTTTTTAAATCCAGAAAATACAAAACCAAGATTCGAACTCATGACCTTCTATACTATTTACACATTTGCATTACCATTGTGCCAAGATCAATATTATTGTGCTACCCAATATAATTATATTTATATATATTAAAATGATGTGTTTTGTCATTTGAATATTTGTGACGGTTGTCTTCGGTTTTCGCGGTTTTGACGGAAAAACCTGATTTCGCGGTTTTGAAACCAAAATCAAAATCACGTTTTCCCAACAAAACCAAGAAATCATGTTTTTCGGCCAAATCCGCAAACATGTGTTTCACGGGAAAACCGCAAAATAAGATTTTCCGGTCAAAACCGCAAAATCACGTTTTCCCGCAAAACTGCAAAAACACGTTTTCCCATCAAAACCGAGAAATCACAGTTTCCCGCCAAAACCGCAAAATCACGTTTTTCCCCAAAATCGCAAAATCGCAAAATCATGTTTTCTCGCTAAAACCGAGAAATCATGTTTTCCCGCCAAAATCGCAAAATCACGTTTTCCCACTAAAACCGAGAAATCACGTTTTCGCGCCAAAATTGCGAAAACCGTGAAACGCGTTTTCGCGGTTTTGGCTGGAAAGATTGATTTCTCGGTTTTGATGGGAAAATCAGATTTTGCGGGTTTTGAAAGGAAACGCGTTTTCGCAGTTTTGGCGGGAAAACGTGATTTCTCGGTTTTGACGGGAAAACACATTTTCGCGGTTTTGGCGGAAAAACGTGATTTCTCGGTTTTAACGGGAAAGCCAGATTTTGCGGGTTGTGAAAGGAAACGCGTTTTCGTGGTTTTGGCGGGAAAACGTGATTTCTCGGTTTTGACGGGAAAACACATTTTTGCGGTTTTGGCGGAAAACGTGATTTCTCGGTTTTGGCGGGAAAACGAGATTTTGCGGTTTTGGCGAAAAAACGTGATTTTGCGGTTTTGGCGGGAAAACATGATTTTGCGTTTTCCCCGGGAAACGCGTTTCACGGGTTTTGCCGAAAAACGTAATTTCTTGGTTTTGACTGGAAAACGCATTTTGCGGTTTTGGCGGGAAACCGTGATTTCTCGGTTTTGATGTGAAAATGCGTTTTTGCAGTTTTTGCGGGAAAACGTGATTTTGCGGTTTTTATGGGAAAATCTTATTTTTCGGTTTTCCCGTGAAACACGGATTTGGCCGAAAAACATGATTTCTTGGTTTTGTTGGGAAAACGTGTTTTTGCGGTTTTGGCGGGAAAACATGATTTTGATTTTGGTTTCAAAACCGCGAAATCAGGTTTTTCCGTCAAAACCGCGATAACCAAAGACAACCGTCATAAATATTCAAAGGACAAAACACATCATTTTAATATATATAAATATAATTATATTTGTTAGCACAATAATATTGATCTTGGCACAATCGTAATGCAAATGTGCAAATAGTATAGGAGGTCATGAGTTCGAATCTTGGTTTTACATTTTCTGGATTTAAAAAAAGAGTCAAAACGACGTCGTTTTTTGCTCATCAATACACGGGTATATACGGTTTGAAAAACCTATACACGACCAAGGGTTGTTTTGCGGGTGACTTTGTAGTTCAGGGGTTTGACTTGCATATTTTGAGGTGAGAAGTAAAGCTTACGGGTTTTTTTGCATTAACCGTTTTTTGGCAAAAACCGTGAAATGCTTCTCGGTTTTGGCGGGAAAACGTGATTTTTCGGTTTTAGCGGGAAAACGTGATTTTGCGATTTTGGCGGGAAAACATGATTTCTCGGTTTTGGCGAGAAAACATGATTTTGCGGTTTTGGCGAGAAAACGTGATTTTGCGGTTTTGGCGGAAAACTGTAATTTCTCGGTTTTGATGGGAAAACGCGTTTTTGCTATTTTGCGGTTTTCCCGGGAAACACGTATTTGCGAATTTGGCCGAAAAACATGATTTCTTGGTTTTGTTGGGAAAATGCGTTTTTGCGATTTTGGCGGGAAAACGTGATTTTGATTTTGGTTTCAAAACCGCGAAATTAGGTTTTTTCGTCAAAACCGCGAAAACCAAAGACAACCGTCAAAAATATTCGAAGGACAAAACACATCATTTTAATATATATAAATATAATTATATTGGTTTATACAATAATATTGATCTTGGCACAATGGTAATGCAATTCTGTTTATAGAGTAGGAGTTCATGAGTTTAAATCCTGGTTTTGCATTTTCTGGATTTAAAAGAGATTCAAAATGACGTAGTTTTGCTCATCAATACACGGATATATACGGTTTGAAAAACATATATACGACCAGGGGTTGTTTTGCGGGTGACTTTGTAGTTCATGGGTTTGACTTGCATTTTTTTAAGATGAGGGTTTTTCTTGCAAAAAAAATAAAGCTTACCGGTTTTTTGCATTAATCCCTAATATAAATCAACGATTTCGAAATATTATAAAACAAATCACAAAGTCAGTGAACAAATCATATAAAACAAATTCGAATAAAGAAAAAATGTATTATGCCAAACAGCCAAAAGAAAGCAAACAAACAAATAGATAACAAAAATATTGACTGACCTTTACTAGTTGTCCGGCGCAGTGGACAAAAGACGAAGACTTGAAAAGTCAACTTGCAGTCTTCTTCCTTATTGTCCCACCAATATTTTCACTTTTCTCATTCAATCTCATCTTCTTCCTCAATCCTCTGAACATCCATTGACCTTAAATACTTGATCTTCACTATTGACTCTTTTTCTCTCTCTCTCTCTCTCTCTCTCTAGATATTCCGTCAAAGCTATGGAGAATCTCTGTTTTCGAAACTCTGTTTCTCTCTTTATGACGACGGTGATTATTGTTCTTCTTCCTCGTCGCACTCTTTCTGCTACTTCTACATATTCTCGTCGTCCCGATAAGTTTTACGTCAACTGTGGGTCGGATTCTGATGTCACTTATGGTGGTCGGACCTTCGTCGGAGATATGATCTCCGGTGGTAACTCCGTTTCCTTCACCAAGAAAGGAACTGAAGCCAGCAACCAATCTGGATCGTCCACTGCGCCGGAAATCTATCAGACGGTTAGGATCTTCAGACGCCCTTCTTCTTACAAGTTCCAACTCGATCCTGTTGGTTTAGACTTTGTACGTCTCCATTTCTCTGCTGTCTCTTCTCGGACAGAGCTTTTAACTGCTCGTTTCACTGTCTCTGCTACTTCTGGTTCTCGTCATCACTTTAAAAATTTCTCGCTTCAGAATTTTAATGAGACTCCACGAGTTGAGGAGTTTCTCCTGATGATTGATTCGCCAAACTTCGAAATTCGATTTGTGCCCGATCGTTCCTCTGTAGCTCTTGTCAACGCCATCGAAGTGTTCTCTGCTCCTAATGACCTCGAAATTCCGTTAGACTCCGACAAGAATCTGCATACGATTTACAGATTAAATGTAGGAGGCGAGAAAATCACACCGGAAAACGACACTTTGGGACGTACTTGGTCACTAGACGATGACTTTCTCAACCAAAAAGATGCTGCAAGAAACAATCGAACAACACAAAAGCCTAACTACGAGTCAGGGTCAGCGACGGAATTCACAGCACCAGCTTTTGTCTACCAGACAGCTAAAGCAATAAACCGTAGCTCGAGTGAGCTAACGGATATGTTGATGAACATTACTTGGTCGTTTAAGGTCAAAAGTAACTCAAAGCACTGCATCAGGACTCACTTCTGTGATATCTTGAGCGAATCACAAAACCCCGACTCTGATTTCTATCTCTATGTCAACGGGAATTTGCGAATAGATGTAAAGCCTTCAGAGCAGGGTAGGTTGGTCACTCCGTTTTATATCGATGTCGTGAATGTCTCTGATGGTTCTGGGCTCTTGAATATTAGCATAGGTACTAAGGAACTCCGTAAGGATGCTGGTTTTCTGAATGGTCTGGAGGTGATGGAGTTTTTGAAACAATCTGGTTCGGAATCTTCAGATAAAAGTACTGTCCGGGTTTACATCATTGCTGGCTGTGTTGTTGCTGCATCGGTTCTGGTATTGAGTTTGCTGTTTATGGTTTTCTTGAAGCGGAGGAGATCAAAGAAGAAGAAGTCAGACGTTGAGGTCACTGAATGGTCTCCTTTGCCATTGTACAGAGGTGGTGGGAGTTCCGACAATAGACCTTTTGATCCGGTCCATAATTCGCCACTACGCACCAATAGATCTTTTGATCCGGTCCATAATTCGCCACTACGCACCAATAGACCTTCTGATCCGGTCTATAATTCGCCATTACGCAACCTAAACTTAGGCTTGACAATTCCCTTCACAGACATTTTGAGAGCTACAAACAATTTCGACGAGCAGTGGTTGATCGGGAGAGGCGGTTTCGGAGATGTTTACAAAGCCATTCATCCAGATGGAAGCAAAGCAGCTATCAAGAGAGGCAAGACCGGTTCAGGACAAGGAATATTGGAGTTTCAAACAGAGATTCAAGTCCTGTCAAGAATCCGGCACAGGCACCTCGTTTCTCTAACGGGTTACTGCGAAGAGAACTCGGAGATGATCCTTGTCTACGAGTTTATGGAGAAAGGTACGCTTAAGGAGCATCTATACGGCTCGGATTTGCCTTCACTGACATGGAAACAGAGACTAGAGATTTGCATCGGAGCAGCCAGAGGTTTGCATTATCTCCACAGTGGGTCAGAAGGAGCTCTCGAAACATACTACTAGATGAGAACACCGTAGCCAAAGTTGCGGATTTCGGGCTCTCGAAACTCGCGGTTCGTAATCAAGATCCGATCAATATCAGCACTAACATCAAAGGAACATTCGGTTACCTCGATCCAGAGTATCTGCAGACACACATCTTGACGGAGAAAGCAGATGTGTACGCGTTCGGAGTCGTTCTCCTCGAGGTCTTGTGCGCGAGACCGGCTCTCGATCGTTATCTTCCTCACGAGGAAGTGAATCTAGTAGAATGGGCGATGTTCTGCAAATCAAAAGGGATAATCGATGAGATCTTAGATCCGAAATTGATAGGTCAAATCGAGTCGACTTCGTTGAGGAAATTCATAGAAATCGCGGAGAAGTGTTTGAAAGAGTACGGCGAAGAGAGGCCGAGCATGGGGGATGTGATCTGGGATCTGGAATATGTTCTACAGCTTCAGATGATGCCGATTCACAGAGAACCTCACGAAGATAGCGCCGTGACGATCTCCGGCGGAAGCTCGATGGTGATTCCGAGGTTAATGGTGAGTGATTCGTTTAGCTCAAACTCGATTGTTCAGAAGAATGAAGGGAAGAGTAGCTACGGAGGTACAGATTCATCGGAGAGTCGAGTTTTCTCCCAATTGAAGATCTCTGAAGCAAGATAAAATCTAAAAACCTTGGAAAAGCGTCTGGTTTAACTATAATCATTTGAAAACAGATGCAAAATAACGAGTCAGGTGGAAGTGGATTTGAGCTGCAATAGGATTTGGACCTGACATTGTACTGACGATTGGATACATACAAACCAAAGTGGTTCGCGAGTCCTTTTGGCTGAAAGAAACACAGAAGCAGAAGCACCACATCTCTCATTAGAGAGGTAATCTTCTGCATTTTTTTTTTCTTCTAAGAAGGTAATCTTCTGAATTTGAATGATTAAACACTATATATTATAATAGAATTTTCTGGATGAATGAATAAGTGAAAATAATGTATTAAGCTACTTCTTTGTTTGTACAGCCTTCTTAAACCCAAGATGAAAAATCATTGAAAAAGAGAATGAAGCAACCAAACCAAATGGACGGTAGAGAAAGAAGCTTGGGGAGAAAGCGACCCATTTATCAAGATGGTACAAGGTATCTGCATTTATCCTCAAACAAATCTTGAACATTTAAAACTACAAATCTTGAACATTTGAGGACATAAGAGGTAAACATGTGAAAAGGTCATTACTTTTTCTTGTCAATGTTTGGGATTTCACTTTTCTCAGCCTTTCGTTTGTATAGCCTTCTTAAACTCTAGATGAAGAATCATTGAAAAAGAGAATGAAGCAACCAAACCAAATGGACTGTAGAGAAAGAAGCTGGGGGAGAAAGCAACCCATTTATCAGTGTCTTAATTTCAGTTATTGTTTCCGGTTTAGCTTGGTGTGTTTCTCTTTTACCAAAATGAAAAGTCAAAAACTATATTAGAAAAAAAATGTTATAATTTTTATAAAAAATCTCCATCCACTCAAAACCATAGTAATTAAAAACAAAATAAATAGATAATTATTAATGGTGACTTATTACAATGTATATTAGTTATTAACTGCATGAGACGTTACGAACATATCTTTAGTTTATAAAAAAAACATATCTTCAGTGACAGGTGGGATAGTTGCATGAGAGCTTTCATTATAAAATAAGCTAACATAAACTATTAACTCCCATGTTTGATTCAACACATTCACAACACGAAGAAAGTTCTTAGATCTAATGGATTCTTATCTCCTAATTTTATCCCTCGCCATCTTCTTTTTAATTTTTTTTTTTTTTTTTTAAATTTTACATTTTATTTATTCTTGAAAGTTTAAGCGGTTACAAAGCATGGCCAAAGCCATAAAGTTAGTAAAGAGATTACATAAGATGTAAAAATTGGAATTCAAAAGCTTGAACTAGATATTATTCGAATCTTCCCCTTCGAATAAGCTACAAATCATGTCCAATGACACAATTAGCCACGACCACCTCGTTTCCCGCGGCCGCGACCATGACCACGGTCACCACGTCCATTTTTAATGATTTGCCATTGCATCTTCTTAGCTTTTTCTGATGGTTTAACGGGCTGTTCTCGAAGGATTCTTTTCCCCGATGGGATCAAGAAATCAATCGGGTCAGGTTCGTCATTTGAAGAATCAACTTTATCATCATCAGCCGAGGATTCTAGAGAGGCAAATATGTTGGTTAAAGATGATCCGGACAAAGTCCGACGAATACTTTGTTATGTGCGAACAGTTGGGACTGTGACTTGTTTTGAAGTGGAGGCCTCTTTAGTCTCTTTAGATTGGGCCAGTATAGCTGATTCAGTGTTGGTAGTGATCCTTGTAGCTACATGGAGAGATAAACTTGTGGTAGTAGTAGTAGTAATACTTGAAGTAACCGGAGTACTAGGCGTTTCAGTGAAAATAACTGATGCGGGGCGTGAAGAGTAGAGAGCAAAGTATCTTTCAAAGCTGGTTCATTTGTAACAAGTCTCTTTCAACCTCTCTTTTACCGCTTCAGTAGTTGTAGTATCTGAGATAAGCTTCGAGACAGCCACGTTGTCCAAAAATGGAGACATACTCCTTGTTTCAGAGTCATTTAAGATAACAGTATCCTTGGGTGCATATGTAGAAGCTGCAGGTCCTGATGACTTAGCGCTTAGAAGTAGACATCGAGAAGCTTTATGGCCCAATTGTTCACAACTACTACACAAATAAGGCAGCCACGAGTACAGAATATCCACCATTGTGATTGTATCACTGTCATCAGTTAAAGCAACTCTCTTAGGGAAGGGTTTATCGAGCTTTACCTCAATCAATATCTTAGTTTTTCCCATTTTTGTTGGGTCTAACCATGGCTTCTCAGTCAACATTGGTTCCCCAATACCCGAAACAATCCACTTAATACCCACAATGGAATAGAGCTGATCCGGTATATTATTGAGAGTCAACCAACAAGGCACTGTAGTGATTTCCGGAATAGAAATAGTTTTTGCAGGAGACCAAGGTGATACAAACATCAAGCAGTGATCGACGTGCCACAAACCTCTTTGAACAACCCATTTCCTTGTTGATTCATTAGGGATGTGAAATAAGTAAGTGGAGTCTCCTAGCTTACGGGTGAAGATCCTACACTTCCTACCCCAAATCTTAGTAACTACCGCCTGAATATGCCTTCCAGGCGGAGCAGAGCAACGATAGAACTGACCAACAACAAATTCTTTTTGATTCTCTAGGCCACCTAGAAGAACATGGCTCGGGATTCTTACCTTTGGAGTACCGCCCTCCATGAATTCTGGAATGGTGACTCTGTGTAGGTTCCTCAGAGATGGATTCATCCTTGCTGCCCAAGGATAATCCTTAGAATGAGATAAAAGAGACGCTGCTCCAGCATCCGAAACATCTGAGACTTTTTGAACAAATCCCGATTGCAAATGATGGTGACGGCTCGTTCCAAGGTTGCCCACAGAGAGAGATGACCACTGGGAATTACAAGAATCAACCAGATGAAGACCTTATGTTGCTTGCCCGAGAGAAGCAGATAACAGAAGAGGTTTATCCCAAGCTCCTTTTGTGATTGTAGTTTTCTGCTTGGTAAGGTCCTGAGCATGGGAACGATGGTTTGAGTAGAAATTACACGCTCCTTCTCTTTGGTCACCGGAGAGATTCCAAGGGATGGAGATGCAGAGTGAAGTTGGGGGATCATCACATTTGCCACTTTCTGGGAAAAATAATCATCATGCCACTTTTTAATCACATTGCCACTGATTTTGTGAGTAGACTATTTTAACCTTACTGAAAATGTTGATTTAATTTTATAAAAAAAAAAAAAAAAACGAAGAAACAAAAGAAAGAGTAAGAAAAAAAAAACCTGCGCATCCCCTCTCCAACGCCGCCGACGTTCAGCTCCGGCCTTCTCGCCGGCCGTCGCCTCCGGCGTCGTCATTCTTGCAGTCGGTTTCTTCTCCTCTCTCCTCTGCCATTGGTGAAACTGAGTAAGTTCTTTGTTAGTTATTCTTGGAGGATATGGGGAATTCCTAAATTTAGGGATTTGTGATACAGGATAATTCCCACTTCAATTACCCAAGTGTACTCGTGTCATTGCAGCACTTGAGATATCAATCCAAAAGGGTTAAGATTAATGCACTAGAAATACATAAACGTTCTAATCTAAGTGAATCAATAAGGTTCTGGTTTTCTGTCTAACAACCTAATTTAATGCAATAAGAAGACGAGTAAAATGAAATAACTAAGATGATCAAGAATGCTAAAAACGAATCCCGGGATGAAATGTACGATTTCGGCTATCTAGAGCTTCACGATGGTGTCAATGCTACAATGATTCATGGGATGCAATTTGTTAAGTAGACTAATACAATTCCTCACATTAGTCCCTATGTAAAATTCTAAGTCAAGATCAAACTTCCGTTTGTGATATAGGATTCTACATGCATTGAAAACAAGACTACTTAGTCAATTAACACCTTAGACAAC
>PKMM01054219.1:0-28955 GCA_002933915.1 Eutrema heterophyllum
TACTATCTCCGGTTCCTTCTCAGCTTCTGATTCCTCCACTTCCTTGCTTTCCATGATCATATCACCTAAGATAGACAAGATGGAGTGTTAAGACTAGATATAGGGATTAGACACGGCTAAAGGTGGAAGGTGAAGCATACGTTACTTGTTTTCTTATTTCTTTAATGAAACCTCGGTGTCCCTATGAAAATTCGAAAAACGGGATTTCGTCTAGTAAACGGTCCAATACAGATCCAAAACAGCAATATATGGCCAAAATGACAAAGACATACCGTTATTGCATAAGATAGACAAGATGGAGTGTTAAGACTAGATATAGGGATTAGACACGGCTAAAGGTGGAAGGTGAAGCATATGTTACTTGTTTTCTCATTTCTTTAATGAAACCTTCGTGTCCCTATGAAAATTCGAAAAACGGGATTTCGTCTAGTAATTGGTCCAATTCAGATCCAAAACGGCAATATATGGCCAAAATGACAAGAAGAGACCGTTATTGTACAAGATAGACAAGATGGAGTGTTAAGACTAGATATAGGGATTAGACACGGCTAAAGGTGGAAGGTGAAACATACGTTACTTGTTTTCTCATTTCTTTAATGAAACCTCCGCGTCCCTATGAAAATTCGAAAAACGGGATTTCATCTAGTAAACGGTCCAATTCAGATCCAAAACGGCAATATATGGCCAAAATGACAAGAACAAACCGTTATTGCATAAGACAGACAAGATGGAGTGTTAAGACTAGATATAGGGATTAGACACGGCTAAAGGTGGAAGGTGAAGCATACGTTACTTGTTTTCTCATTTCTTTAATGAAACCTCTGTTAGAATTTGCGGAATTGATAAGAGATTAGAGAGAGAGAATGAAGAGAATAAGAAAGAGAAGAATTAAATCTCTCAACTTGTTATTTCTGGTTTTTCCCTTACAATGTATATATAAGAGCATACAATAAGAATAAAATGCAAAATATCTAGAGTAAGGACATGAAATAAGAAACATGTGAAGAGGAGTGAAAGTGACTACTCAGCAACAGTAACCAAGGTCTGGACCACAAGGTCTGGACCACAAGGACCACAACGGTAACCAAGGAGAGAGGGGACCACGCCAGTATGAAAGGGACTTGTCTCCAACGTCTCTATTCTCTAGCTGAGCCATACTTACGCCCTTTCTCCTGATCACGAACTTTGCACGGAGTTTCCTTTGACACCATATTTGCACATGCTCAGAATACTTATTTCCTACTCTTGAATGACTTGTGAGTTGTGCAAAACACGGGTTTTGCACAACCCTGATAATGCACAAGATAGACTTGATCAATACTCCCCCTTAAGCTTAGCCAAAGAGAAACGAAGGCTAAGCTTGGAAACCCATGAAGCATCACCTCATTAAAACCTTAACATAGAAAAACCTCTTGGGATAAAAACTATGTCAAGGAAAAAGAGTATGAAGTTCATGGGTGAGAGGATAAGAGATCAAGGGCGAGTAAGGTCCACAAGACCTAGTTTGCCATAGATGTTGTTGCAAACCTTGAGACTTGTGGCCTTGGTGAAGATATCCGCCAACTGATCTTCACTTCTTGTATAGCACGGTAGAGTTGTTCCATCTTCAATCTTCTCACGAACCTTGTGGCAATCAATCTCAACATGCTTGGTCCTCTCATGAAATACTGAGTTGTTTGCTATATGTATCGCGGATTGATTGTCACAATGCATAGTGATCGGACCAGATTGCTCTATGCCAAGGTCTTGTAGAAGCGCCTTAAGCCAAGTTAACTCATTTGTAAGCTTCCTCATGGCTCTATACTCAGCTTCAGCACTAGAACAAGACACTACTTTCTGCTTCTTTGTCTTCCAAGTTACCAAGTTGCCTCCAATGAAGGTGCAATAACCAGTAGTAGACTTTCTATCTGTTCTATCACCAGCCCAATCAGCATCACAATAGCCTACAATCTCTGTACTCTGATTTTTACCCATCCAAATGCCTTGACCAGGACTGCCTTTCAGATATCTCAATACTCTTTCTACCATTCCCCAATGATACACTGTTGGAGCTTGCATATGCTGGCTTATTTGATTCACCGCAAAGCACAAGTCGGGTCTAGTGAGGGTAAGGTAAATCAGCTTCCCAACCATTCTTCTATACATTGCATCATTTTTGAACGGCTCATCTGTCTTCTCCCCCTTTCGATTGACCTTGTAGCCATCTTCAAGTGGAGTCTTTGCTGGTTTTGCTCCAAGCTTACCAGTTTCACTCAAAAGATCAAGTGTATACTTCCTTTGAGACAGGAAAAGCCCCTCCAGTGATCTACAGACTTCTATGCCTAGAAAGTATTTCATTTCCCCAAGGTCCTTGATATCAAACGTAGAGTGGAGAAAGTTCTTGGTATTCTGAATGCCCTCCTTGTTATCTCCAGAAATGATGAGATCATCTACATAAACCAGTACTACAACGATCCCTTGAGAGCTGTGAAGAATGAACAAGGTATGATCAGAATGAGATTTCTTGAATCCTTGATCCATAAGTGTAGAGCTCAACTTGTGATACCAAGCTCTAGGTGACTGTTTTAGGCCATATATAGCTTTCCTAAGCCTTAGAACCTTCCCTTGTTCAATGGTATCTTCAAGACCAGGTGGTGGAGTCATATACACTTCTTCTTTGAGTTCCCCTTGAAGAAATGCATTCTTCACATCCATTTGCCATAGATCCCATGATAGATTTGTAGCCAAAGAGAACACCACTCTCACTGTGTGCAGCTTGGCTACTGGTGCAAAAGTATCAGTGTAGTCCTCTCCATAGGTTTGAGTAAACCCTCTTGCTACTAGACGAGCCTTGTACCTCTCTATATCCCCATTACTCTTATACTTGATAGTGAATACCCATTTAGAACTCACTGCCCTTTTCCCTCTTGGAAGCTCCTCTACATCCCAAGTATGGTTACGCTCCATAGCATTCCTCTCATCACCAATAGCTTCTACCCATTCCTTTTTATGCTTAGCCTCTTCATAGTTTCTAGGAATCTGGTTTTGATCGATTTTTCCAAGGAAGGCTTGATGATCTGATGGCAACAAGGCAAGAGAACACACTGCTTGAATAGGATGAGCCACGGCCTGATTGTTGAAGTAGACTCTAGTGTTCACCCAATTAGATGGATCCTTGATAATTCTAGTGCTGCGTCTTAGAGGCTGCATAGTTTCTTCTATACGAGGCTCCTCTTCATTTTTATGACTAGTTTCTTCTTCTCCCACTGTTTCCATCTCTTCTTGAATATACTCACTAGAACCACTGGATTGATCTTCTCCTTCTTGAGCAGGAGCTTGATCCTGTTGAGTGGGAATCACAGGTTCTTCATCTTGAGGTGTTGTAGGATTACCCTGTCCATCCCCATCTCTATGTATTCTGGTAGGTGCATCTTGATTCCCAAGGTGATCTAACAGAAACTTGAGGCTGGTTGCAAGATCAGATGGAAAACTAGACAGGTCTTTTAAACTCTCCTAATCCTTCTTGTCATAATAGCCCCTATCTTCAAAGAACTTGACCTCTCTAGATACGTAGGTCTTGCTACTGATAGGATCATAGCATTTGTACCCCTTTTGAGTAGTTGAGTAGCCAAGAAACATGCACTTTGCACTCTTTGCATCCAGTTTGTTTCGTTGTTCCCCTGGTATTAAGACAAAACAAACACAACCAAACACTCTTAGATGCTCAATAAATGGCTTAGTTTTGTTGAGTACCTCAAATGGAGACAAGTCTTGCAAGACTTTTGTGGGTAATCTGTTGATTAGATAGCATGCGGTTAGCACAGCATCTCCCCAAAATCTCTTTGGTACGTTTGTATGGAACATCATCGACCTTGCCACCTCCATAAGGTGTCTATTCTTTCTCTCCGCCACTCCATTTTGTTGTGGAGTATATGGGCAGCTTGTTTGATGCAAGATGCCATGCTTTGCTAAGTGATCTTTGAATTTGTGGCTTGTGTATTCCCCACCATTATCTGATCTGAAAACTTTGATCTTGGCATTAAATTGATTAATGACATAGTTTTGAAAATTTATGAATGCTTCAAACACTCTGTCCTTAGATGAGAGCAATGTAACCCAAGTGTATTTTGATTTTTCATCTATAAATGTGACAAAATACTTGTTACTGTCTCTGGACATACATGGTGAAGTCCACACATCAGAATGCACTAGATCAAAGCAATTTTCATAAAGAGTTGATGATTTAGGAAAGATAATTCGACAATGTTTGCCAAGAATGCAAGCTTCACAATTCGAGTGATCAAATTGGTTATTAGGCAATACTAACTCCAAAGCACGAGAATGGGGATGGCCTAATCTAGCATGCCAAAATCCATTTAAACTAGATGAATAACAAGAACTAAAAATAACAGCATCAGAATTCCTTGGTGAGATGTCTTCTAAAACATATAGCTCATCCTTGGTTCCACCTTTCCCAAGTAACTTTCCACTCTCAATATCCTGAAAATGAACATCATTAGGACCAAATATTGCATAACAATTAAGATCACTAGTTGCCCTTTTTACGGATAATAGATTTGAAGTGAACTTAGGTACAAAGAATGCTTCACTGTTCTTGCTAAACAAATTCAGTTTTCCAATTCCTTCTATAGGAATACTATCACCATTTGCTATAATCACTTTTCCTATAGCAGATTCAATGTTGTTAAGCAGTTCAGGGTTACTAATCATGTGATGAGAAGCACCACTATCAACAACAAGAGAGCTATGCGGTTTTTGAGAGAAGAAAGTGATACCAGACTGTTTAGAGGCATATGCTTTGATGAGAGCCTCCAAATCAGTTTTCTTCACATATTCAGCCGATGCACTCATGGCTACCTCTCCTCCTTGAGTTGAGGCGCTTGCTGTGCTTACTGGTCTGGAAGCACTTGCCTCCTTGTGTGAATGATTTGCTCTTGCTGGGCGAGAGTTGTTGTTGTTCCATTTCGGCCTTGGAGGATTTGCTGGCCTGAGGTGAGGATGGAGAAGCCAACACTGAGCTTTGAGATGTCCCGGCCTTTTGCAGTGGTCACACTCCCCATATCTCCTCTCATCAGCCTGATACACTCCTTTGTTGGCAGTAACCAGCTCACTCTTCTTGAATAGTTCAATCGATCCTTGCTCCTTTTGGATCCTTGAACACACATCATCAAGGCTTGGGAGCTTGTCTTCTCGAAGAATATGCTTGATGAGATCATTGAAGGTCGGATTCAAGGTGAGAAGCAGACCAAACACCTTGTCTTGCTCACACCTTTCATTGAGTACCTTAGGATCCATTGTTGATGGCCTAAGCATCTCAAGCTCTGCCCATAGTGACTGAAACTTCCCAAAATGCTTGGTGAATTCCATATCTTCTTGGCTCAAGTCATTGATAGCCTTCTTTACTTCAAAAACACGACTCAAGTTGGAAACATTTCCATAAACGTTTTTGAGAGTCTCCCACAAAGCTTTAGCCGTCTCACAGTAGGAGTATGCTTCAAGAATAGATGGTATGAGAGAATTCTGGATGAGACCAAGAACAGTTTGATCTTCTTGGAACCACTTTGCCTCTTCAGCAGTGGCTTTCTCATCCTTCTCTTCATCCTTGGTGTCGTCCTCCTTTGGTGTTCTGTCTTCCGAGACATGATTCCAAAGCCCGCATCCACACAATGCTATTTTCGTGGTTCTTGACCACAGAAGATAGTTTCCCCCTTTGAGGATAACTGGAATAAGAATGGGTTTTGAGTTTTCAGTAGTAAGAACACAAGATCCCATTGTAAAGATTCAGAATTTTGCAAAAGAAACCAGAATGAATTTTAAACCAGAATGAAGAGCAAGTTTGAAGAACAAGAATGGGAACAAGATTCAAGAACAAGAATAAGAACCAGAATGAAGAACAAGATTCAAGAACAAGAATGAAAGGTAAGAATTTATGGATCTAGAATCGATTAAGCTCTGATACCATGTTAGAATTTGCGGAATTGATAAGAGATTAGAGAGAGAGAATGAAGAGAATAAGAAAGAGAAGAATTAAATCTCTCAACTTGTTATTTCTGGTTTTTCCCTTACAATGTATATATAAGACCATACAATAAGAATAAAATGCAAAATATCTAGAGTAAGGACATGAAATAAGAAACATGTGAAGAGGAGTGAAAGTGACTACTCAGCAACAGTAACCAAGGTCTGGACCACAAGGTCTGGACCACAAGGACCACAACGGTAACCAATGAGAGAGGGGACCACGCTGTTAGAATTCAGAGTTTAGATGAATGAATAAGACTGAAAGTAGATGAATGAGAATAAGAATAGAGAGAGATTTTATTATCTCTTAGAGATTTTCGTATCTCTGTGTATGTAAATTGTTACAAGGAGTTACGTCTTTATAGACAACTCAAATTCAAAAATAACTAGGCGCATCCTGTAGTTCACACGCTGATCTATCCGTTAGGAATAGTTACAAATTCGTGTGAGCTAAAAATAAAGACGTTAGAGAGGAAAATAATAACGAGTATTTTTCCTTCTCTTTTTAGGCTTCAATTCTGACTTGGGCTTTTGTTGCTTGATTAATACTCCCCCTCAAACTTAGCCGGAATGAGTGTGGAGACTAAGTTTGATTTTCCAGAAACAAATCCTCACAACTACCTCATTAAAAACCTCACAAGTACAAACCCAGTGGGAAAAACTCCTTGTGAGGAAAAGAGTGTAGTGTCTCTGGAAGTGGAGAGGCATGATCAAGGGTGAGTAAGATCTACTAGCCCAAGCTTGCTGTAGATGTGGTTGCAAATCTTGAGACTCGTAGCCTTGGTAAATATGTCAGCCAACTGATCTTCGCTTTTTGTGTAGCATGGAAGGATTACTCCTTCAATGATCTTTTCTCTGACACGGAGGTTTCAGTAAAGAAATGAGAAAACAAGTAACGTATGAGATGTAGAGCCTTGGAGTGAGGGTGACCAAGACGAGCATGCCAAACTGAGCTGGAGGAACAGAGCTTAAAGCTGAGCAGGAAGCAGTAACACTATCAACATTATTCAAAATATAGAGACCATCCTTGGCGCATCCTTCGCCAATTGTTTTTCCAGACTTATTGTCCTGAAACCACATCTTATCAGGACTAAACACAGTCAAACGATCAAGATCCTTTGTTGCTTTCTGAACAGATACCAAGTTATTAGAGAATTCAGGCATATACATAGCTGTTGTGTTCCTTTCTAACAGCTCTAAATTTCTGATTCCTCTAATTGGAATATCCTTCCCATTAGCAATTGTAACCTTTCCAGGGTGAGATTTAACATTACTAATCAGCCTAGCATCACTAATCATATGATCCGAAGCACCAGAATCAACTATAATAGGCTTATGAGTTTTAGAGACAAATAAACCTTTACCAGATTCTTCGAGCTGAGTGATGGATTTGAAGAGGGCTTCCAAGTCTGATTTTCTAACCACATCATCATCAATAACATTAGCAACCCCAGCACGTCCTCTAGACGTCTGACCTGTGCCTCTTTGCCTCATGTTTTTTAAATGCGGATAGAGCGTCCAGCACTTCTCTTTGGTGTGACCTTTGATCTTGCAATGTTCACACGCCCAGCAATTATCCTTGGTGTGACCTCTTGCCTTGCAATTATCACACACAACATTTCTTCTATCTGCTTGTTGATAAGCCCCTTGGCTTATATGAGCAGTCTCACTTGTCCCTTGAAAGAGACCTTTTGATCCTTCTTCTTTTTGGATCATCATACATACTTCATTCAAGGTTGGCAGCTTCTCAAACCTTAACATGTGGTGGATTAGTCCTTTGAACGATCCATTTAGAGTGAGAAGGAGGCCAAAGACCTGATCCTGCTCTCGCCTCTCCATTATCTCCTTCAGTTCTGTGGTAGGAGGTCTCAGCATCTCCAATTCAGCCCACAACGTTCTGAAGTCCCCAAACAAGGTCTTGAATGACTTCTCCTCTTGTTGGAGATCATTCAGTGCCTTTTTTACCTCAAAAATACGACTAAGATTAGAAGTATTACCATAGACACCCAAGAGAGTGTCCCATAACTCCTTTGCAGTTTCAGCATATGAGTAAGCTGCAAGGATAGATGACTCCAAAGAACTCTGAAGAACCGCAAGAACAAGCTGGTCCTCTTGGATCCACTTGGAATCCCCTTTACTAGAGCCGGATTTGATTGGAGACTCCACTTCTCCTTTATCAGCCTTGGCTTCCTCCTTGTCTGTGGAAACTTCTTGAGAGCCAACCACGTGTTCCCATAGACCACGGCTCCTTAGAGCAGTTCGTGTGGTTCTTGACCACAAAAGAGAGTTGTCCCCCTTAAGAACAACTGGTAGAGTTATTTGCCTTTGATTCTCCATTTATGGCTTTTGAAAGACAAAGAAGCAAAAAACAGAATAAGAACTGAGTATATTTGCGGAAATTAGGCCTTCAAGAACTTTGATGCTCTGATACCATGTAGAAATTTAGAGATTAAGTATGAAGAACAAGAGAGAGAATATGAAGAACAAGAGAATATGAAGAGAATTGATTTTGAGAAAGAGTATGATTAATGTTTTCTTGTTATTTACTTCTTTGTGTTACATCACATATATATACTAAGAAGAAATTAACTCTAGTTAAGGATTAACTAACTCTAGTTGAGTTACTAACTCAAGTTGCAACACAAGTTGCCATACAAATATCTAACTAGTTGATAAACAAAGAAAACAAGTTGCACTAGTTGCAACACAAGTAGAACACAACTTGCAAATGTGTTGGCGTATGAACAGTGCACGCGGAGCTACAGTACACGCGGAGCTACAGTGCACGATCCTATCTCTTCATTGTTTTAACTTCATTTCAACAACAAATGCTTCTCTTTACACCTTTACACATTTAGGAGTGTCTAATCCATATATCTAGTCTCAGCACTAAATATTGCCTGTCTTATGCAATAACAGACCGTTCTTGGCATTTTGGCCATATATTGCCGTTTTGGATCTTAATTGGACCGTTTACTAGACGAAATCCACTTTTTTGAATTTTCATAAGGACACGGAGGTTTCAGTAAAGAAATGAGAAAACAAGTAACGTATGCTTCTTTTTCCACCTTTACGAGTAACTAATCCCTATATCTTGTCTTAACACTCCATATTAATCAAGCAACAAATTCCCGAAAAGAAGGAAAAACACATTCCCGAAAAGAAGGAAAAAGACTCGTTATTGTTTTTCTCTCTAACGGCGCTATTTTGAACTCACACGGATTTGTAACTAGTCCCAACGGATAGATGAGCGTGTGAACTTCTAGACGCGCCTAGGTATTTTTGATTTTGAGAAGTCTATAAATACGTAACTCCTTGTAACAATTCAGACACACAAAGATAATAGAAATCTCTAAGAGATAATAAAATCTCTCCATTCTTATTCTCATCCTTATTCATTCCTCTACTTTCAATCTTGTTTTTACTCAAACTAAACTCTGAATTCTAACATGGTATCAGAGCATTGATCCATAAACAAGATCAAGCTTTTGATTTCCTTATTCTCTATCTCCTTTTTTTTTTGAAATCACCATTGTCACAACCCAGAAATTTCAGAAACTTCTCTTGAAGATTCACGCCTTCTCCTCCCTCATATTCAAAGCTTCCGCAGCATTCACAAGCTCTACAAAGCTCCAAATCTGACCGTTGGATCTACTGCTCAACTTCCTCTTCGAAAAATTTCTTTGGTTATTTTGGAAATACATCCTTCTAACTTCCTGAAAAAGCTCTGAGATTGATATATTCATCCTAGACGAGCTGTGTGAAGTTAGAGTGGTTTATTTATGGAAATCTCTCAAAGAACTTTTTCTCAACTCTGAGATTGATATTTATTCATCCTAGACGAGTTGGTGAAGTTGAGAGGTGTAGCTTCAAACGACTAATCATAAGTGTTAATCATGGAGGAGACAAAACCAACCGCAATAAAAGTCATCCTAAGAGGAGAAAACTATCTCCTATGGTCACGATCCACAAAATCAAACCTATACGGTCGTGGCTTGTGGAGTCAAGTCGAACCAGCCAAAGGGAAAGAGCTTCAAGAAGGAGATGAAGAAGCTCTGGAAAAATGGCTGCAAAAAGATCAAATGGTGCTCAGCATAATCCACAACTCCTTGAGTGATTCAATATTTGAATCTTACTCATACTGCGAGACAGCTCAAGAACTTTGGACAACTCTCAAGAAGGTGTACGAAGACATCACCAACCTTTCAAGAGTGTTTGAAGTGAAGAAAGCTCTCAGCAATCTCACTCAAGAAGATCAAGATTTTACCAAACACTTTGGTAAATATAGGTCTTTACTCGCTGAATTGGATATGCTGAGGCCAAGCACAAAAGACCTCAAAATTATTGAGGAAAGAAGAGAGCAAGACAGAGTATTCAGACTTCTCCAATCCCTCCATCCAAAGTTCAATAATCTTATCAAATACATCTTAAGGGAGGAGAAGCTACCAAGCCTTGAAAACGTCTGCTCTCAAATCCAAAAGGAGCAAGGCTCTCAAGATCTCTTCAACAAAGGAGAACTGCCAACGGCAAACAAAGGGTTATACAAAGCCCCATTCAGTTCCAACAATAAAGGAACGACAAAACAATGTGAACATTACAAGAAAATCGGCAAATTCAACCAAGGAAGAGGACACACCAAGGAGGAATGCTTCATCCTTCACCCTCACCTTAGGACCAACTACAGCGCAAGACAACAAGCAAATGAGGCAATCGCTTCAAACTATGCTCCAGCCTCTGAATCAACCACATTACTTGGACTTAATCTAACTGTTCCACCAAACGGCCAGTCTAACCAAGCTTCTACTTCAGAGAACAATGGCATGATCACCATGAGCAAGTCAGACTTAGAGGAAATTATCAAAACATTGCAAATTTGCAAGGAGAACGGTATCACCTTCCCTTATACATTTCTTGCCTCTAAATCTTCAAAAACTCTTTTAGTAGATTCAGGAGCTTCTCACCATATGATTAAAGATCCTAATCTACTAAATAATATTCAAAACACCTCTGGTCATGTTGAAATTGCTAATGGTGTTAAGGTACCAATTAAAGGCATAGGAAATTTAAATCTCTTTGGAAATAAATCTAGTGCGTTCTACATGCCTACGTTCAGCAATAATTTGGTCTCGGTAAAACGAGCTACCACTGACCTCAATGCTTATGCTATATTTGGACCTAACAGTTTTCATTTTCAGGATATTAAAACCGGTGAAGTTTTAGGCAAAGGAAACACCAAGGGGGAGTTGTATACTCTAGAAGACCTCAAGAATCATTCTAGATGCTCCAACCCTACTAGCCCGTCGTTTATTAATTCCTGTCATGTAGCCAGTAGTTCAAATGATTTATGGCATGTTAGATTAGGCCATCCTCATTCTAGAGCTTTAAAATTAATTATGCCTAATGCTGTCTTTGATATTTCTAAGTGTGAATCTTGTATTTTGGGAAAACATTGTAGAAGTGTTTTCCAAAACTCCATATCAATCTATGAGAATTGTTTTGATTTAGTTCACTCCGATGTTTGGACTTCACCATGCCTATCTAGAGATAATTTAAAATACTTTGTGACATTCATAGATGAAAAATCTAAATATACATGGGTCACATTGTTACCATCTAAAGATAGAGTATTTGAAGCATTTGTCAATTTTCAAACACATGTGACTAATCATTTCAATGCCAAAATTAAGGTACTAAGATCGGATAATGGAGGGGAATACACAAGCCACACTTTCGAAGCTCATTTGGCAAATCATGGCATTCTTTACCAAACAAGCTGTCCTTACACTCAACAACAAAATGGAGTTGCCGAAAGAAAGAATAGGCATTTGATGGAAGTAGCAAGATCAATGATGTTCCACAAAAATATGCCAAGGAGATTCTGGGGAGATGCTGTCATGACCGCTTGTTGTTATCTCATCAATAGAACTCCAACAAAAGTCTTAAATGACTTATCACCATTTGAGGTATTAAACAAAACTAAACCAAATATTAGTCACTTACGTGTGTTTGGTAGTGTCTGTTTTGTTTTAGTACCAAAGGATCAAAGGGACAAGCTAGATGCTAAAAGCACTAGAAGCGTGTTCATTGGATACTCCACAACTCAAAAAGGTTATAAATGCTATGATCCGAGCACCAAATGCATCATGACTTCCAGAGATGTGAAATTCCTAGAAGATCAAAGTTACTTTGAGAAATCGGGCTGGGAGAGTGTGAAAGACTTGGCTGACTCTACAACAGACCGAGCAGCCTCTCTTGAACACATCCTAAGTCACATGGGTCATCCTTCAATGAATGAGTACCACACAGTTCCTGCAAACACTCAAACTGATCAGATCCAAGAACAAGAGATCAATGATCAGAATGACCAAGAAAATAAAGAAGTAGATGAGCAAGGGGGAGTTAATCAAGAAACTCCACCAGATGCTAATACTGAGGAGGATGAACATCATGAGGAAGAAGAGGCACCAACACCAGTTTTAAGAAGAAGTACACGGCAAAGGTTTGGTCCGGACCATTGGAAACAAACCAGGGTCTATTACAATCATCAAGATGTGGCTCACCCTATACAAGCTCAGTGTTCTCTTGCCCTCTTGCCATCAGACCATCAAGCATTCCTTGGAAAGATAGAGCAGCATTACATTCGAAAGACCTATGAAGAAGCAAAAGAAATCAAGGTCTGGGTGGATGCTATAAATGCTGAAAATGGAGCAATGGAAAGAAATCACACTTGGGACGTGAGTGATCTACCTTCAGGAAAGAGAGCTGTAACATCTAAATGGGTATTCGCCATCAAGTATCACAGCAATGGAGAAATAGAAAGGTACAAAGCTCGCTTGGTTGCAAGGGGATTTACTCAAACTTATGGAGAAGACTATACAGACACCTTTGCACCGGTTGCTAAACTCCACATAGTCCGAGTGATTCTATCATTAGCAACCAACCTATCTTGGGAATTATGGCAAATGGATGTCAAAAATGCATTCCTCCAAGGAGAACTTGAAGAAGAAGTATACATGAAGCCCCCTCCAGGTCTTGAAAGCTCAATTCCTCAAGGCAAAGTTTTCAAGCTTAGAAAAGTTATTTATGGCCTCAAGCAATCTCCAAGAGCCTGGTATCACAAGCTGAGCTTCACATTGACAGCCAAAGGATTTAAAAGATCAGAGGCTGATCACACCTTGTTTACTTATCAAAGTTCTCAAGGAATCATAGTGGTCTTGGTATATGTAAATGACTTGATCATTTCCGGCAATGATCAAGCAGGTATTCAAGAAACTAAACTTTTCCTTAAATATGTATTTGATATAAAAGATCTGGGTGAACTTAAATATTTTCTAGGAATAGAGATATGCCGCTCTCCGGAAGGCTTGTTTCTATCCCAAAGAAAATATTCCCTTGATTTGCTTACAGAGACAGGAAAATTAGGTTCCAAACCAGGCAAGACCCCACTTGAAGATGGCTACAAGGTCAGGAGAAAGGGGGAGAAAGGACAAGATGATCCGCTTGACAAGCCATTTGAAGATCCAGCTCTATACCGGCGGCTTGTAGGTAAGTTAATTTACTTAACCATAACAAGACCTGACCTATGTTTTGCTGTGAATCAGGTGAGCCAATACATGAAAGAACCCTCTGTGCACCATTGGAATATGGTGGAAAGGATTCTGAGATACATCAAAGGATCACCAGGGCAAGGTGTTTGGATGGGAAAGAATGAAAGCACCGAGATTGTGGGCTATTGTGATGCGGATTATGCTGGAGACACGGTGGATAGAAGATCCACAACCGGCTATTGCACATTCATTGGAGGGAACTTATTAACCTGGAAATCCAAGAAGCAAAAGGTCGTATCATGCTCAAGTGCTGAAAGCGAGTATAGGGTAATGAAGAAGCTCACAAATGAGCTAGTATGGCTGAAAGCACTTCCGGCTTTAATGAGGTAGTTGTGAGGATTTGTTTCTGGAAAATCAAACTTAGCCCCCACATTCATTCCGGCTAAAGTTTGAGGGGGAGTATTAATCAAGCAACAAATTCCCGAAAAGAAGGAAAAACACATTCCCGAAAAGAAGGAAAAAGACTCGTTATTGTTTTTCTCTCTAACGGCGCTATTTTGAACTCACATGGATTTGTAACTAGTCCCAACGGATAGATGAGCGTGTGAACTTCAAGACGCGCCTAAGTATTTTTGATTTTGAGAAGTCTATAAATACGTAACTCCTTGTAACAATTCAGACACACAGAGATAATAGAAATCTCTAAGAGATAATAAAATCTCTCCATTCTTATTCTCATCCTTATTCATTCCTCTACTTTCAATCTTGTTTTTACTCAAACTAAACTCTGAATTCTAACACTCCATCAGTCTGTCTTATGCAATAACGGTCCGTTCTTGGCGTTTTGGCCATATATTGCTGTTTTGGATATGAATTGGACCGTTTACTAGATGAAATCCCGTTTTTCGAATTTTCATAGGGACACAGAGGTTTCATTACTAAAATAAGAAAACAAATAACAGATGCTTCTCCTTCCACCTTTAGGAGTGTCTAATCCATATATCTAGTCTTATACACGCCATCAGACTGTCTTATGCAATAACAGTCCGTTCTTGGCATTTTGGCGATATATTGCCGTTTTGGATCTTAATTGAACCGTTTACTAGACAAAATCCTGTTTTTTGAATTTTCATAGGGACACGAAGGTTTCATTAAAGAAATGAGAAAACAAGTAACGTATGCTTCTTTTTCCACCTTTAGGAGTGTCTAATCCCTATATCTAATCTTAACACTTCATTTTGTCTATCTTATGCAATATCGGTCCGTTCTTATCATTTTGGCCATATGTTGCCGTTTTGGATATTAGTTGGACCGTTTACTAGACGATATCTCGTTTTTTGAATTTTCATAGGGACACGGGAGTTTCATTAAAGAAATGAGAAAACAAGTAACGGATGGTTCTCCTTCCACCTTTATGAGTGTCTAATCCCTATGTCTAGTCTCAGCACTACATATTGTCTGTCTTATGCAATAACATACCGTTCTTGGCATTTTGGCTATATATTGCCGTTTTGGATCTTAATTGGACCATTTACTAGACGAAATCCCGTTTTTTGAATTTTTATAGGGACACAGAGGTTTCTACAGAAATAAGAAAAAAAATAACAGATGCTTCTCCTTCCACCTTTAGGAGTGTCTAATCCCTATATTTAGTGTCAGCACTCCATCTATTTTATCTTATGCAATAACGGACCGTTCTTGGCATTTTGGCCATATGTTATTGTTTTGGATCTGAATTGGATTGTTTACTAGACGAAATCCTGTTTTTCAAATTTTCATATGGACAAGAAGGTTTCATTAAAGAAATGAGAAAACAAGTAACGTATGCTTCTCCTTCCACCTTTAGGAATGTCTAATCCATATATCTAGTCTTATAACACTCCATCTTGTCTATCTTATGCAATAACGGTCTGTTCTTGTCATTTTGGCCATATATTGCAGTTTTGGATCTGAATTTGACTGTTAACTTGACGATATCCCGTTTTTCGAATTTTCATAGGGACACAAAGGTTTCAGTAAAGAAATGAGAAAACAAGTAACGTATGCTTCTTTTTCCACCTTTAGGAGTGTAAAATCCATATATCTAGTCTTAACAATCCATCTTTTCTGTCTTATGCAATAACGGACCGTTCTTGGCATTTTGGCCATACGTTGTTGTTTTGTATATGAATTGGACTGTTTACTAGACGAAATCCGGTTTTTCAAATTTCCATAGGGACACGGAGGTTTCATTAAAGAAATGAGAAAACAAGTAACGTATGCTTCTCCTTCCACCTTAAGGAATGTCTAATCCATATATCTAGTCTTATAACACTCCATCTTGTGTGTCTTATGCAATAACGTTCCGTTCTTGTCATTTTGGCCATATATTGCCGTTTTGGATCTGAATTTGACTGTTTACTAGACGATATCCCGTTTTTCGAATTTTCATAGGGACACGGAGGTTTCATTACAGAAATAAGAAAACATATAACAAATGCTTCTCCTTCCACCTTTAGGAGTGTCTAATCCCTATATTTAGTGTCAGCACTCCATCTATTATGTCTTATGCAATAACGGACCGTTTTTGGCATTTTGGCCATATGTTGTTGTTTTCGATCTGAATTGGATTGTTTACTAGTATTGATCAAGCCCAATAAAGAAGAGACAAAGGCCCAAGAAGTTTAAATCTGTGCTAAAATCGAGAATAGAGCTGTTGGTCTTATGTAGACATGTGACTTATGACCTGTCACTATCCTGGACCACCTTAGCTTGTCTTTACTCTATTTGTCTCCTTGTGATAGAGAAAATATCTTCTAGGGTTTTCTAGTCTCTTTTCTCTCTATAAATAGGTTGTAACTCAGATTATTATCAATCTAATTCTGGTTTTCACCTTCTCTCAAACTCAAGAATGTTTTCTCTCAATCTCTCACTCTCTAACTTCCGCATATTCTAACATGGTATCAGAGCTAATGATCCATTTTTCTTTTTAAATCTCTAAATCTCGGTTCTAAATCTCTCATTCTTCATCTCCAAATCTCTCCACAACCTGTTGAAAATCTCTCACACGCAGTTCCCTCTTCATATTTCTTTCTGTTCTTCATAAGTCTATTCTCTGTTCTCATCTCTACCATGGATCCAGCGAAACCAGTGGTCATTCCGGTGGTTCTTAAGGGGGAGAACTACCTGTTCTGGTCAAGAACCATCAAGACAGCTCTTTGTGGCCGTGGTCTTTGGATTCACGTTCAAGAAGACAGAACACCAGCCGCTACCACAGATGGAGAGACAGTTGAAGATATGACGGCTGAAGACACCAAATGGTTTCAAGAAGACCAAACAGTGCTCGGTCTCATTCAAAACTCTCTAGATCTAGCCATTCTTGAAGCTTACTCCTACTGTGAGACCGCAAAGGCGTTGTGGGAAACTCTCAAGAATGTTTATGGAAACATTTCCAATCTGAGTCGGGTCTTTGAAGTGAAGAAAGCTATCAATGACCTCAGTCAAGAAGACATGGAGTTTACCAAACACTTTGGCAAGTTCAGATCACTATGGGCAGAGTTGGAGATGCTCAGGCCAGCCACTCTAGATCTGGATCTACTCAATGAAAGGCGCGAGCAAGACAAAGTCTTTGGTCTTCTGCTCACTATGAATCCAGTCTTTAACGACCTCATCAAGCATATTCTAAGGGAAGACAAGCTCCCACGTCTTGATGATGTGTTCTCTGGGATCCAGAAGGAACAAGGCTCCTTTGGGCTCTTTGGTAGCAAAGGAGATCTTCCAACAGCCAACAAAGGTGTATACAAACCTGAGGAGAAGAAGCCATGGGTTTGTGATCACTGCAAGAAAAGGGGTCATCTCAAGGACAAGTGCTGGATTCTCCATCCCCATCTCAAACCAAGCAAGTTTAAGGACTCAAGGGCCAATGCTGCGAATGAACAATTTGGTGCACATAGAGAATCTGGCACCTCTGCTCAAGGAAATGCAGTAGCTGCATCCGAGGATTACGTGAGGAAAGCAGACTTGGAGGCGGTCATCAAAGCCATTGCCTCATTAAAGGAATCTGGTATCATATACTTTACTCATAAACCAAGTAGTTCACTTGTTGTAGATTCGGGTGCTTCTCATCACATGATTAGCAATCCAAGTTTACTTAACAATGTAGAACCTGCCTTAGGGAATGTAGTAATAGCTAATGGTGATAAGATTCCAGTAGAAGGCATTGGTAACTTAAGACTGTTCAATAAGGACTCTAAAGCTTTCTTTATGCCTAAATTCACCTCAAATCTGTTATCAGTAAAAAGGACAACTAGGGATTTAAACTGTAATGCAATATTTGGGCCTGATGATGTTTATTTTCAGGATATTAAGAGTGGAAAAGTTCTTGGCAGAGGCGGAACCAAGGATGAACTTTATGTTATTGAAGATCTCTCATCAAGCGCTTCTGAATCTTTTCCATCTAGTTCTTTTTTCTCAGTCAGTTTAAATTCAATATGGCATGCTAGATTAGGACATCCTCACTCTCGTGCACTTGCATTAATGTTCCCTAATTTTTCTTTTGATCACTCTAGTTGTGAGGCTTGTATTCTTGGTAAACATTGCAGAAATGTATTTCCAAAATCTTCTACTATCTATGAAAATTGCTTTGACTTAGTTCATTCAGATGTTTGGACTTCTCCTTGCATGTCTAGAGATAACAATAAGTACTTTGTGACTTTCATTGATGAAAAATCCAAATACACTTGGGTCACTCTCCTTCCATCAAAAGATCGTGTATTTGAAGCATTCTTGAATTTTCAAAACTATGTCACTAATCACTTTAATGCTAAACTGAAGGTACTCATATCAGATAATGGAGGAGAATACACAAGTCATAGATTCAAGGAATACCTTGCAAAACATGGCATCTTGCACCAAACGAGCTGTCCTTACACACCACAACAAAATGGTGTGGCCGAGAGAAAGAACAGACATCTCATGGAGGTTGCTCGGTCAATGATGTTCCATACCAACGTCCCCAAACGATTCTGGGGAGATGCTGTCTTAGCCGCATGCTACCTTATAAACAGGATCCCTACTAAAGTTTTATTAGATAAATCCCCATTCGAAGTCCTTAATAAATCAAAGCCCTCTCTTGATCACTTACGCGTATTTGGGTGTGTGTGTTTTGTGTTGATACCAGGTGAACAAAGAAGCAAACTTGATGCCAAAAGCAACAAATGCATGTTCCTTGGCTACTCTACAACACAAAAGGGTTACAAATGCTTTGATCTAGCCACCAATCGTACAATGGTGTCTCGTGATGTCAAATTTCATGAGGGTAACGGCTATTACATCAACAAAGACTGGGAAAGTCTCAAGGATCTGTCAAGATCACCTGGTGATCGTGCAACAAGCTTGAGATTTCTGTTAGATCATCTTGGACATCACGCTCCCAGCTCCCCAACAAACAATGGTGGAAATCCTAATGCAACTCCCATTCATGAAGATGAACCAGTGCTCACGGATCAACAAGATCATCTTCAAGATCAAGAGGTCCCTTCAGCTGTTCATCACGAAGATACTGAATCTGAAGATCGTGAATCTGTAACTGGTCATGATGAAGAAGTAATGCCTGCAGCACAGGTTCCACCACTCATAAGGAGCACCAGACTAATCAAGGATCCCTCGAATTGGGTCAATACAAGGGTTTATTACAACGGTCAAGCTGTCGCTCACCCAGATCAAGTTACTTGTTCTCTTGACCTTGCGCCTGCCCACCATCAAGCTTTTCTAGGAAAGATAGAGCTTGATCTCATACCTCGCAGATATGAAGAAGCTAAAGACAAGGAGGTTTGGATCAATGCCATTGGTGCTGAAAAAGATGCTATGGAAAGAAACCATACATGGGAAGAAGCTGATCTACCAGTAGGCAAGAGAGCGGTTACTTCTAAATGGGTCTTCACTATCAAGTATAAGAGCAATGGGGAGATTGAACGGCACAAAGCAAGATTGGTAGCTAGGGGATACACTCAAACCTATGGAGAGGACTACACTGAGACATTTTCTCCCGTAGCTAATCTCAAAACGGTGAGAGTTGTTCTTTCATTAGCTACTAATCTGTCTTGGGATTTATGGCAGATGGATGTCAAAAATGCATTCCTTCAAGGAGAACTTGAAGAAGAGGTCTATATGAAGCCTCCACCTGGTTTAGAAGATACCATTGTTCCTGGAAAGGTCTTGAAACTGAGAAAAGCTATCTATGGTATCAAGCAGTCACCACGAGCATGGTACCAAAAGCTGAGTCTTACCCTTAGAGATCACGGTTTCAGACGATCTGAATCGGATCATACTTTGTTCACTCTCCAGAATTCCCAAGGTATAGTTGTTGTTCTCATCTATGTTGATGATATAATCATCTCTGGAGACAACAAAGCAGGTATTCAATCTTCTAAGGCCTTTCTTCACTCTGTTTTTGATATTAAAGACCTTGGAGAACTAACGTACTTTCTAGGTATTGAAGTATGCCGATCTCAGGATGGCCTCTTCTTATCTCAAAGAAAGTACATTCGTGATTTATTGTGTGAGACAGGTACTCTTGATGCTAAACCAGCCAAGACTCCTCTTGAAGAAGGCTACAAGGTCATGAGAAAGGGGGAGAAACCAGATGAGAAGTTTCATGATGTTCCACAATACCGACGGCTCGTAGGTAAGTTAATTTACTTAACACTTACAAGACCTGATTTGTGCTTTGCTGTGAATCAGGTAAGCCAACATATGCAAAGCCTTACAGCATATCACTGGAGTATGGTGGAACGAATATTGAGATATCTCAAAGGAAGCCAAGATCAAGGTATCTGGATGGGAAAGAATGGAGCACAGAACTTGTAGGCTACTGTGATGCTGATTGGGCTGGGGATAGGAGTGATCGTAAGTCTACAATTGGATATTGCACATTCATTGGAGGCAATCTGGTGACATGGAAGACTAAGAAGCAAAAAGTGGTGTCAGATTCAAGTGCAGAAGCTGAATACCGAGCCATGAAGAAGCTTACAAATGAGCACTTGGCTCAAAGCACTACTCAAAGACTTCAACATTGAATCCTCGAGCCCCATTACCTTTCATTGCGACAATCAAGCAGCCATTCATATAGCCAACAACTCGGTGTTTCATGTAAGAACCAAGCACATTGAAATAGACTGTCACAAGGTTCGGCAGAAGATAGAAGAAGGTGTTATACTTCCGTGCTACACTCGGAGTGAAGATCAACTAGCAGACATCTTCACCAAGGCTACAAGTCTTAAAGCTTGCAATCACATCTATGGCAAACTTGGGCTTGTAGACCTTCCCATTGCTTGATCAGTTATCCTCTAGCTCATGAACATCATACTCTTTTTCCCTTAACAAAGTTTTATCCCAAGTGGTTTTCTTTGTTAAGGTTTTTAATGAGGTGATGCTTCATGGGCTGCCAAGCCTAGTCTTGAGTTTCTCTAAGGCTAAGCTTGAGGGGGAGTATTGATCAAGCCCAATAAAGAAGAGACAAAGGCCCAAGAAGTTTAAATCTGTGCTAAAATCGAGAATAGAGCTGTTGGTCTTATGTAGACATGTGACTTATGACCTGTCACTATCCTGGACCACCTTAGCTTGTCTTTACTCTATTTGTCTCCTTGTGATAGAGAAAATATCTTCTAGGGTTTTCTAGTCTCTTTTCTCTCTATAAATAGGTTGTAACTCAGATTATTATCAATCTAATTCTGGTTTTCACCTTCTCTCAAACTCAAGAATGTTTTCTCTCAATCTCTCACTCTCTAACTTCCGCATATTCTAACAACTAGACGAAATCCTGTTTTTCAAATTTTCATATGGACAAGGAGGTTTCATTAAAGAAATGAGAAAATAAGTAACGTATGCTTCTCCTTCCACCTTTAGGAGTGGCTAATCCCTATATCTAGTCTTAACACTCCATTTTGTTTGTCTTATGCAATATCGGTCCGTTCTTATCATTTTGGCCATATGTTGCCGTTTTGGATATTAGTTGGACCGTTTACTAGACGAAATCCCGTTTTTCAAATTTTCATAGGGATACAGAGGTTTCATTAAAGAAATGAGAAAACAAGTAACGGATGCTTCTCCTTCCACCTTTAGGAGTGTCTAATGCCTATATCTTTTCTCATCACTCCATCTTGTTTGTCTTATGCAATAACGGTCCGTACTTGTCATTTTGGCCATATATTGCCGTTTTGGATCTGAAGTTGACTGTTTACTAGACGATATCATGTTTTCGAAGTTTCATAGGGACACATAGGTTTCATTAAAGAAATGAGAAAACAAGTAACAAATGCTTCTCTTTACACCTTTAGGAGTGTCTAATCCATATATCTAGTCTCAGCACTAAATATTGTCTGTCTTATGCAATAACAGACCGTTCTTGGCATTTTGGCCATATATTGACGTTTTGGATCTTAATTGGCCAGTTTACTAGAAGAAATCTAGTTTTTTGAATTTTCATAAGGACACAGAGGTTTCAGTAAAGAAATGAGAAAACAAGTAACGTATGTTTCTTTTTCCACCTTTACGAGTAACTAATCCCTATATCTTGTCTTAACACTCCATCAGTTTGTCTTATGCAATAACGGTCCGTTCTTGGCATTTTGGACATATATTTCTGTTTTGGATCTGAATTGGACCGTTTACTAGATGAAATCCCGTTTTTCGAATTTTCATAGGGACACAGAGGTTTCATTACTGAAATAAGAAAACAAATAACGGATGTTTTTCCTTCCACATTTAGGAGTGTCTAATCCATATATCTAGTCTTATACACTCCATCAGACTGTCTTATGCAATAACGGTCCGTTCTTGGCATTTTGGCCATATATTACCGTTTTGGATCTTAATTGGACCGTTTACTAGACGAAATCCTGTTTTTTGAATTTTCATAGGGACACGAAGGTTCATTAAAGAAATGAGAAAACAAGGAACGTATGCTTCTTTTTCCACGTTTAGGAGTGTCTAATCCCTATATCTAATCTTAACACTCCATTTTGTCTGTCTTATGCAATATCGGTCCGTTCTTATCATTTTGGCCATATGTTGCCGTTTTGGATATTAGTTGGACCGTTTACTAGACGATATCTCGTTTTTTGAATTTTTATAGGGACACGGAGGTTTCATTAAAGAAATGAGAAAACAAGTAACGGATGGTTCTCTTTCCACCTTTATGAGTGTTTAATCCCTATGTCTAGTCTCAGCACTACATATTGTCTGTCTTATGCAATAACAGACCGTTCTTGGCATTTTGGCTATATATTGCCGTTTTGGATCTTAATTGGACCGTTTACTAGACGATATCCCGTTTTTCGAATTTTCATAGGGACACAGAGGTTTCAGTAAAGAAATGAGAAAACAAGTAACGTATGCTTCTTTTTCCACCTTTAGGAGTGTCAAATCCCCTATATCTAGTCTTAACACTCCATCTTTTCTGTCTTAAGCAATAACGGACCGTTCTTGGCATTTTGGCCATATGTTGTTGTTTTGTATATGAATTGGACTGTTTACTAGACGAAATCCTGTTTTTCAAATTTCCATAGGGACACGGAGGTTTCATTAAAGAAATGAGAAAACAAGTAACGTATGCTTCTCCTTCCACCTTTAGGAGTGGCTAATCCCTATATCTAGTCTTAACACTCCATTTGGTTTGTCTTATGCAATATCGGTCCGTTCTTATCATTTTGGCCATATGTTGCCATTTTGGATATTAGTTGGACCGTTTACTAGACGAAATCCCGTTTTTCGAATTTTCATAGGGATACAGAGGAGTACCACAATTACTTACGAAATGTAAAATGAAAAAGAAAATAAATGAAATATTCCAAGACCAGCCAGATATTCAAGAAAAATTAACTAAATTGTTAATATCTGATTCTGAACTAGAAGAAGATAATAGCAGCGAACATTCAATAAATGATATAGAGAATTCAAGTAATTCTTCTACCGAATCACAAGAACTATCGGATAATTTATGCAATTGTAAACTAATTAATGTAATAACTAAAGATAACGATAAACAATTTCTACTAGATATAATAGACAAAATTGATGATCCAGATATCAAAAGAGAATATTTAGTAAAATTAAAAGAAATAATAAGTCAGGAAAATCAATTATCCACTCCACAACCATTCAGTCTAAATAAAATATTTGAAAAATATCCAACACAAAGCTTATTCAAACAAGTAACCACCGGTGAATTACAAAATGAAGTAAAGCAAATAAAATCTCAAATTAAAGAACTACAACTAACAATTAATCAGCAAAATTTAAAACAATTACAAATAGATGCACGATTATCATTAATTGAATCTACAGCTAATACTAAAGCATCTTCAAGTAATCCAGACACCGAACGTAAGGATGAAAACCTCGATAATAATGAATATATTCAAATAATTAATAAAATTAATCATCAAAAATGGTATACCACTATTTCTCTACATGTAGGTCATGATTTTAAAACAAATATAATAGCGTTAATGGATACTGGAGCAGACTACAACTGTATCCGCGAAGGTATTATACCAACCAAATATTATGAAAAAACTACTGAACGATTAAGCGGCGCTAATGGTAGTAGTTTAAAGGTACAATATAAACTACCTTGCGCAAAAATATGTAATCAAGGATATTGCTTCAAAAATCAATTCATATTAGTAAAAAATTTAACACAAGAAGTAATTCTAGGAACACCATTCTTTACACAAATCTACCCATTTAAGGTAACACAAGAAGGTATTATCACAAAAGTAGTAGGATCTAAATTAGCCTTTAAATTCTTATCCCCAGTTAAAACTAAAGAGATTTAAAACCTACAACAAAATACTATAGACAAAACAATTAATCTAATAAGAGGAAAACAGGATCATATCCAACATTTGCAAGAAGAAATATCCTATATCAAAATAGACGAACAACTAAAAACGCCTTACGTAATAAGTAAAATAAAAACCATAGAAGATAATCTACTTAATCAAGTATGCTCAGACTTACCAAATGCATTTTGGGAAAGAAAGCAGCATATAGTCGAATTACCTTACATTAAAGAATTTAATGAAAGAAATATACCAACTAAAGCAAGACCTATACAAATGAACAAAGAATTAATGGAACACTGTAAAAAAGAAATCAACGATCTCTTAAACAAAAAATTAATTAGGCCTTCTAAATCCCCTTGGAGTTGTTCGGCCTTTTATGTAAATAATCAAGCAGAAAAGGAACGAGGAGTACCACGATTAGTAATCAATTATAAAACCCCTAAATGATGTTTTACAATGGATCAGATATCCAATACCAAACAAAAGAGATTTATTAAAACGATTATATGATGCAAAAATTTATTCAAAATTTGATTTAAAAGCGGATTTTGGCAAATACAAATTACGGAAAAAGATAAATATAAAACAGCATTCACAGTACCCTTCGGACATTACGAATGGAATGTAATGCCATTTGGACTTAAAAATGCACCATCCGAATTTCAACACATAATGAACGATATATTTAATAATTACTCCAAATTTATGATCGTATATATTGATGATGTACTTGTTTACTCAACATCTATAGAACAACACGTTAATCATTTAAATACGTTCGTAACCATAGTCAAAAAACATGGTCTGGTACTATCAACAAAAAAGATGTCCTTATTCCAAACAAAAATAAGATTCCTAGGACATAATATGTATCAAGGAACGATCACACCGATATCAAGATCAATCGAATTCGCAGATAAATTCCCTGATGAATTAAGAGAAAAAACACAATTACAAAGGTTTTTAGGATGTTTAAACTATGTCTCCGACTTCCTACCGAACCTTAGGCAAACTATTCAACCATTATTTCAGAGACTTCAAAAAAACCCCAAACCCTGGACCAGCCAACATACTCGCCTAGTCCAGCAGGTTAAACAGAAAGTCAAAACCCTCCCGTGTTTAGCAATACCAAATCCTGAGGCGGCTATGCTAGTAGAAACCGATGCTTCAGAAATAGGTTATGGAGGAATCCTAAAACAGAAACTTTCAGGGTCTAACCAAGAGTCTATAGTTAGATTCCATTCAGGTATCTGGTTAGGACCACAACAGAAATATTCCACCGTTAAGAAAGAAATCCTTTCTATAGTAAATTGCATTTCAAAGTTTCAAGACGATCTAATAAACAAGAGATTTTTATTACGAGTCGATTGTAAATCGGCAAAAGAGATTTTACAAAAGGATGTCAAAAATTTAGTTTCAAAACAAATTTTTGCGAGATGGCAAGCTATTTTATCGGTGTTTGATTTCGATATTCAATATATTAAAGGAGAAAACAATTCTTTACCCGATTTTCTAACAAGAGAATATTTACAGGGAAAGAATACCGATATTCAACAACATATTCAAGATGAGTGACTCCAAGAACAAGAAACCGATGACAGCATCGGATTATATCAAAAACCAACCCCATTTACAAGGAAAACCACTCACTACCCAAAACCATTACTCGGCCCTCGCCGAATTTCCACCTCTTTCTTACTCAAAAGCGGTAGCTCCAAACAACAATACCCAAACACCCGAACCTACCACAAAATCTACCTATTACCTTAAACCAAATAAACAACACCTTATGACTACCCAGTTTCTCAAACCTATCAAACTTAAAGAACTTACCTCTTATACCAACCGCGTCTTTTACCCAGATAGCCTTTACCCAACCGACAACATTACCAAAAACCGAACCTTTTATGAGTATATTCTAGTAGACTCTAAATCTGTAGAAATTACTCATTACCCAGACAAAACTAATCCAACCTCATCTGTTACTCTACCTGCAAAATACTTCGTATTTGCACTATCCAAGACCTCGGATTTATCCACCACCATACCACAAAACCATTTTCTACCCCAGGATACCATATTCAAGGCTACTCTTATGTCGATTATACAAATGCTTTCTTCCGAACCTTCTATCTACGATCTTTTGACCACTCATGGTTCATCTCCTTCGATAACAAATGTCCTAAGCATCTACCCGGCTGGTTCGCCGAATGGTGGTACTGGCTTGGCCCCTCTACTCAAATCTATCCCCCAGAAATCACCAAAACCTCTTTACCGTATTATATCAAAAAAAACCCCACATAATCCTGTTGGTCCTTTGACCATCATCTCTTTTCACATTGACATGGGCCTACCCTGGATATGTTCATAGCATTTCAACCTAACCTTAGCCGTCGAACATATGCCATACTCCCTGATTCGCGAATACCGGGTCAAATGGTGGGACAAATACAATCTTGACCGTTGTTCTCTCACCAGTATTCAAAAATACTTCCACCTAACCCAAGAACTTCACAACACTATTCAATCAGTTTCCAGATCCATACCCCTTTTTCCACAACAACTCCCTAAGACCACTTTATCACAAGAAACCGCAAGCCAACCCGCACCAACTCCGGCTAGTCCAACTCCCTCTGCCAGTTCTTCTGGCTCCAAAAAATAAAAAAAAAATCAACCAACAAAGGATACCCTCAAGCTCTTACTCGCTACACTCGCACAGCAAATGGAGTCCTCCGACGAGGATGATGATATGCAAGAGGCTGACCCCTTTGGTGGTCCACTGGGCCAGGACCCGTACGACGAATAATAATAATAATAATCAAATCAACAAAAAAAACAAAAAAAAAACAAAAAAAAAAAACCTAATAATGGTATTATAGCTTTTCACTTTTGTATATTCTAGTAGACTCTGTATTTTATTTTGTACTTCTGCATTTAATATACCTGCTTGTCTATACTCGTAAAATAAAATAAAGAGTATACCTATTCAACAGCCATCCGATAAAAGGAAGACATTCATCAACAAGACCAACAAGAGGGACCCACAATGGCACTGTTCACTACTGTTCACCGACGACACGTATCTACGCGCTCAAAGTGTCGGCACCATTAACACGAAGACACGTATCTACGCACTCAACACCAAGTGTCGGCACCGTTCATCAGACGACACGTATCAAGATATTATTCGCTTCATTCTCCTATAAAAGAAGACCTACCATCATCAAACGAAGCACGAGCAATTTTTCATTACTCTCTTTCTCTCACTAAAATAGCTCTAGCTTCTCTCTGAAAAGGTTTTAAGTTTTAATTTGTAAACAATTTGCTTAAATTCAAACTCCGTATTTCAATTTCAGATTAATAAAATCAAGTTTATACAAAATACTCGCCTTTTTTTTTTTAAATGGTAGTAGAGCCAGGTCTTGAAATATATGTAAATACAAGAGTTTATGTAATGCAAAGTTTATGAATTTCGATATATATGAATCTGTTCGAAATCCGTCTGGAATTTCCGACGGATTTCCGAGGGAAATCAAAATTCCGTAGGAAATCCGTCGGAAATTTCCAACGGAATTGCGACGGATTCATATATATTGTCAAGAACATCATTTTACATAAATCAAATATATATATATATGTATATGTAAATATATGAATATCAAATTACAAGAATTTAATACAAGTGCTTAGGAAATGCAAAGTTTATGAAACTCGATACAATTAATTCATATGTGAAAGTGGTAAGTTTAATAAATTTCATAAAAAGACATTCACTCGTATTCCATAAAAAATTCAAAATACAATCAAATATATACATGAAAACAAATTAAATGAAATATATGTAAATACAAGAGTTTATGAAATGCAAAGTTTATGAATTTCTAAACGGCAATATAAGGCCAAAATGCTAAGAACAAACCGTTATTGATTAAGACACACAAGATGGAGTGATGAGACTAGAAATAGGAACTAGAGCCTCCTAAAGGTGGATGGAGAAGCATCCGTTACTTGTTTTCTCCTTTCTTTCAAGAAACCTTAAAGTCCCTATGAGAATTTAAAAACGGGATTTCGTTTAGTAAACGGTCCAATTCGGGCCTTAAACGGCAATATAAGGCCAAAATGCTAAGAACATACCGTTATTGATTAAGACACACAAGATGGAGTGATGAGTGTTGAAATGAAGTTAAAACAATGAAGAGAAAAGATCGTGCACTGTAGCTCCGCGTACACTGTAGCTCCGCGTGCACTGTTCATATGCCAACACATTTGCAAGTTGTGTTCTACTTGTGTTGCAACTAGTGCAACTTGTTTTCTTTGTTTATCAACTAGTTAGATATTTGTATGGCAACTTGTGTTGCAACTTGAGTTAGTAACTCAACTAGAGTTAGTTAATCCTTAACTAGAGTTAATTTCTTCTTAGTATATATATGTGATGTAACACAAAGAAGTAAATAACAAGAAAACATTAATCATACTCTTTCTCAAAATCGATTCTCTTCATATTCTCTTATCCTTCATATTCTCTCTCTTGTTCTTTATACTTAATCTCTAAATTTCTACA
>PKMM01054219.1:37098-51374 GCA_002933915.1 Eutrema heterophyllum
AGATGCACATGTTACTTGTTTCCACATTATTTTTAGAAACCTCGAATTCCCTATGAAATTTCAAAAAAGGGATTCCGTCTACTAAACGGTCCTATTCTGACCAAAAACGGCAACATATGGACCAAAATGTTAAAAACGGACCGTTATTGAAGAAGATAACCAAGATTGAGTGATATGACTAGAAACATGAATTAGAGGCTCCTAAAGGTGGATAGAGAAGCACATGTTACTTGTTTCCTCATTTATTTGGAGAAACCTCGAATTCCCAATCAAAGTTCAAAAATGGGTTTCTGTCTACTAAACGGTCCTATTCCGACCCAAAACGGCAACAAATGGACCAAAATGCCAAAAACGAACCGTTATTGAAGAAGATAGCCAAGATTGAGTGATATGACTAGAAACATGAATTAGAGGCTCCTAAACGTGGAAAGAGAAGCACATGTTACTTGTTTCCTCATTTCTTTGGAGAAACCTCGAATTCCCAATCAAAGTTTAAAAACGGGATTCCGTCTACTAAACGGTCCTATTCCGACCCAAAACGGCAACATATGGACCAAAATACGAAAAACGGACCGTTATTGAATAAGATAGCCAAAATTGAGCGATATGACTAGAAACAGGAATTAGAGGCTCCTAAAGGTTGAAAGAGAAGCACATGTTACTTGTTTCCACATTTCTTTGAAGAAACCTCAAATTCCCTATAAGATTCCAAAAAAGGGATTCCGTCTACTAAACGGTCCTATTCCGGCCCAAAACGGCAACATAAGGACCAAAATGCCAAAAACGGACCATTATTGAAGAAGATAGCCAAGATTGAGTGATATGACTAGAAGCATGAATTAGGGGCTCCTAAAGGTGGGAAGAGAAGCACAGTTACTTGTTTCCTCATTTCTTTGGAGAAACCTCGAATTCCCTATGAAAGTTCAAAAACGGGATTCCGCTTACTAAACGATCCTATTCCGACCCAAAACGGCAACATATAGACCAAAATGCCAAAAAACAGACCGTTATTGAAGAAGATAGCCAAGATTGAGTGATATGACTAGAAACATGAATTAGAGGCTCCTAAAGGTGGAAAGAGATGCACATGTTACTTGTTTCCTCATTTCTTTGGAGAAACCTCGAATTCCTAATCAAAGTTCAAAAATGGGATTCCGTCTACTAAACGGTCCTATTCCGACCCAAAACGGCAACATATGGACCAAAATGCGAAAAACGGACCGTTATTGAATAGGATAGCCAAGATTGAGTGATATGACTAGAAACAGGAATTAGAGGCTCCTAAAGGTTGAAAGAGAAGCACATGTTACTTGTTTCCACATTTCTTTGGAGAAACCTCGAATTCCCTATGAGATTTCAAAAAAGGGATTCCGTCTACTAAACGGTCATATTCCGACCCAAAACGGTAACATATGGACCAAAATTCCAAAAACGGACTGTTATTGAAGAAGATAGCCAAGATTGAGTGATATGACTAGAAACATGAATTAAAGGCTCCTAAAGGTGGATAGAGAAGCACATGTTACTTGTTTCCTCATTTATTTGGAGAAACCTCGAATTCCCAATCAAAGTTCAAAAACGGGATTCCGTCTACTAAACGGTTCTATTCCGACCCTAAACAGTCCTATTCCGATCCAAAACGACAACATATGGACCAAAATGCCAAAAACAGACCGTTATTGAAGAAGATAGACAAGATTGAGTGATATGACTAGAAACATGAATTAAAGGCTCCTAAAGGTGGAAAGAGAAGCACATGTTACTTGTTTCCACATTTCTTTCGAGAAACCTCGAATTCCCTATGAGATTTCAAAAAAGGGATTCCGTCTACTAAACGGTCCGAACTTGAAGACGAAGATTCTTCGGGACTTGAAGACAACTTAGAAGATATCCCCAACAGGAACCAAGCCAGGAACACAGCTGCCACAAGATTGTCTTCAAAGGCCATGCATGCATCGTCTCGGATCCCCCCTACCAATGTAAGCTTTTCAATTATATAGTCGTCCTTGCAGGTGAGTCAAGCTTCTCCAACGACCAAGTATCAAGACAAAACAACATTAGTCGTCTAGTTTTATTGGCTGCGACCAAACTTTTATTATTTTGCTTTAATGAAACAATGAACTTTGTTTTAGACTAGGTTTTTTGTTTTGTCTTAGACGTCTTGCAGTTTTGCTTCGAAAGTCTTGTTGTTTTGAGTCTTTTATTTTCTTGAGTCGAACCCGAAAAGGTTCAAGCCGATGGACTGTTTATAAATTCCCCTTGCAGCTTTGTAGTCCGATAACTTTTTCCCCGATATCAATAACACGTGAACTTTCTTCAAAGTTTCTTGAGAAGTGATTTCTCAAACTACTCTTGTTGTGTGATTCAAGCAAGCTTAGATCCTTCACCGTTTCAGAGAGTCATCATCCCTCTGTGTCGTGACTTCACTCCTTCAACACTCCATCTTTGATCCCACACAAGAGGGCGACTGCCTGCGTGTTAGATCCAACCGCCATCGATCATCTTTGAACCAACGAGAGGGCGACCGGCTACCTTTGTTCCCATTCCTATCAAGCAGTGTAAGGACCACCACCGGTTCTTACATCATTTTGGTATCAGAGCCAAAAGTTATGCTTTCGGTTTTTTTACCCTATCTCGTTTATCTTTTGCATTTGTTAGGTGGCTAGTTCGATTAGCTTAAGAAAAGAAAACAAAAAAAAAATTAGGGTTTGTCATTTTAAATTTATTTGCTTCCGTTCATTTAAGAAAAGCCAAAAAAAAGGTTCATTCATTGCATTCGTTGATTAGTTCTATTAAGTTGATAAGTTCTATTAAGCCAAAAAATTGTATTTGCATTCATATCGTTTTAGTCTTCATAAACGAAAATCAAAAAAAAAAATTATTTATGTTTGTTTGGCTTGGAATTTTGTTCAAGTTACTCTACCTGTGTTAGATTTCTTGATACAATATTTAGACCGAGAGACCAAATCATATGGAGGTTAGCTTTCTCCGTAAACCGTAACTTACTATTTGTTACACTTATAATATAATATCTTACTTTTTATTCATAATATATAGTGTTGGTTAGGTGGTTAAGTCTCCTTTAGCTTCATTACTTGTATATACATACTTTGTACGCACATTTCATTTAAGTAAATGAGAAATACAATTTTCTCTTAATATGGTATTAGAGCTTTTCTCTAACAAAAAATAGAGATTCTCTGATTCACTCAATTTGTTATCTTCATAGTATTTCTTACATAGAATTTTTTTTTTCTCCTCTTTTTGGACAGGTAATTTGTCGTCAAGCACTACATATTCAACTCATTTTTATTTTGGGGATGAGTATTCTGCCATTCGAGAATTCCCAAAATGGTATTATCAGATAATAAAATCTTTCGTTAGCAACATGTTCTGGCACAACGACATGGTTTTTTTTTTTAAATTGTTCACTTCTTTTTTTATTTCCTCTTCTTTGTAGCTCTAAAAATACAAACGGATCACCTCCAGTCATTACAGGATTCAAATCTGTTTCACAGGATTTTGAAAAAGTTACTATTGATGGGCTCCGTAAGTTTGTCTCTACCTCCACAGCAAAGGTAAACACATATGAAAATACTTTCAATCAATTCTTCCCTTATTCATCTGTTCATACCTACTGATTCCTAATTTTCATCCAGGAAGAGAAGGAGTTTTATTGCACTGTCCGTATTTCAGAAATATTGGCTGACCGTGGGTGGAAGTACATTGGTTGTGGGAATAGCGGGTTAAAACTAATCAGATCTGCAAGCGCTGCTCTGACAGTAATCCAATTGGTGTTTCCAAATACCGACTTGAGCTCATTGTCTCAGATTGTTCAGAGAAAGCTATTTTTGTTCTGTTAAACGATGAGGCAACCCAATTGACAAACATGACTGCTACTGAGTTGATTGACTCGCAGGTTAGAAACTCTAATAATGCAATCTTATTGTAAACATATTTTATAATATATTAACAACATTTACTTTGTTTTGTAAAGGAGGATGGGATCTCGACTAACTCTACAATACCCGAAAGTTTGCTACAACTAATTGGGAGAGAATTCGAGTTCCAGGTTAAAGTAACTGAGTATAACTACAAATCAGAATATGAGACATTCACTGTGTCCCGTGTCATTCGTGAATTGCATCCGGCAGCAGCTCTTCAGCTACCAAATGATTCTACATCTTTGGTTCATGAATTGCCACCCCTAGCACCTCAATTAACAAATGAGGCGGCAACTCCAAACAGAGAAGCCGAGCAGCCGAGCAGTTCATCTTCAAAGTCATCAGAGAGGCCAAAGAAGAAAAGCTGCACGAATGGTGCCAATTAACACAATTATATTTTACTTTTAAATTTTAGATGATATTAATAATGCTATTTATTTCTATTCTTATTGTTTTCAATAATCTTGTTGTTTCTGGAAATCCTCTTGCCTTTTTTAAAAAAAAAATATTCCAATTGCTTTTTCTCGGTTAAAAAATGCGGCAACCTTTCAATGTGCTTTACTTGACCTCCAAGTTACAAAACCAATCTCAGTGTATACTACTAAAAGTTAGAGCGAAGGAAAGAATCACTAAATTATTATTTTACTGAATTTAGGTAATCATATTCTTGAGTTTTATTAGTTATACTTTCAATTGCATAACGGACATGTCTATTAGACAACAATAAAATTTAAAATTTAAGTGTCATCGTCTTGGATTATCTTATGGCCTCATACAATTAAAAATACCTAATTAAGTGCTATTGATTTAGCTTGAGTTTGGTTTTCAACTAATTGTCTTTGACTGTTTTTGAATTGGTATGATTACTTGTCCTATATTTGTGGCTGCTTTTGTTTTGTAGTTAATATAATTTAATTGTCTACGTTACAAATTCACAGTGGAACCCAAAAAGTTTGGTCACTTAAATGGTGTTTCATCTTTGACATCTCCTAATTATAATTGACAAGATACACTTTAATAATATCTCAATAATTTAAATGTTTTATGATATATCAAATTGTTATGTTACGTTCGGTGAAGAAAGGTGTGTTATGTAAGTGTTTTGCTAAAGATTTGTTTTTTTTTTTTTTTAAATTGTCACATAGTTATATTCATACTAAACATTTATTCAAACGATCTTCGGGTTGTTATCTATCATATGTAACAAAACAAAAACAGTTATTTTTATTAATATTGAAATTACCCGAGAATAACGTAAACGAAATTGAGGCGGAAGCCAAACATAATAAGGGAGAATTGGTAAAGTAACCTCAAAACCTATGTTTATTAATAGTTTGACACAATTTTGTTGTTTATACTAGACTAACTTCCTATACTGAAAATGCTCTTTTGGGCTTTGTTTAGAAAAACGTAATTACAAAAATGTCATTATTTTTTTTATGTCATGTAAGCAAAAAGTAGCGCGGAAAAAAAAAATCTACCAATATTTGACGGTAGATTTGTTTGAGTTTGGTCAACGCAAATTTTGGTCGATAAATTTATTTGACGGAAGGTAGATTTGTTAAAATTTAGTAGACTTATTTTGGTAGATATATTTTAATGTCATGATAGACATATTATTTGTTGGTAGATTTATTGTCTTTGACGGTAGACTTATGAATAATCCGTTGACTTACGGTAAGTGTTTGACTTTTTTGGTAGATTTATATATTAATGGTGACAGATTAATCTTAAAATTTGGTAAACTTATTTGTAATGGTGACAGATTTGTTTACTTTGACGTTACGATATATTTATTTTGGTTGGTATATTTATTACTATTGACGGTAGATTTAAAATAATTTAGTAGATTTATTATTAATGACAGTAGATTTAAAACCCTCGAGTTCAGTATATAATGTGGTAGATTTAATTATAAGTATGGTAGATTTAATATTTTGTGGTAGATTTAATATTTTTAATTTACAATGACGGTAGACTTATAATTGTTTTTGGTATTTACTCATATAACCTTTACTTGGAAAACATATTTTCAGTTGGTAGACTTATATTCCGTTGTGAGGATGGTAGACTTATTAAAATTGTTTGGTGATAGACATTTTACTTTTTAAAACGTGAAATGACTTTTTTGCCCACACTTATTCTCAATTCTACGAAAAAACCAACTGCATCATCTTCTTCAATTAGGGCTGCCGCTGTCGAGCTGTGAGACTTCTAAAAATTTGTTGCATGTTTTTGTTTTTTTTTCCTCTCAAGCTATTTTCATGAATCCACATTTTCTCTCAACCTAATTTCATACTTCCTAATCTTCTCCGCTTCTTAAAAGTCGTCATTTACCACTTGTGAACTCTATTACCTTCGATCACATGGAGCAAGTTATTTTGGTAAGTGGTAATTGGTCTTTAAAGAAGAATAGGTGGGTGTTTGTCGTAGATCAGTCAAGAAGATCCTGCGTGGTAGGGGTAGATCGAGACACCTACTATGGCGATTTCTTCAAATGGCGTACAAATATTTTGGCTTGGATCATCGTTTTTATGAGATGCAATTGAGCTATATGTTGGCGACCGAGTTACGACGTAGATTGCCAATCGATACGCCTCATGTGGTAATAGGAAATTCAAGACAGTTGAGTAGTTTTTTTACAACAAATCAAAAACGAAACAGTTCGTTTATGTGTTGAGATTAAAGAGAAATTTCGGAACTCGACGATTGATGAAGAAGAGGTTGTCAAAGATGTGAAGGCATCTATACAACAAAGCGATGGTGGTGTTGGGAATAACTGTGAAGATCATGGTGAAGAAGGAGATGAAGAAGACGAAGACGAAGATTTATCTTCCAGATTTGATGGTTGTGAAGATCCTGATGGGGCAAGTTCTGATGATGATAACTACGGCAGAAGTGAGAGACATTCAGATGGTGGAAGTTCAGATGAAGAAGACCTCGAAAATCTACCACCAAGGAAAAGGGGATCCAACATAAATCCAAATCTTGATATTTCGGATTTTATGAAGTTAGAGATTAGTTCGCTAGACTTAGCAGTTGGCCAACGTTATGAGTCGAAAGAGGAGTTGGAGACGAGATTGAAAATTCTTTCGGTAGCTCAGAAATTCGACTTCAATGTCGACCATTCTACTCCGAAATTGCTAACGGTTAAGTGTTGGGTGGAGGGATGTAATTGGAGGGCTCGTGCTTCAACAGTTGGAGACAGTAGACACCTCTACATTAAGACTTACATTCGAGAGCACACGTGTTCTGTGACTCTGCGATCACTCCGCACCCGACATGCAACCCATGAGATACTAGGGCGTCTATATAAAGACTTCGTAGGAGGTGTTGGCCCAATGGTTTTGCCTAATCATGTCTCTGATGCCCTGACAAAACGATACGGCATTAAGGTCTGACTTTTTTGTTTGGTAGATATATTGTGGTAGACATTAGGTACACTTGTTTCATAATTATGGTAGATTTATTTTGGTACATTTAATGGACGGTAGACTTGTTATGTAGTTACGACATACTTATTATGTCTATTTTGAATTGTTGTAACAGGTTGAATATTGGAAGGCCTATCGTGCACTAAAGTTTGCCCGGAACTAGTATTGGGGACTTCGGAAAGCGGTTATGAAGAACTTCCATCCTATTTGTACATGATTAGGCGAGCTAATCCGGGTACATTGATTAAGCTAGAAGTTGATGAGGAAGACAGATTCAAGTTTATGTTCCTCGCATTTGGTGTGAGCGTACATGGATTCCTCTATATGAGGAAAGTTGTTGTTGTTGATGGTACGTTTTTGCATGGAAAACACAAAGGTACACTGCTACTTGCCACAACGCAAGATGGGAATTTCAATATTTTTCCATTAGCTTTTGCAATTGTTAATACCGAGAATGATGAGTCTTGGGAATGGTTCTTTAGACAGCTACACCGCATTATTACTGATGATGATGGACTTGCCATTATTTCGGATAGACATAGAGCGATAGGAAACGCTATAAAGAAGGTTTATCCGCTGGCTAGTCGTGGTATTTGCACATATCATCTACATAAGAACATTATGTTAAGATTCAGAGGCCGTTAATCGGAAATATGAGATGTGGTCACTCATTGGAGGTCGTCCGCTTATATTCTCACTTCACGAGTATGGTCTAATAACTGGCATCAACTGTGATCATGTAGATGATACTGACTCTTGGGACGTCGACCACACAGAGTTTTGGGCAGAGTTGGGTGTGAAACCAGGTGAAGGTCCTAATTATAATGAGCTATTAGCTGTTTTGGAGAGATGCCACACATGGACCGACGAGAAAAAGAAGATGGTGGCATTGTTGTGGATCTTGACAGTTGGCGTTGGGGCAATACATCGTAATAGTAGAGTCTCGTTGAAGTGTGCAAAAAGAGTGATGGATCAGGCAGCTTTTGAGAGGTATATGTGGAGTCGCTACGGTTTTAATGAGTTAATAGTGTTCATTAAAATCTACCAACAAATAATATGTCTACCAAAATAAGTCTACTAAATTTGAACAAATCTACCTTCTATCAAATAAATCTACCGACCAAAATTTGCGTTGACCAAAATCAAACAAGTCTACCGTCAAAAATTGGTAGATTTTTTTTTCCCGCGCTACTTTTTGCTTACGTGGCATAAAAAAGTAATAACATTTTTGTAATTACGTTTTTTCTTAACAAAGACCAAAAGTACATTTTCGGTATAGGAGGTTAATCTAGTATAAACAACAAAAGTGTGTCAAACTATTAATAAACATAGGTTTGGAGGTTATTTTAGCAATCCTCCCCTTTTAATTAGGGTTCATCTCCTTACCACCTCCTAATTAAGAGCCGATCACCACCCGCCGTTCCAACTTATCTTTTCCCTTATGATTCCTTTATAGCCTCAGTTTGCTTTACGTAATATGCAACAGACATCGAAGAAGACATCCACTATCACCACACATCTGCGTTCTGATGGCACTGCTCTTGAATGTAAACAAATCAAGTAATTTCCAGTCTCTACAGAAATCGGACTCAAATCGCATCTGCAATTATAAGGTGACTTGTCCAATGTGACAATTCGGCCGTCGTCAGAGCAACAAACGCCTCGCCAAAAACATGAGCCACGACCCGACCCGTATTTCCAGTTACCCAGAAGTTGTAGGATCATCAGAGATTTGCTTGAACGCCACCAACAGAACAATTTCTTTGAAGTCGTCGTCGCTGATTAGCCTTTTTCCATGAGTGCCCATCACCTGAAAAGTTGCATAGAAACAGAGGATCAACTATAAGATTCCTTCATTGGCCCACCAAGTGTTGGATTAAATGCCTTAGAGATTGATTCTCCAAGCTCTGGACTTCTGCCCCTGAATTGAATGATTCAAAGCAGTAAGGATCTTCTTTCGTGTTACACTGTTCCATTTAGTGTTTTCAATTCCTCCAGAGCTTCACAAAGTAGAGATCTTGTAACTCTGAGAAATCAAAGGTAAACAAAATAAAACAGGGTAAGCTTCCAGAAAAACAACAAAGAAAAGTTTATTTATATATGAAACCATGTTCAAGATGAAGACGAAGAGACGCAGAGGAAAAACAAAGAGTAGATGCTAAGTTTGACAGAGACGACTATACCGGTGACGGAAGAAGGAGAGAGAGACAAAGACAGAATTTCGCTGATGAAGAAGACAGCAGAGATAGGTTTTAGATATTGTTACTGCTCAAGTACTATGTTGCAGAGATGGTATTCAGAGTTTAGCTGCGCGTTCTCAAATGATATGCTTATAGATTGTGGGTTTCTCGGATGTGGATTTAAAATGGGAATTTACAAGTTACAACGATTCGGTGATTGTAATTAAGTTTATGAAGATGGAGGAGATGAGATTGTAAAAGAGGAAGAAACATAGTTGTTATCGGATGGAGCTTTTGTGGATCCTCGCATCAACTCCTTTCCTCTTAATATTTTTCTAATCTATTAGGGAAATTCAAATCTAGCTTCATAGATACATGGAGTTTCCTTGATTGCAAGATCAAAACTTTAATCGGTATTTGCTTGTTCTTTTTCTTGCCATTGTTACAAAAGTGATTGCTCAGAGGAGAAAAGGATGTGCATGTATTCTACAGAGCCAATCATATTACTTTTTTTTTGGTAAAAAGAGCCAATCATATTGGCCAAACCATTGATTTCGCGAGGATGATAAAGGAAAATACGGGAAGCTAAACTAAGATATATGGGAATGCTGTTAGCTTTTGAATGATTTTATCAAAGGTAAATTTCTAGCATTATAGCTCTTAACGCTAACGAAGATGCTCGAGGGCTTGTTAATGATCTTAGCTTGCACGTATTCTTAATTCTGCATATTAACTTCAATTTTTATTTTATTTTAATGATGTACCTCTTGTCAAGGAGGCTTAAGGAAAGCCTGTTAATACTCTTACGGGGAGTTTTTGAGATGAAAGGGAAGGAAATTTTAGAATAAGGTCTTCCTTTATGTACTCAAGATTTTAAACCTTGTGCAAATGCTTTTTCGCTGTTAGTGACCGGAGTACTGCTTCGAGTTTTTTTTTTATTTCGTACGACCATTTTGTTGGAATTAGTTGGAGTTTGTCATCACGGGATTTGTGGAATATAATGATTTTGATTCCTTAATCTGCTAACCTGGTAGAACTAAGACCATTCACAATGGAGGTGTTAAATTTTTAATTCAACGTTGAAACCCTCCTAATGTGTTGAAATTTTTTTTGAATCCTACGTGAATTAAGTTGAGTTGAAAAATTTCAAAATGTTGAATCTTAAATAATGGGACACATGACATGAAGCTATTGGAAAAGCAAAAATTTCGGTGGAATTAATACAACAACTTGGACTTCAATTGGAGAGAAGATGGGGTTGAGATACATATATATATTTTTTTACATCTACATTGTCTAAGGCAATTATTGTATATGAAATTATATATTTTAAAAAAAATACATATATACCAAAATTCATCATTTTTCATACTCTATAAATAAAAACTTGTTTCATTAGATTTGGTCACAAAAAAAAACCATCTTCTTAACAATAATTTTCTATTTAACCTCTCATAAACTCTCGTTTTTATCATTTTCTGTCTTCTTTGAGAAAATGGATCCAAACAATAACCCTTCTAACACCCAAAATTTTTCTAATTACCCTTTTAACTACCCAAATCCCAACAATTATCCATTTCAAAATCAATATTCCAACCAACCCCGAAATATGCCAAATTATGGTTTTTCACCAAGTTTCTTCATGCCGCCAGCTATTCCAAACTATCATCCATATTACGGTTCGGCGATGTCATATTCATCTCAACCACCCCCTTATTCTTCTACTCCGGCGGGTAATGAAATTGTTCCGGACTCTGGAGCAATTGAATTTCCCGGATTTTCCACACAAATGGTTCTTGGTGGTATAAGTGGTGTGGCGTTAATGAAGCCACTCCAAGTGCAGACGATTCAACCCCTGCTCCCCGGAAAAGCCCCACATGGACCATTGAGCAAAACTTGGTGCTACTGAGTGGGTGGATCAAATATGGAACATACAGCGTTATTGGTAGAAACCAAAAGAGCGAATCATTTTGGGGTAAAATTGCTGAGTATTGTAATGAGCATTGCTCATTTGATCCTCCGCGTGGTGGAGTTTCATGCAGAAATCATTACAACTACATGAACCAAAAATTGGGAAAATGGATTGGCGCTTACGATAACGCTAAGCGTATGCAACAAAGCGGGTAGTCGGAGCAAGATGTCTTGGCAAAAGCGCATGAAATATATTCAGGTGGTGGTAATGGAAATTTCAATTTAATGAAAGAATGGATTGCTGTCCGTGATCATCCACGTTATGGTTGTCAGGTAGGAGGAAATACTGGCTCTGGAAGCAGTGGGTCTAAGAGAACCCACGAGAGTGATGCTAGTGACTCCAACTCTGTAGGATCCATTGCTCGTCCAATGGGGAGGGATGCAGCTAAGAAAAAAGCTAAAAAGAAAGGTAAGGGCGTAGCCTTGGAAGTGGTCAACGAAGATTTTAATATATACAAACAAATCAAGGTGCAAGAGTTGGAACGCTTGGAAAAAATAGCCATGTTGCAAGAGGAGGCAAACCGAAGGCAAGAGGAGGCAACCCAAAGGCAAGAGGAGGCAAACCAATTGATGAAAGAAAAGACTCGGGCTAAGAAGATGAAGATGTGGATGAAACTAAGTGAAAATGACCGTCTCAATGACCAGGGCAGAGAGCTGTTGCAGCAGTTGAGCCACGAATTATTTGGAAATTAATTGTAGTAACAAGTGGCTACATGTATCATGTCACTCCATGCTTGTCTGTATCATGTCACTCCATGCTTGTCTGTATCATGTCACTCCACGAATTATTTTGTTTGTCACTTTCTCCTTTAATAATGTTTGTTGTCAGTTGATGCTTTAATAATGTTATATTGTCACGTTATGCTTTAATAATAGAGAATCTTATCCTGCAACCACTCAACATGCTTTGATAATGCTGTCAAGTGCCCGTGACTTTTAATGGCAGAATCTTATCTCCAACCACTCAATCTATTGGTTCCATTTTCTTATAAATGGGACTCATTCTTCCATTTATGTACCAATATCACAAATCTAATCTTATTAAAAAATTCTCAATGGATCCATCAAAATTTCCTTTTGATATCGAAGCTTACAAAAGGCAGTCTGAAATTGAAGATAGGTACATCCTCAACCATTTTAGTGAACGTCGTAAGAACATAGAGGAAGATTATCCACCTCGTAGCAAGAGAAGATACTTCCGGAGAGATCATGCAGCGGCAAATCAAAGACTGATTCACGACTACTTTTCCACTCAACCTACATATGACGATGCAATGTTTCGTCGGCGATTCCGGATGCAAAAACATGTTTTCCTTCGGATTGTTGGAACCTATCAAGCAGTGACGACTACTTCACCCAACAATTTGACGCAGCCAATAAAGAAGGTATATCTACATTAGCAAAATGTATCACGGCCATGCGAATGTTAGCATATGGTGTGGCGGCCGACGCGGTGGATGAATACATCAAAATTGGAGGTACTACAGCTATGGAGTGCTTGCGTAGATTCCGTAAGGGAATCATACAATTGTACGAGCAAATGTATCTCAGAGCCCCAACTCAAGATGACATGCAGAGAATTTTGCATGTTAGTGAAATGCGAGGGTTCCCGGGGATGATTGGGAGTATTGATTGCATGCACTAGGAATGGAAAAATTGTCCTACAGCGTGGGAAGGACAATTTACTCGAGGAGATAAGGGAACCACCACTGTTATTCTTGAAGCAGTCGCATCCCATGATTTATGGATTTGGCATGCTTTTTTTGGATGTTCAGGCACATTGAACGATATAAACGTTCTAGATCGTTCACCAGTGTTCGATGATGTTGAACAAGGAAATACTCCAAGAGTGAACTTCGTCGTGAACCAATGTCCGTATAATATGGCGTACTATCTAGCTGACGGTATATATCCTTCTTATCCTACTTTCGTCATGAAACGACCGCTTTTTTTTTTTTTATATATAATTAAACAACACAAAAAACAAGTTCTACAGCTTACACAAGCTAACAGTTCTATAACAGCAAAAGCAACAACAACAACAAAAACCCCGAGTCCTAGTCATCCCCTCTTCACTGCCTCGATTCCACGATCACCCCTTATCTTTACCTCCATCGACAAAAGTGATGCATCAACATTTGGCTAACCAAACGCTGAGTGAGATTGATCCTCCCAACAACAAGCTACCAATAAGCACAACAATTAGCAATTTACAACACGAAGAATTAATTAACACCAATTAAAACTTCCAGCACAATTAGCAATTCAAACCCATGAAAAACTAAACCAACGCCTAGCAATTCTACTCCAAGAAAAGCTAAACACACAGCCTGAAAAGTAAACACACAACACGCTTTCAAGGCACAACCAACGATTGGTATCGATCGATAACCCCCTGGTATCGATCGATACTCAAACAACACGAGTCAACCGACAAGGGACTGGTATCGATCGATACTAAAAACAACACCTGGTATCGATCGATACTAAAACAACACGCGCCTACCGACAAGGGACTGGTATCGATCGATACACCAATGGTATCGATCGATACTCCCCTGCGACTCACAACCTTCACGAAATCTAAACCCAGAAATCGCCAAGACAAAGCCCCAAACTCATCAATCAAGCTTAAACAAGCACCACACAAGCTTAATTGCTAACCTTTGGTCACAACTCACCTTAGATCGGATGGATCGAGCTCTAGAAGACCTCTCTCTCTCCCCCTTAGCTCACGCCAAAACCAC
>PKMM01054219.1:53229-93773 GCA_002933915.1 Eutrema heterophyllum
AGCTCTTTCCGCCTCTTATCGGCATAACTCTTTTGCCGATCCTGGGCCTCTTTCATGTTCAGCTTCAAAACCCGGATCTTCTCCGTGGTTTCCTGAACAAAACTTGCACCCAAAGTGCTCCTCTCCCCCACTTGTGTCCAACACAAGGGGGTACGACATGGCCTCCCATACAGAGCCTCGTATGGAGCCATCCCAATACTCGCCTGGTAGCTATTGTTATACGCAAACTCTACCAAGCTCAAGTGATCCACCCAGTGACCACCCCAATCCAGCACGCACATTCTCAACAAATCCTCCAGAGTCTGGATGGTCCTCTCGGACTGCCCATCTGTCTGAGGATGATACGTCGTGCTCAAGTGCACTTTCGTGCCCATCTCCGCCTGAAACGCATTCCAGAACTCCGATGTGAACTTAGGATCCCGGTCCAAGACAATGCTTACCGGTACTTCATACAGTCTCACAATCTCCTGCACGTACTTCCTAGCCAAAACCGCTGCCCCATCAGTCTTCTTAATGGCCAGAAAACGCGCACACTTGGTCAATCGGTCAACGATGACCCAAACCGCATCCTTGGTCTGAGAAACTGGTAAACCCACCACGAAATCCATCGTGATCATATCCCACTTCCACTCTGGAATGGGTAAACTCCGCAACAAACCACTCGGGACCTGGTGCTCCGCCTTCACTAACTGGCACACGTTGCACGCCGCAACCCAGTTAGCAACATCCTTCTTCATCCCGACCCAATGATAATAGCGCTTAAGATAGTCGCTCCTGGATGAATCGAGAACATACTCGAATGAGCCTCACTCAGGATCTCTCGCCGCAAATCCTCATCCAATGGTACGCATACCCTCCCACTAACAAGGATAGTGCCGTTCGCAGATACCTGATACTCAGAACCTTCCGCTCTCGAAGCCTTAACCAAAACCTCATCTTTTTCCTGAGCCAACCGAACTCTACTCAAAAGGTCCGCCTGGTTAGCCGCCTCTAAGCCCAAAGGTTCCCGAGATACAACACATAAACGCAATGTGCTAATCTCGCTCACCAAAGACTCAACCTCGAGCTCCCGAGCCAAAGCCACCCGCTTCCGACTCAACGCATCCGCAACCAGATTAGCCTTACCAGGATGGTAAGCTATCTCCAGATCATAATCGGTCACTAGCTCCATCCAGTGCCTCTGCCTCAAATTCAACTCAGGCTGAGTGAAAATGTACTTCAAGCTCTTATGATCTGTGAACACCTGCACCTTGCCGCCATAAAGATAAGATCTCCAAATCTTTAAAGCGAAAACTACTGCAGCCATCTCCAAGTCATGGGTAGGGTAGTTGCCTTCATGCTTCCGCAGCTGCCGCGAAGCATAGGCAATAACCTTCCACCGATGCATCAACACACAACCAAGACCCACTCCCGACGCATCGGTGTACACCCCGTAAGGCTCGCCCGACTTATGCAACGCCAATACTGGAGTACTAGTCAACATGGCCTCCAGTTTCGTGAAACTCTCCTCACACACCGAGGGCCACACGAAAGGAACATCCTTTCCCGTCAGCTTCGTCATAGCCCTGGCCAGACTCGCGAAACCCTTGACGAACCGCCGATAATACCCTGCCAACCCGAGAAAACTCTGAATCTCAGTAGCATTCCTCGGCCTCGGCCAAGTACTAATGGCCTGGATCTTTTCCGGATCTACCGACACTCCCTCCGCAGAGACAATGTGACCCAGAAAACCGATCTCCCGCTGCCAGAAGCTACACTTGCTCAACTTAGCAAATAACTTCTGTTCCTGCAGCTTCGAAAGAACCACACGCAGATGCACCTCATGCTCCTCCCGGCTCCTCGAATACACCAAGATATCATCGATAAAGATGATCACGAACTCATCTAGATACTCCTGGAAAACGCTGTTCATCAATCTCATAAATGCAGCCGGTGCATTTGTCAACCCAAATGGCATCACCACAAACTCGTAGTGGCCATAACGAGATCTGAAAGCCGTCTTCCGGATATCTACCTCATCAATGGGAATCTGATGATATCCCGACGCCAAGTCAATCTTGGAGAACCAAGTAGCCCCTCGCAACTGATCCAACAACTCATCAATCCGAGGAAGAGGATACATGTTCTTCACTGTGACTCGGTTAAGTCCCCGGTAGTCAATACACAACCGAAAACTTCCGTCCTTTTTCTTCACGAACAACACCGGTGCTCCCCGCGGTGAAGAACTCGGGCGAATAAACCCCTTGCTCAACAATTCCGTTAGCTGCTTCTTCAGCTCTGCCATCTCTGCTGGAGCCATCCTATAAGGAGCCCTGGATATCAGTGCCGTCCCTGGTTCCAACTCGATCGTGAAATGATTCGACCTAGACGGTGGCAACCCCTGCAACGACTAGAACACATCCTGGAACTCACGAACCACACGAATATCCTAAACCCTAGCCTCTCCGACGGCCTCCGGCAAGGAAATGGTAGCCAAATACGCCTCGCAACCCCTCTCGATCAGACGCTCCGCGTGCACAACCGAGATCACGAGACTCTCGGAAGTCGGTCTCACACCCTGGTACACCAACTTCCCTTTCCCTCGGTCGAACTCGACTCGCCCTCGGTGACAGTCCAGATGCGCTCTGAACTTCCCGAGCCAATCCATGCCCAAGATGACATCGTACAGCTCCACTGAGCAGATAATCAAATCGGCAGGCATGGACTCTCCTGCTACCTGAACATCCACGTCTCGCACCCGACCGTGAATTCTCAGGATCTTCCCTCCGGCAACCTCCACGAAACCCAAACTCACACCGGGCTCGCTTCGAAGGTTAGCCTTCTCGGCCAATTCCGGGGAAACGAAGCAATGCGATGCTCCCGTGTCAAACAGCACATGACACTCTACACCACCAACACACAAGGTCCCTGCACATATACATGTGCCGAGAACCTTAACACCCCGACAAGCACGACATTCCCCAACAAAGAATTAAACTTAGATGAGTTTAAGAAAAATACATGTGATCGGCTTGGAACTCGGCTCTCCGGACTCGGTGATGGAGTACACTCGAGGCGCTGATGCCACCTGCCTGACGGGCTGCACCACCGTGGTCTCACTCTGCCGCAACTGGGGACACTGAGGCCTGATGTGCCCCGCCTCCTTGCAGTGATAGCACACTCGAGGATCCACTCGCACTCCGCCCTTCTGAGGACAGCTCGCAACTCGATGATCCATGCTCCCACAACCAAAGTAACCCGGACCACCCCGACCACCTCTCGAAGCGCTCTCCCGCTTCCGCTTCTGTCCTTGCATCGGCTTACCGCCTTTGCTCGGACCGGACTGCTGCTGCACAGGTCTCGCCTGAAAACTCGGTGTAACCGCTACCACCTCGTCTTTCATACCCTCCTCAAGCAAAGCTGCAGTCTCAACCAACTCATCAACCGTGCAAAAAGCCCTCACCATGCAACGGTTCCTCAAGTCAACCCGAAGACCCATCAGAAATCACTCTCAACCGCTCGTTGATATATCATGGTTTTTACCCCTTTTAAGCCATGATATAGGTCCGTTTTATAGAGTATTTCTACTATTTTGTAGTGTTTTAGAGTCTTTTACAGGTTTTAGCACGTTTGGAGCATTATTGGAGATATTGGAGCTTTCTGGAGTATTTTGGAGCATTTTGGAGCAAAACAGAAGTTCGTGTAGTTGAGTACCGGATTTGAGGCCTCAGTATCGATCGATACTAACTAGTGTCGGTCGATACTCACTGAAGTACGAGNCTCCAGAGAAGAACCCCGTGCCAATCCTCTGCATCTGCTCCATCATCCTAAGGTAGGATGGGAGCTCCTCAGCAACCGCAGCTGCCACCTGAGGCTGAGCCTCCACAACTACTGGAACCACATGAGCCTGAGCCGGTACCCTCTCTGGTAACCGCTCCAACAACCTCGACAAGAGATCCGCTATGCGATCATCTCGGGCCCGAGCATCACCCGCTGCTACACCCGCAGCACCCGCTGGAACACCAGCTGCACTGGCGCTCACGCCAGCCCCAACGGCACTCACACCGGCCACACCCTCAGACCCAACCTGACTCGCACACGACTCCTCGACCTGCTCCTCCGGCACACGGCCACGGCCCCTACCACGGCCACGACCTCTACCACGCCCTCTAGCCATCTGCAACGTGCAGAAGCACAAGCTAAGAAAACTAAAAACAATCATCACAATAAAGATAATCACTGTGGAATCTCACAAGGCTCGAAGAGGATGAATTTAAGACCCCCACACAACACCCAATTTATTCTAGAACCACCTAGGCTCCTAGAACCGTATGGGCTCTGATACCAAACTGAAACGACCGCTTTTTTTTTTATATATAATTAAACAACACAAAAAACAAGTTCTACATCTTACACAAGCTAACAGTTCTATAACAGCAAAAGCAACAACAACAACAAAAACCCCGAGTCCTAGTCATCCCCTCTTCACTGCCTCGATTCCACGATCACGCCTTATCTTTACCTGCATCGACAAAAGTGATGCATCAACATTTGGCTAACAAAACGCTGAGTGAGATTGATCCTCCCAACAACAGGCTACCAATAAGCACAACAATTAGCAATTTACAACACGAAGAATTAATTAACACCAATTAAAACTTCCAGCACAATTAGCAATTCATACCCATGAAAAACTAAACCAACGCCTAGCAATTCTACTCCAAGAAAAGCTAAACACACAGCCTGAAAAGTAAACACACAACACGCTTTCAAGGCACAACCAACGATTGGTATCGATCGATAACCCCCTGGTATAGAAAAGCTAAACACACAGCCTGAAAAGTAAACACACAACACGCTTTCAAGGCACAACCAACGATTGGTATCGATCGATAACCCCCTGGTATCGATCGATACTCAAACAACACGAGTCAACCGACAAGGGACTGGTATCGATCGATACTAAAAACAACACCTGGTATCGATCGATACTAAAACAACACGCGCCTACCGACAAGGGACTGGTATCGATCGATACACCAATGGTATCGATCGATACTCCCCTGCGACTCACAACCTTCACGAAATCTAAACCCAGAAATCGCCAAGACAAAGCCCCAAACTCATCAATCAAGCTTAAACAAGCACCACACAAGCTTAATTGCTAACCTTTGGTCACAACTCACCTTAGATCGGATGGATCGAGCTCTAGAAGACCTCTCTCTCTCCCCCTTAGCTCACGCCAAAACCACACTCTTCCAATCTCTTCTTCAAGCTTCTCTCCAAGCTCAAACTCTCTTGATCTCGCAAGATCCAAGCTTCACCAAGCTCTTCTTTCCCTTTCTCTCTCTCCCTCGCTCTCTCTCTCACGACCAATTCTGATTTTTCCCAAAAGAATGGTTTATCCCCGTAAGAAGAGAAGAGGAAGAAGACAATCAGGAAAACCTGACTGGTATCGACCGATACAGGCCAGTATCGATCGATACTACCCCCGACAGGTATCGATCGATACAAGGCTAGTATCGATCGATACTACCCCGGAACAAACCCGAATTAATTATTTTCCCCAATAATCAATTCTTCCAGAACGCGGGCGTTACACGTCAAATCGATTAGGCTTCCTCAAAGTGAACCGGACAAGTTATTTGCAAAAGTTCAGGAGGGATGTCGGAAGTACATCGAACGTGCATTTGGAGTCTTGCAGGCTCGATTTAAAATCATTCGCGAACCAGCTCGCATGTGGGACATAGCCGATCTTGCTATCATCATGAGGTCATGTATCATATTGCATAATATGATTGTTGAGGATGAACGAGATACATATACTCAACAATGGACCGATTTTGGTGAGAGAGATGATGTGGAAAATGTTGATTGTGGAGGGTGTTGATTGTTGAAACCATCGTGGATAGTCTAATACTATGAAACAGAATCAATTTTTTCGGTTTGTGTGGAAAAAGGAACTTTATAAGTTAAATATTCAAGACACGGAGTGGCTGTTTTCCCGTAATAATTACTATTCTAATCATCCAAGATCTTAACTGATGTATTGATAAATCAGACACAAAGAAAAGCCAAAGAGAAGATAAAGCGTCTAAAACTATGATAACAATAATCACACTGAAATTATTTAAAAAATTTTACGTTCAGATTGGTGATGAAATCATATTTCAAAATTCAAATGACGTAAAACATTTATTTCTTCTTCCTTTTCAAACTAACTATTGTTTTAGACTATTGTTTTAGGATTTCAATGTAACCCTTGCACTTTCTTTTGTATGATAGTTAGTAACCCTTGCACTTTCATGTTTTGCCCATACTCAATTTAAATAAACAATGTAAAATCGATCAGAAGTTCAAGAGTCAATTAATTTTCTAGAAAAAAATATAACAATTAATTTGTCATTCCTAGTTTCCAATATCCAATGGTTGAGGTTAAGATGTTTGAATTTATTGCAATATGTTTGAATAGCTTCACAAAATAAAAAATTGGCAGATACCAAAAAATGAAAAGAATACAAAAATTCCAACTGCAATAAAGTTTAACGCAAAGATGAGGTATGCAATTGATCACAAATTTACTTTGAAAACATAGAATGTAAATGAAAATTCACTGTTTACTTATGTATGTTAGTACTAGGGATCATCCCGCTCTACAGGCGGGTCGTTTGTATATATTTGTTTTCACTCAGAGTATTTGTTAAGGTGATAATAACTATATATTGATCATTTAAGTTTTGATTTGGTTGATAATTACTTAAATGCAAATTATAAATCTAAGAAACCATCGTGTCTATCGAAACTAAAATGCATAAATGAACTTGGATTTCACGCATCTAGAATAATTCTGTACGATATGTGGGGATGTTTCTTGCTTGTTCTTCAAACTAAAATGTGGTGGTTAAATTTGTTCCAAAAAAAAATGTGGTGGTTAAATTATAGTTTTTGCTTCCAATATTATACCTTTGGGATGTGTAATTTTTTAAAAATATTTTACATTGCATTAGCGTATATTTGCATAACGTCCATGGAGATAAAAACACATTCTTTCGATGATGCTTTTTTGGCTTCTTCTTTTCAAGATACTAAGTATTTTTTATTAAAAAAATTGTTTTACTATTAGGTTAGAGTAACACGTTTTTTTGTCACCCTTTCCTATTAGTTTTACATAACTTAAAAGTTCTATGTGATGAAAAGGATACACATTTCGGTGTGCTTGAACACAAGAGTTTTGGACAACTCTTTCACATGACCATTTATCAAGCTTATATGAATGTCTCCGTCTTCTTAATTTCCTTACAACTTTGTTCTATCAGTCAGATAAAGAGGAATTTATGAATACTCCTAAGCATTTTCTGAATAAATTGTAATTTATGAGTTAAGAATTGCATTTTACTGTCTTGTATGTTTAAAAACCATAAATAAACAAATTTGAAATAATTTTCTGTGTTGGAACCAATTTAATTAAGTTTAGATTTAAAAGAGAAACAAAATAATCTCTAAGACCAAGTTTGAAATATATTATAGTTTTACTTTTATTTTATTATGTATACAATAAATCTTGAAGTAAGCTATTATATTTTATGGAGTGTCAAAGAAAACAACTTTATACGTTCCTTGGACTCCATAACATCTGCCACTTGAAAGGCCACCTTTTCCATAGACCAGCTGAGTTTTATTAGTTTAAAAAGAGAGATGGGGTGATAAATTTCATTTGTTGGGGGTAGATGAATGGTAGGGACAACTTAAATTCTTGGGCCATAACCCATAAGCTTGACTCGATCGGTTATCTCTAACTAATCCTCTTCTATGATATTGTCTGCTCGTGCTGAATGGTGTTAGGAGAGATAAGATAGTTCGAGCAATCCGATCAGTCTACAAACATTTACCTAACGCCAAAATCGCATCATATTTTACTTTGAATCCAAATTTGATCAGTAATTGGTTTATTACCTTGAAAACCATAGAAAAATAAGGACACCACATGAAACAACCATCCTCTTTGTATAGGGGACTACAAAACCTCCATGTTAAGTGATCTCACTAAAGCTGTAAGTACAGCCCTCCGCTTTGTATAACTAATTAAATATAGTTTTGTATAGAGGCTGTGGGCATTAGTGTAGAGAGAAGTTCCTATAACATTCATACAAACTTAATACATTGTTAGCAATAGTATTTTTTAGTTTTGCTAACTCAAAGAGAAGAGACCTTTATTGTATTTAACCTGAAGACGTTACTTTTCTTGTAGCACATACCACCTAGAATTATGTATAACTTTGCTTCGCAAAGCATGTGTTGATGGTTTGTCGTCACACTTTCCTACAAAAAGTTAGGTAAAATTCAATCTCATTATCGACAATGTACTACATACTCATAAATACATTATTCAAAACAACCAAGCTTGTTCTCTTAGAAACATGAATATTCAAAACAGCCAAACTTGTTCTCTTAGAAACAAGAACTCACAAACTTGATAACGACTTGTTCGTTTGTTCACATAGCAAGACTATAGTTAGAACCTGAAGAACTGCAATGCTAAACGAACAACTCCGCATCTTATGGTTGAGACCAAACCTGTTGCGAATAAGATGTACATGAAAAAATGAAACCCATTCCAGATTGAAGACAGTTAAAAATTTGCAGAGAGGAAACCAATTTTATGAGCTCCTGGAGATTCATTTCTATGAGAAGCAATTTCTATTTCCCAAAAAAAATGTGAAGAAGAAGAAGAAAAACCCTTGTGATGAGTCATGTAGGTTATTCGAAACTCTCGAAAGCATTGTCAATCAGTAGCCAATACAACCGATTAAACACTTGACAGAGGGAGGATTCAGAATTTACCTTGTAGATTGAGCGTAGATGCTTCCCTTTCATGTACGTCTAAATGTTGGAGACAAAGTTGTGGTCGTAGTCTGAGGAAATTTGAGATTCATAGGTATTTGCTCGGTTCCGGTTATTATCCAAGAATTAATTGATTTCCAGAATAACCAAAACTTTAAACCATTTTACACTTAATACGCTTATTTTTTTCATGAATCATAAAATATTAAATTACAAATCGCATATATGATGGTAAGTAAAATATAGAGTTTAATGAAGACTGAGATCATCTAATAAAGACATGAAATCGACATAACGCTAGGCTGGTGATGTAAAGTGAATTTGATCCTAAAGATTAGCCTGATTATGACTCTCATAATATATAATAATCATTACGGTATATATGTCTTGTAATTTCACTATGTTACCTAATGTTCTTTCTAGAAAAAAAGTGTGTTTCTTTTGATAACATTATTGTTTATGTCGTTCCTTTATGCGTTTATTCTCTACTAGATAAGTAACCGCATATATGTGGATTGTAATTTAATATTTTATAACCCGTGTAAATACAAATCAAAAACTTAAAAAATACAATTAGATTACTCGTAATTAAGTTTTTCAATGATTATATTCAGTTTCATCATGCATCAATATTCTTTTTTCTAAACCGAAATATGATTTTTCCTTTTCAATTTTTTTTTCTTTTAATGGTTGTTATTTATTGTTTAATTTTTTTATTTTAATCTGAAATATGGATTTTTCCTTTTTTAAAAACAGTTTTTTTAAGCTTTGGGTTTTATTTATAATTTTTTTTAATTTCTTTAATCTAAACATAATCATTAAAACGGTTTTTCTTTTTTATATTTTGTTTTATCATGCATCAAAATTCCTTATTCTAAACTGAAATATGATTTTTCCTTTTAAAATATTTTTTTCTTTTAATGGTTTTTATTTATTGTTTATTTTGTTATTTTAATCTAAAATATGAATTTTTCCTATTTTAAAAAACAGTTTTTTTAAAGCTTTGGTTTTTANAACATAAAACAGTTTTTTTTTTTTTAAACTTTGATTTTTATTTATAACTTTGTTTAGTTTTCTGAATCTACACATAACTACTATTTTTTTGTTTTTATCCTTAAGATTAGGAACAATTATAAAATTTACTTTAATATTATGCATTAAAATATAATTAGAAATTTATTAAACACATATCAAAATCTAATTGGAAATTCATTAAACACATGTTAAAATCTGATCGATTGACTTGACACATGTTGTGATCAGGCGAGTTAGCAACTTTGAAACATTCTATTTTATATAATAAGATTATCTAGCATGAGAACAAATATTGTGAAAGGGTCATCTCTTGCTTTCCAAGAATTAAAAGAAAACCAAGATAGATCATCATCATTTATATTAATCGAAAAATGATTTTTGAGTTTAAAAGCATCTCATTAATCTTTAGGATGGTTAATTATTCTATTGTCCCTCTGCAAAAATAATTAATACCGTAATCGATGGTTCAAATTAAGTTTTGTTAAAAATTACATTAATTATTTTGTTACCAGGTTTAATTTAGTATTGGGTCGTTTAATCATATAAACTCGTACTAGGCTAGAGCCCGGTTTGGTTAATTAGCATAAGAAATCGGCGGCCGATTTTGGTGAGAACAAAAATCCTAAACTCTAGCTTTGTTTATGAGTTATAAATATAGCTTTGTTCTGCTTCCATTACGGCATCACCACAATTACTATTGCTTTGATTATATTGTTAATGTTTCTCTTATTCACGTCTTTAATTTGTTCGTTTTTCTAATCGCTAAAATATTTACTGGTCTGGAATTTTGAACGTGTAGGTATTTTTACTTCTGGAGAAAACCGTGTTGTGCATCTTTAAGGCTCTATTGAGGTATGCGTCTCGTGTCCGTCATGTCTGCGAATTTGTGTGGTTTTCTTTTTCTGATTTGTTATCCTTCAAATTATCTTTTTGTTTTGTTCTTTTCTTAATCTAATGATTGACTATTGTATCGATACTGATCTACTTAATTTTTTGTAGTTTGTACTTTTTGTTGATATTCTTAGTTACAAGGCCGACTATTTTATTAATTTTACTTATTTGGCGTAAAATCGTGTTTGTTGATCTTCTTGATTTCATATTTTCGAATTTAATCGTGTTTGTTGAATTTTTCTTTGTAGGTGTTGCTTATTTGGGCTAGATTGTCTTAAGTAGTAGGTTATTTATATTGTCGAGATGCCTAAAGGTAGAGTTTGTTCGTTTGTTTTTTTTTTTTTTTTAATCTAATGTTAAATTATACTCAAAATAAAAATAAACGTTCTTACAAACTTTTCCAAACGTTATTAAATCAAATTAGGAACTTAATGTTGGTTTTATCTTGAAGAAAACCAAACCCTCAAACCGTCTTCATATCGCAAGTCTCCGTTACTTCGTATCGAAGATATTTGATTTCGGATGTTCTTGTCGATTATCTTGATGAGTCTCTCAATTGATGAAGGTGTCTCACCATTCCTTCCGCCATTTCTTTCCCTCCAAATTGAATGGACCGTTATCTGAAAAGCATATTTTACAATGAAAATAGTTGTGCTTTTGCATGGTTTTGCGATGAACTCCACTATCTGCCTCCATTCCCAAACAAACAGGTTCACAAGAAGACCTCTTACTAACCTTTCCCATACTTTTTTAGTATATGGACATGAGAAAAAGAGATGGTCCCTAGTCTCCCAAAGTCCCTGCAAAAACTACAAGTCGTATTTGCATTCACATTCCAACTCTGCATTCGATCACCAGTTGCTAGTCGATTTTTAATCATCAACCATACCATAAAGGAGTACTTTGGGGTCGCATGTTGAAACCAAACTCCATTGTACCATCCTACTTTTGGTCTCACCATTCGAATTTGATGCCACGTATCTTTAGAAACAAACTTTGTTTTAAATTTCCCTTCCTGACATTTCCATCTCTTCACATCCTCCTCATGTTCATCTCTCGTTTGGCGCAACTTCAGAATTTCTGATTCAATATCATTATAAAGGATCCGCCGATGTCTTCTTCTATTCTGCCTGTCAAGAACATCTCCTACAGTTGCTTGTTGATTTATACCCAGATCTATAAATCCTCTGTCACCGGTTCTATCATGAAGACTTCCTAAACCACACCAAGAGTCGTACCAGAAAGAAGTATCGTGACCACTTTTCACTTCAACCTCATAAAACTGCTTTGCCAATACTCTGTATTTTAGGACTTTCTTCCACATCCAAAACCCTAGGGACGTTTTACTCGTCACCGCCCAGAATGATCCGTTTCGAATAAGATACATTTTCACCCAGTTTACCCATAATGAGTTGGTGGATGAGAGTATCCGCCAGATCATCTTCAAACAACATACCTTGTTTGCTTCTTTCAGCGACCGTAACCCCAATCCTCCTTCTTCCTTGGGTGTACAAATATCCTTCCATGCCACCTTAGCTTTTTTCGTGTTCAGAGCAGGTCCAGACCACAAAAAAGCTGAGCATAGCTTGTCAATTTCCTGTATACATGCTTTAGGCAATCTAAAAGCTGCAATCCAGAAGTTTGTAATGTTGAATATAACCGAGCTAATGAGTTGTAATCGTCCCGCAAATGATAACGACCGTACCATCCATTTACTTATTCTGTTTCGGATGTTCTCAGTGAGAGGAAGATAATCAGATGCAGTCATCTTTTTTGTCAATAGCGGTAGACCTAAATATCTTACCGGCAGAGCTCCATTGTCAAAAGTGATAAAGGATTTTTCATTTATGTTCATATCAATTCCTCTATGCTTGTCATTGTAGCATAAGAGGTGTCAATCCATATGGGTTAAGATCAATGCACTAAGAATACATGAACCTTCCTAAGCTAGAGCAAATGTTTTTGGGTTTTTATGTTTTTAGATTAAGAAAGTAAAATGCAAGAAAGAAAACAAAGGCTAGAAGTGTTGGAAAATGAATTAACTATCAAGAAGATGATTAATGAACAAACAATGATGATTTAGATTGAATTAAACACTATCCTAGAACATGGAATTCACAATTATGACTAATCCACTCTCGTGGCACTAATCACTTTGTTAATCACCAAATCAAGAACAAACTCTCGTTTGTGATAAGATGATTAACAAGCTTTAATCTCCAATTCCACTTAGTTCACTAATCACCCTAGACATCAACTCTCATTGGCTAGGCATGAAAGGCTCACAAAAGGTTTGGTTCAAGCATTTCATCGAACACCTCTCGGGCGTGAAACGCCTAAGCTCTAGTTTTGATCTCTCAATCCAAAACTAGCTTTAAGATCAACCTAAGTGAAGGATCTAACAAGATGTAACCTAAATCGTCATCATCTAATCATCAAGACAATTGACTAACGATGCTAATACACACAATCAATGCTATTCCTTAGGTTAAGATCACTAATTATGACTAATCCTCTCTCAAGGCACTAATCACTTTGCTAATCACTAAATCAAGATCAAATTCTCATTTGTGATGAAATGATTAGCAAGCATTAAGATCAATATTCAAATCAACCAATAAACACGTTAAGCAACTACTCTCATAGGTTAAGAATGTTTATCTCTTTCTAAGTTCTTTGGAGAATTTCATCAAACACCTTTTGGGTGTGAAATTCCCAAAGATCTAGGTTGACTTTCTCAAGCCCAATCTAGCATTAAGATCACTTAGAAAGAAAGGAAAGCAATGATTAAGCACATAAGCATCACAAATCAATCATCAAACCATCAATAATCAAGCATGATCCAAAAACCAACAAAAACCCTAAAGTCTAAACATGAAGAACAAAAGATAAAAAGACATAAGGATAAAGAAGATGCAATAATATAAAGATAAGGGTGAAGAAATCTTCTCTAGAGTGGCATTTGTATGAAGAACAATCAAAATCCCTCCAAAATCATAAGAAGAGTTTGGGATAAAACCCAACTCTAGAAAGAAGAAAGCTTGCTACAAAAATTAGGCTTCAAGAGTATTTAAAGCAAAAAGGGCGAACCGGGTCAACCCGGAACAAACCGGGTATTGACCCGGTTGGATCTGGGTCGTGGTCACATAAGGGCTCTGTACCGACCAGTCCTGGGTCGGTACAGATTTCTTCCTTGTACTGGTCGGGTAACGTAGAGCTAAGACAGGTCGGCATTGGTGCGCTTGGGTCGTGCGGGAAGAGTTTTAGCCGGCAGAAATGATGAGCTGGTCGATGCAGGATTAGTTTTAGCCGGCAGAAATTATGAGCTGTTCGATGCAGGATTAGTACCGTTTGGCAGTACCGACCCAGGATGGGTCGGTACTAATCTCCTTTGAGCAACACTCGTTTGGGCGCCAGCCAGATACGTCCCCGCTAAATCTGATTTATCTTTCAAAATACCGCTCTGAATGACTTCAAACCACATCCAGTAGACAACCAACTCAATTATCTACAACTTCTATGAAGACGTCGAGAGCTGAATCTGAACGCAAGTTCTTCGTTTGGCGCGATCTTTGGGTGACTTCCTGGCTTCGATGAGAACATACTGGGTTTTGTACTGATCCATTCTGGATCGGTATGGGGAGTGAAGCTGGGTCGGTACCACTCTCTGCTTCAGTACCTAACAGATAGTACCGGTCTAGGATGGGTCGGTACTGGGCTTACTTGTGCTGATCCAATGCTGGTCGGCGTTGGTCTCGCGGCCAGACGGATACACCTTCGGTAAAATCGCGATATCTCCTGGAATATATGTCCGAATGATCTCAAAAGACCTTCTGTGGACAGATAACTCATCTGGCTACATCTTTCATGAAGATCATTGACGATGAATCTGACCGTAACCTCTTCGTTCTACCGGATCTTTAAGACACTTCGGATGGCTTCATGGGGATGGACTTGGGAGTGGATTAGTACCGACCAAGTGTACCGAGCTAGTACAGGTCGGTACTAATCTTTGTCTTTGTACCGACCAGTTAGTACCGGTCCACAACAGGTTGGTACTAATCTTTCTTGTGTCGATCCAATGCTGGTCGGCATTGTCTCGCGGCCTGTAAGACATGCCCTTAGTAAAATCGCCGTATCTCCTGGAATACGCATCCGAATGACCTCAAACGACCTCTTGTGGATAGATAACTCATCTGGATATAACTTTCATGAAGATCATCAAGGCTGAATCTGATCGGAACCCCTTCGTTCAGCCGGTACAAATGGACTGACCTGCACTGCCGTGTTTGTACCGACCAAGTAGTGCCGCTCCAGAACAGGTCGGTACTAATATTCTTGAGCCTTTATGCCGAGCTGATCTGGAGCGGTATTGAGAAGAGCTTCTGGTCGGTACAAGTGTCTGTTGCAATACCGATCCAATGGACCGATCCAATGCTGGTCGGTGTTGGTTGACAGCTTCGCGGCTAGTCGGGCATAGCTTCCGTAAAAAGGGCATATCTCCCAAACCGCACGTTTGAATGACCTGATTAAAACTTCACTGGACAGCTTACTCACTCCTCTACGACTTTCATGAAGACCGTGGAGGCTGAATCTGAACGGAATGTCGTCTTCCAGCTGCATCTTTCCGGCGTGTCGGATGAACTTTACATCCTACTTTGCTCCATGACTCCAAATATCTCCAAATGCCTCCAAAACACCTACAAACACTCCAAATGCATGCAAAAACTCTCTAGGACCTAATGAAACATCCTAAACTCTAATAAAGACCAAAATGCTAGACGAAACCATGATTATGCATGTAAATGACACAAAACTCTAAGTGAAATGTATGCTAAAACATGCAATATATGAAAATATCAAAAAGGGAATTCATTGAGAATCTCCTCTCTTCTCAAGTCTGATATTCCAGCCATGTACAATGTTGATTTCTCCAAGCTGATTTGTAAACCTGATTTAGTAGCAAACTCATCAAATACTTGCAAAATTCCCTCTATCGAACTCTTCTCCCTGTTAACAAAAACCATTAAATCATCAGCGTGAGCCTCATTTTTTCACAGTTTGGGTGATAACCAAATAACCGATCTCTATCTACCTTGTCAATTCTCTTTGATAGGACATTCATGCATATAACAAAGAGATATGGGGAGAGCGAACAACCTTGCCTTAAGCCTCTTTCACTTCCAAAATACCCCGCAAGTTCACCATTTACCTGTATAGAAAATGATGCCGTAGTGATACATAACCGAATCCAGTGGATAAACTCTGCCGGGAAGTCCAGAGCCTTCAATATGTTTAACAGAAAAACTCATTGAACAGAATCAAAAGCTTTAGCTATGTCGATTTTCATTGCACAGCGAGGAGATATGGTATCTTTGTGGTAGTCCCTCACCACTTCTGTTGCTAGCAGTATGTTCTCCATCAATAACCGATCTTTAACAAAAGCTGATTGATTTGGCTCGATGAATCTTGGAAGCAGTCCTTTGAGACGATTAGCCAAGATTTTCGAAATCGTTTTGTAAAGCACATTGCAACATGAAATGGGTCTATAGTCCTTCATTTCCTTTGCTTCCTTCTTCTTTGGTATAAGAGCTAAGATTGTTGAATTAACCCCTTTTGGTAAGAATCCTAACTTGAAGAAAGATTGTATCGCCTTGATCACGTCTTCTCCAATTATTGTCCATGACTCTTTGAAAAATTCACTTGTGAACCCATCTGGTCCAAGTGATTTATTCTTAGGCATATAAAAAATCACCTTCTGTATCTCTTCCTTCGTTACTTCCTTGGTGAGTTCCACCTTATCCCCATCACCACAACGAAACTCCAATAGCTCTCGAAGCTCATCAATTGACCAAGCCTCAAAATCCTCTGGTTTAGCTGACAAAAAAACTTTGAAATATCTCTCTGCCTCCAGTTTTATATTTTCCTGATCCGCAACCACCGTCCCATCTCCACACTTAATTTCTCTGATGATATTCCTCAGTTCCCTCATCTTGACAGCGTTATGGTAAGTTTTGTTACTTTTATCTCCAACCCTTAGCCAATGTAGCTTAGATTTTTGATATAAGAATTTTTCCTCTATATCCGCTAGTCTCATCCAATTGTATAGAGCCTCTGATTCTTTTTCCACTGCTCTTGGACTTGGGTCTTGCATAGATTTTCCTTGCAGGTCACATAACCGAGTAAAAGCGGTTTTTGTTTTCTTGGAGATATCCGCTAACAGATCTCGTCCCAGCACACGTAGCCTTGGTTTTGTTTGCTTCAACTTCTTTGTTAACCTATGCATGGCTGAAGTGGAGTGGAATAGAGGCTGTGTTTGATTCCATACTCCTTCAATTTCCTGTCTAAAACCCGGGTGAGACGAGATTGTATTCGTGAATTTAAATGGCTTTCTGATTCGATCCTCGGCTTCTTTCAAATAAAATCTACATCTCAAGTGGTCAGAGCAGCCTCCCAGTTCAAACACGCTATACGATCTTGCATAAGCAGCAATCCAATCCTTGTTTACTAACACCCTATCAAGTTTCTTGCAGATCACACCTTCCTTTCTCTTACTACACCATGTGAATTTCGGTCCTTGGTATCCCAAATCTGTTAATTCACAATGATTAACCAGCTCTTGAAAGTCTCTCATCCCTGCGTGAATGGATGGCGTTGAACCAAACAAGGAATGTTCATCACCCTCTAAAATCTCATTAAAATCTCCACACAACATCCATGACTTACCACAAAACAGAGGAGAGCCATGATGCCAACGAATCTCTCCCCACAATCTTTTCCTATCCTCCACAAAATTAGAGGCATAAACAAACGAGACAAAGAATTCCTCAGTTATTCCTTCTGCCAAAATTGAAACCGTGACCAGCTGCGAAGACTTAAATAGCGGCGTTACTCTCACATTGTGTTTCCAAACAATCCACAACCTTCCCAATCTATGATCTTCATAGTTCGTTAACAGAGACCAACCGCTAAACACTTTTGAAAAAATGCGTTCAGCTCTACCTTCTTTGATTTTTGTTTCTATCAAGCAACCAAAATCGAAATTACCTTTATGAAGCCACTCCTTCACTACACCATGTTTATTTTTTTTTTGAAACCTCGGATATTCCAGAAGAAACCCGACATTTTAAAATAGTTTGTTGGAGTTACGACTTTCCCGAGTGCCAAGATTTGTGTCTTTGGCAGTCCCTGCTTTTGACTGAGATAAAAACTTATGAGAATCCTTCGAATTTCGAGGAAGTGGTTGCCGTAACTGTAACGCCCGCGTTCCGGAAGAATTGATTATTGGGGTGAAATAATTAATTCGGGTTTGTTCCGGGGTAGTATCGATCGATACTAGGTGAGTATCGATCGATACCAGTCCGGGGTGCATCGATCGATACCATCCAGTATCGATCGATACCGTGCGGGGTGTCTTAAATCGTTTTCCTTGTTGTCTTCTTCCTCTTATGTTCTTACGGATAACCATGGTTTCTCTAGAGAAAAAGGGAGTTGGTCTTGCTTGAGAGAGAGAGAGAGAGAGAAAGGGAAGAAAGAGCTTGGTGAAGCTTGGATCTTGCGAGATCAAGAGGGTTTGAGCTTGGGGAGAAGCTTGAAGAAGAGGTTGGAACACCTTGGTTTTGGCGTGAGAGGGAGGTCGATCTTGAGCTCGGGGAAGTCATTCTAGAGCTCGATCCATCCGATCTAAGGTGAGTTGTGACCAAAGGTTAGCAATTAAGCTTGTGTGGTGCTTGTTTAAGCTTGATTGATGAGTTTGGGGCTTTGTCTTGGCGATTTCTGGGTTTAGATTTCGTGAAGGTTGTGAGTCGCAGGGGAGTATCGATCGATACCATGTGTGTATCGATCGATACCAGTCCCTTGTCGGTAGACTTGTGTTGTTTCAGTATCGATTGATACCAGTCGTGTTGTTTCAGTATCGGTCGATACCAGTCCCTTGTCGTTGGACGTGTGTTGTGTAAGTATCGGTCGATACCAGTGGTGTATCGGTCGATACTAGGGGTGTATCGATCGATACTAGGGGTGTATCGATCGATACCAGTCGTTGGCTGTGCCCTTAGGGGCGTGTTGTGTGTTTACTGTTCAGGCTGTGTGTTTAACTTTTCTTGGAGTAGAATTGCTAGGCGTTGGTTTAGTTTTTCATGGGTTTGAATTGCTAATTGTGCTAGAAGTTTTAATTGGTGTCGATTAATTCTTCGTGTTGTAAATTGTTAATTGTTGTGCTTATTGGTAGCCTGTTGTTGAGAGGATCAATCTCATTCAGCGTTTGGTTAGCCAAATGTTGATGCATCACTTTTGTCGATACAGGTAAAGATAAGGCGTGATCGTGGAATCGAGGCAGTGAAGAGAGGATGATTAGGACTCGGAGGTTTTGCTGTTATTGTTCTTGTAATATTATTATTTTTTTTTTAAATGCGGTCATTTCAGTAACGTTACTCCCCCATTCCCTTTTGGATCAATCTTTGTTCCTTTGAGTCTCTGTTCTGTAACAGCCATATGATTTGCTTTCTCCAAATGGTTAACCTGATCCTCTATCTTTTCCTCCAGCTTTTCACCATCTTCGCCCTTCCCACTCAGTATTGCATAACTTGAGTTTTCCATTATTGAATCTTTTCCGAATTCCAACTCCGTTTTCTTCCCCGGACTTCTAATTGTTTTAGATGGAGTGGACCATTCCTTCTCCTCCGGTTTTTCCACTTGTTTTTTCTCCTCTACCACCATCGAATCCTTTTTTTCATTAATAGGCTCTTCCTCCGGGCTAGCAACCGGACTGGAGAGATTTACAGGTTGGTTAGTCTCCAGTTTCCTTTCATGTTTGTTCCCCTCATTTATAATGCAGGTGGTGTTCCCCTCTTCCTCATGTTTGTTCGTTTGTTACACATGTGTTTTATGGTTATGTTCGTTTGTGTCATTACACTCTTGCTTCAGAAAACAAGTGATCTCTTGTCATATTTGGGTCTTTTATACTTTGTATCATACGCAGTTTACTATGTTTTCTTTTTAGCTTATGCACTGAGTGTGAGACTTTGATGAAGCTTGACTTGTATTGACTAGAGTCTTTACTTGGTTTCATGGCTGCGCAAATCTTAAGGAGCCCACACAGAGAAATTGCTTTCTAAACAAGAATGTGTCAATGCAGAATGGCTTGCTTACGTATAGTTTCCTTGTATTTGGCATTTTTTGCACTTGTTGTCTCAGACATAGTTCTCATAAACATGTAAGCGGGTTTTCTGTACTTTATTTTCTTCGATAGATATCCGGACATTCTTTTTCTGTCTTTATCTTATATAGTTATATATCGTACTGGTTCTCGGATTTATAATGCAGGTGGTGTCATGATATTGGTCAAGAACAAGCACAAAATAAACCTCTTTTAAAAACTGTGTTCCACGTAGGTGTTTGCATCTTCTTTTAAGGATGAGTTATCTACTTATCTATGATCCGAATTCCGAAGTCTCAACACTATTTGCTTTTCCTGCTACATAGGAACATCTTCTTTTAAGGATGAGTTATCTACTTATCTTTGATGTTTTTCATAAGAGATAAACACAGGTATGTATTTGTGTTTTCTATTTTAGTAAATGTCAGCTTGCATTCTGTTTTATTTTCTTCATCATTCTGTTTTCTGGATTATAAGTTATGGATGTTCCTAATAACTGAATATTTGGAGACGCCATTCAAAAGGTCAAAGAAGAGACAGTCTTTAGCTTTTATGTGCTTTGATATTATGCAATACCTTAGATGTTGTCCTTAAATTCAGATATGGGATTCAGTCCCTAAGCCTCAAGCACACAAAGGAACTCCACTTAGTGATTTCTTCAATGTACGTGCTTGACCATTGGATGAGAACTTAGTATCATTCTTCTTTTGCTAGGATTAAGAACTGGAGTTGTTTATTGTGTGACAGGTTGAAGTTGTTGCTCTCTCTAGAACAATAACTTAAAGTGATAACTCAACCCAATAAACCTAACCGCGACAAAATCTGTAAGGCCGATCTTAGAAGAAGTCCTTTAAACCAACCAACGATGTCCTAAGAAGAAAGTTTCGGAATTCATTGTTGTTATTACCAAATTCTTTATGCAAAACCTTTTTTTACTTGAAATTCAGCATCGATCGATGATAGTAATTTGCATAGACGAATGGTCATATTTTTCTTTTTCCTAGATGAATTATTCTTATATCTTTGTTGTTTATCGATCCAGACTTGGAATCTCAAGCTGGGATGGGGAAGCCGACCCGATGATACGTTAGGAAAGCTCACACTGATGATAGAGATTCTGTTAAGTTCCCTAGAGAATTCTGATGTCAAAAAGTTTTGATGGATCTTTAAATTAAAACCTAGAATCATTATCTTGTTTTTGACCAGTTTGATATTCTTTATGCGAATTTTTTTTTTTTCTTTTCTTCAAGTACACCAAATTCGGAAGTAAAAATGGACCATGTAACAAAGCATCTAATTTTTGCAACATTGGATATGCATTAAACACCGTTCTTGTTTTTTTTTCATGTGAAAGTCTGATTATTCGGACTAAGAATTACAATTGAGTAATAAGTTTTGAACTTATATAACAAGAAAACCAGATATAATATATAAACCTCATAAACATAAACAACAACCCAATATTAATTGTTGGTATGGTTCGTAAATCAGCCATAACGGTGGTTTGAATTTTCAAATGATTTGAATTAGAATTCAAAATGGGCGCAACGATAAAACTTTCGTCCCAGATTAGCTTTTGTTTGAGAAGTGAGCACACTAGTTTGGACAAAATTGATAAATTGGCCATCACTAGTTTGGATAAAATAGATAAATCGGCCATCACTAGTTTGGTTAAGGTTTCTCGGCGGTTAAGGTTTCGCTTCGGGAATCGCCAATATAGGTTTTTTTCGTTTCTTTTTCGCTTTGGGATATTTATTTCTCTTATTAAGAAACTGAATCGTTACAATTGATAGTAACGAGAAGAAACTGAATCGTTAAATTTTTTAATTAACAATAAATCTCACTTAAAACAGTAACTCCTAAATGGCATTATCGTTTAAAGACATAAAGACATAAATCAGCCATCATATAAACATAAATCAGTCATCATATAAACCTATCAAGTTTACATAAATCAGCCATCAAATTATGCATAAATCAGCTATCAAGTTTACATAAATCAGTCATCAAGTATACATAAATCAGCCATCAAGTATAGATAAATCAGCCATCAAGTATACATAAATCAGCCATCAAGTATGCATAAATCAGCCATCAAGTATGCATAAATCAGCCATCAAGTATGCATAAATCAGCCATTAAGCTCGTGGCGAAGCGAGAGGCGCGCCGATAGTGAAAAGATCAAAACCGAGAGGCGCACCCAAGCTCCCTGATCTTCCCCCTTGCGGGGCGATTTACCGGCGAACCACCTAGAGTCTCCCGGCGATTCAACCATCCAGGGATAGATCTTTGAATCAGCTTTTCAGAAACGCCGAGAGCGCCTCAATTGAATCCACCGTTCTAGAGTTATGGCCAAAACCGTGAAGCCACTACAGTCTGGCCGAGCCCTCCGCCGGCGATTCCGATCAGTCACCTCAACGATGTTTTTCCGGCGACTCAGGAAGAATCAGGCGACGATCCGACTATCCACAGAAAGCCCCGGACGTCAGCTTTTTAGGAAGACCAGAATTGCCCCAAACGGAGTTGTACACCGAGAGATATGACCAGATCACAACAGGTGCAGTCTGCCAGAGGGGTTATACTGGTGGTTTGAGTCTAAGGCGACGCAGGGAATAGAAAGATCTGAAGAAGATGAAGAGGGAGAATAAGAAGATGAGAAGAAGAGAAGAATGAGACAAAGAGGAGAAAAGAAGACTTACTGTGGGTCGACGCGGCAGTAGAGGAGGAAGGAGACGAAGAGTAGAAGGAGACGACGAGAAAGAAGGAGATAAAAAGACTTTCCGGTGTGGAGGGAATCCGGGAACAAAACTGCGTCTTCGCCGGAGCCAGAGCGGAGGTGATTCGGCGAGTGAGAGATGCGGCTAGGGTTTTAGTTAGAAGAGAAACAAAGAGAAATGAGAGATTAATGTTATTTTTTTTTCTATATATCTCACTTAAGAAAATATATAAATGGCATTATCGTTAATTACAGTTTTAAACTGCCCTTAATGGACATTTCCTTTAGAGTTTGTATCATTTAAGTAATATCTAAAAGTTATGTATTACTCTAGTCATATCACAACATTTTTGTGCTATTAGAGTATTTATCTCTAAATTGAAAGGAAATAAAAACAATTGGGTTGTAAGCGAAGTTTCTGCGAGCAACCGTGATCTTAGGCCAGTCTTCAAACCTTAGATCGAACGGTGCTTATAGCTTCTCCGAGAACAAATCGCAGAACGAAGCCGACGACTCGCTTGCATCAACTACCTGCAACCAAAGCCGTCAAAATAATCGCTACTAATCAAAAAACGTAACACCGACAAAATTTCCTAGTTAGGACTAACACACATCAGCGGCAAAAAGAGGAGCCACCAGAGACGAAAACCTGATGAGAAACCACCGGAAACATTACAACTTATAATAAACTTGTTTACCTTGAACTCACTCAGATTTAGTTAATTGTAAATTCATAATTTCACTCTTCATGTATTGGAGATTTGATTATCCAATTTAATGTAGATGAAAGAAAAAAAGAGAAAAACTAATAAGAACATAAATTCAAAGGTGTGAAGAAGGGAAAATAATAACATTCCTTTAGCTAAAGAGAAAGTACGAGAAGGTTAAAAAGATCAGCTTCCTTCGATTTATTCGCCAAGTCTCTCATAAAATCCCCCAAATTTTCCCATTTCATCTCTCAGATTCTTCAGTTTCTTAATCGATTTCTGTCTCTTCGTTATCTCTCCACTTCCATTTTCCCGTCGGACAAAGATTATCCCTCGATGGTTCTGGAAGCTTGTTTCTTCCTCACAGAGTTCAATCTTTCCATGGACTTCGACCACAAGACGTACGATGCCTGAGCTGCGTAGCCAAGCACGCAGAGATCGGGCCAATAAGAAACCGAACCAAAAGCCAATTGCTTTGAGGAGAAACCCGAGGCGGCAGAAGAGAGTGGTCGCGCAGGATCGGAGTGAGAAGAAGGAAGCGATCGTAGCAGGAAGTGAAAAGACGCCGTTAGTGAAGACTGAAGGAAGAGAGGAAGAAGAAGGGATTAGGGTTTTAAGAGAAGATAACAAGAAGATGGATGAATTCGATAGTGGCGGTCAAGCACCTGTGCCTGACGATGAAGGAAACACTCCTCCACTCCCTGAAAAGGTGTAAACTTTTTTGTTGGTTTTTGCTCTTTTAAAGTCCCCTTTTGGGCATTTGTCTCTTGCATTGTGTGTGATGTGTTTGATTAGTAGAAAACTGTTTAAATTGGGGCATGTCTGATTCTTGCAAAAGTTTAATACTTCTTTTTTTTTTCTGCTGTTACAGGTTCAGGTTGGTGGTTCCCCAATGTACAAATTAGATAGAAAACTAGGCAAAGGAGGTTTTGGACAAGTTTATGTTGGTCGAAAGATGGGTGCGAGCACTCTTAATGCTAGATTTGGCCCGGGAGCTATGGAGGTATGCTGTTTGTGTTTCCGAATTTACTAGCTTCCGTTCGATTTCGTATGGTTTGTATGCAATTTTGATGTGTCTACTTTTGCAGGTGGCTTTGAAGTTTGAGCATAGAAGCAGCAAAGGATGTAACCATGGGCCACCGTATGAGTGGCAAGTTTACAAGTGAGTTCTATGGTTTCTTGTATCATTTTGGCTCTAGGATTCTTCTACTTGTTGGTTTATAAGAGGATGGGATAACTAATGTATGCTTTATCATCTGTTTGTTCAGTGCACTTGGTGGCAGTCATGGTGTGCCACGAGTTCATTATAAAGGTCGGCAAGGTGATTTTTACGTGATGGTATGTTGAATTTAGCTAGGTTTGAACAAGAACACATTCTGTTCATAGCTACTTGCGGTGTGACTAACTACAAATTTTTTCCATACAGGTTATGGATATTCTAGGGCCTAGCTTATGGGATGTTTGGAATAGTACCAATCAAGCGTTAGTATTCTAGCGAACTTTACTTTTTATTTTTGGTAGCATCTGAAGATTTTGTTGAGCCCTTTTATAGTGGTACTCACTACTCACCAGATGCTTTGTTTGTTTTATAAATTTCAGGATGTCAACAGAGATGGTTGCATGCATTGCGATTGAGGCAATATCCATTTTAGAAAAGATACATTCTAGGGGGTAATTTTCTTATTTTGATTATTATTTTCCTGACTGTGGTACTGCTACTGCAACTCTCTTTCTTAAAACAATGCTCCTGTTTCTGGCAGATATGTGCATGGTGATGTAAAACCAGAGAATTTTCTGCTTGGGCCACCTGGAACTCCCGAAGAGAAAAAACTTTTCCTTGTAGACCTCGGTTTAGGTATACTTATTTTTTTGTTAATAAGAGTGTGCGTACTTTGCTGTCTGTGTGCTGCTTATTCAATCCGTTGATCTTGCAGCAATTAGATGGCGCGATACTGCAACTGGACTACATGTTGAATATGATCAGCGTCCTGATGTTTTTAGGTAAGTTAATTCAGCTAGGAAAAAAAGCGTGTGAGATTGATTCTTATTAGGGACTTCAATTTTTGTTACTTACTAATGTGTCGGCTTTTGCATTCTCAGAGGAACGGTACGTTATGCTAGCGTACATGCTCATCTTGGCAGAACTTGTAGTCGGAGGGATGACCTGGAATCTCTTGCTTACACTCTTGTTTTCCTTCTTCGAGGCCGGCTTCCATGGCAAGGGTACCAGGTTGGGAATTCTAAAGTTAGTGATCTTTTTTTTTTTCCTGGCATTTTTCCTCGACAATCATTAATTTTTTTTTGCTAGGGAGAGAACAAAGGTTTCCTTGTTTGCAAGAAGAAGATGGCTACTTCTCCAGAAACTCTTTGCTCCTTCTGCCCCCAACCTTTTCGCCAATTTGTTGAGTATGTGGTCAATTTGAAGTTCGATGAGGAGCCTGACTATGCTAAATATATCTCCCTTTTCGATGGAATAGTCGGTCCAAACCCAGACATTAGGCCAATAAATACTGATGGTGCACAGAAGGTGATTTAGTGATCTCCTTTATGACATGTTCACTGAGTTTCTTCTATTTAGGTCCTATCTAGAATGACTAAAGCTTGTTCGTTTTTGTCTTGTGAGAAGCTCATACATCAAGTGGGTCAAAAGAGGGGGAGACTGACAATGGATGAGGAGGACGAACAACCAACAAAGAAGGTCAGACTGGGAATGCCAGCAACACAATGGATCAGCATTTACAGTGCTCACAGACCAATGAAGCAACGGTGCCATCTTGGATTATACTTTATATAGTTCCTGAAATGTACATAGATGAACATGCAGCTGACATGTCTCTTACCTTTGTGCAGATATCATTATAATGTTGCAGATATAAGGCTTCCACAGCACATTGAAAAAGGAAATGAGGATGGGTTATTTATCAGCAGTGTGGCTTCTTGCTTGAATCTCTGGGCTGTAATCATGGATGCAGGAACTGGCTGTACGGCTCAAGTTTACCAGCTATCACCTAGCTTTCTCCACAAGGTAGCTTCATTCAATATTTTCGGGTAATCTTTCCAAATTTGTCATGTCTACACTGCTGCTGTCAGTTCCATTTTTGATATTCTCCAACTTGTGCATTTTGCCATTTGGTCTTATATCTTGTAGGAGTGGATTATGGAACAATGGGAAAAAAATTACTATATTACAGCAGTAGCAGGAGCAAGCAATGGGAGCTCATTTGTGGTTATGTCGAAGGGTAACGTTGTTTTATTCCTTTTGTTAAAAATTATTTTCCGTGTTATCTCTGTTTCACAGCTTTTCATCCTTTGTATTCAGGGACCCCGTATTTACAGCAATCCTACAAAGTCGGCGATTCTTTTCCCTTCAAGTGGATAAATAAAAAGTGGAGGGAAGGATTTTATGTTACATCGATGGCAACTGCTGGAAGCAAATGGGGGATTGTTATGTCTCGTGGAGCTGCTTTTTCAGAACAGGTCTTGTAAAGTTTGCTTTGTGTTTTGGGTTTTACCTTGAATAGAAGCATGCATCAATCACTTGGAATTACATCATGGTAATATGGGGGTTATTGTGATGCAGGTTGTAGAACTAGATTTTCTATACCCTAGTGAAGGTATACATCGTCGATGGGGTAATGGCTACCGAATTACATCAACTGCTGCAACTTGTGATCAGGCTGCCTTTGTTCTCAGTGTGCCAAGAAGGAAGCCTACCGATGAGACACAGGAGACTCTTAGAACCTCTGCTTTTCCTAGTAATCATGTCAAGGTTTGCGTGCTGGTCTCTTATTTCCTTGGTCTATCGTTATTTGGCTTTCCATCTTCCAGGGGTGTGACTTCCAGTATTTTCTTCTGCAGGAAAAATGGAGCAAGAATCTTTACATTTCATCTATTTGTTACGGTCGAACTGTTTCATGAAGTTCTAATTTTTTTTTTTGTTAGGAATGCAACTCAATTTTAACTTTACCATATATCCGCTCAGTGAGAAAGAACAACCGTTGTGATCAGTGATGCTATGGGCTTAGGAGAATAGTTTAGCAAGGATGAATGAAAAGATGTACTTCACTACTGCTGTAATGTAGTGTATCAACTGCAAAAAAAATACCCTGTTTTTCAACTTGGATGGCTTGCGAGTTAAGATGTCTAAATGGAATGTTTTAATCTTATTAAAAGGTAGAGACATGGTTTGATATCATATGGAAGCAAGAAATGGAAGTTTCTGGTATTTATTATACCTGTTTTCAAAGTTTTGTATGTGTTCCTTGCATGCCGTTTTAAGTTCATCATTTAGGAACCAAGGAGTTCAACAATCAAAGGGGTCTTAAACCTTTTTGGTTTTGAGGAATCCAACAGAAACTGATTTTGTGGCATTTGGGTTCAAAAATTACACTCATCTTGATCGTCATCTACTGCTTTAAATGAGTGATGTTGGTCTACCAATGTTTTCTCTGGAAATGTAATGATTTGTTTTTTTTAGAGAGCCACACATTGCCAGTTCTAAGTATGCGGATTCGTCTATACTACTATTGTTCTGCTGCTGCTGCTTCTTGTATCCAAGATGAAGCATGATGATGAAAGGTAAAAAGAGTAAAGACAATCTTTCAAGGGTGATCCAAAACGTGTTTGTCGCAGTCTACAAGATTACTTGTACGGAATTGTTGACCTCTTGAAATTAACATGTTTACAAGTCATTCCTTAACCTGTAGTTCGCTTAAAATATAGCATACATTTTGGTTATGTCCATATTCAATTTCTCAAAACTAAAACGCTCTTGTAAAGCAACGTAATGCTAAAGAGGAGCCAGCGCCAAATTACGTGGGTTTTTCAATTTATTTAAGTTTACACAAAACCCATAAGAGATTCTAGATTCCCCTATTAAGAGAACTTTAAATTTATACTCAGTTTAAACTAGGGTTCCCCCACCACATCTTGCTTTCATGTGTATGCATATTGATGAAAACATCAAATCCTCGAGCTGTTTTGTTACTACTTTTAGAATTTGTACTTTAGTCCGCTTCTGATTTCACAAGCTATTTTTGTAATATTCATCAGCATAAAAGGATACTAGGATGGTACCGGTTGGGGAAGAAGTTTAAGGTAGCAACCCTTTATTATACGGTAATTTTGGTAGTGAAGCGGGAACTGATCCGTGAGTGTGAGACCTTATTTTAATACGTTTTCAGCGAATGTCATCAGCGACCTGTGAGCTCCGAACTGCCCAGAAAGACGACGGCTTCAGCTTCTTGTTTGTTGCTGTGAAAAGCCAACCCAGCTGGGTTTCACACGTTGCACAGTTTGCAATCGTCCATGCATACCTGTTGTCGAATTGAGAGACATACATAAGCGTTATTATGGTACACTTGAAATATCACGGATATGACGGAACGCTCTATGCCCTATGACCAACTGATCCAAAGGAATGCTCAGAAAATTTAGCTTGTTTTGAACCAAAGTTAGTTATTAGATCATACAAGTCGGAAGCTCCCTAGGACTTATAATAGTGATTGAGCTTTCTTTATAAGGAATTGAGGTATCAAACAAGTGATAAGTATAGTGAAGAAAAGTATTAATGAAAAAACTCTTACCCAGGAAACCAGCTGTCTTTTTTAACAGGTCTACCTCTAAGCGCTATGTCATTTGCTTTGTAAAAGGTCATTATCTCATGCACATAGCCATATGGGTTTACGTAGGCACCGAGAGGACCGTCACTAGACATAACCAACATGTCACTTCTTCTTGCTATGACAGTCTGCATTAATATGAAAACGTATCAGTGAACCAAATATGCAACGGAGAGGAAGTAGAAATGATATCTACTATGCTCCCGCATTACCTGACAGTATTTACATCGAACACGATCAAAACTCTCAAGCAATTTAATTTCTCGCTGCAATCTGTAAGAGACTCCGTCAATCTCCAAGAGCTCTTGTCTAATTGACTCAGATACGGGAATTTTACTAGCGATGAAAAAGGATAATATATCTGGTTTATTCACTATAGCCTCCATGTTTGGAACCCCAACGATGTGCTTCCACAGATCTGCATATTATCTTAACATTAGCAGACTCTTAATATGTGTGCTGCTTGAAAAAAACAAGGAATTTACCGGCTGCTCTTTGAGCAAGATAGTATGAGTCGTACATCCCATACACCCAGAATGGCCAAAATGCTCTTGGGGCCATACGGAATCGGGTTAGATCAGTATTTTCCCGGAAACTTGTCAGCCTATTTTGCTTCTGACCTTTCCCTTGTGAAACAGGGGTCTCGTCATTTGCAGATTGCCCGTCTTCCTTTTCGCCGTCTTGGCCAGAAGATAAACATCCAATGGGCCTAGAGGTGTATGCATGAGATCCACTAGAGTGGATATCAGATGTGCTGACTACTTCATCATCACTACTCGTCCAATCATCCATGATTGAGTCAACTGCCGAATAATGAAGTCTTTTTTCTGACAGAGAAAGAGCACTTTCAAAACTTTCTTCAGAATTTGTTACTGACTGTTCGTCTGTATCTCTAAGAGGTGCAGATAAAGCCATTGTACTCGAGTGACAGCGACCTCGCAAGTTGCTTATCGGTACCAGCTTCCCAAACGCATCCCTGGGAGTCCTCAAGGGCACATCTTCCTCAACAATCTGAACCTCTCCGCAAGGCTGCAAGAAGGATTTAATGAGAAATAGGCTTCTTTCACAGTAAACAGAGATGTATTCTCCAGTTTTACTAATAAGTGTCTATGTATATATATGAATGAATGTCCTTACGAATCCTTCAACATCAGTCCAGCGACGCTTTAAATGGAACCGCTGTTGTCCACGAGTAATAACATTGAATGAACCATCTCCAAGTCGACGGTATTGTCGTATCTGTGATTATTACCGAGAATCATAAGTTACATAGCAAAAAGTACAAGATCAAAACTATTCGCCCATATTTAATATAAAACAACAGTTATGTCATTTCCCAACTTCCTACATCAAGACCCAGAGTTTTTAGGCATGAAATCGATCAACAACGAAGCCAATTGTAAAATGTAATTTGTTCAGATTTGTTAGTGATACCACCAATCATGCCTGGTTCCACAATTTCAAATACAAAACTCCAGTATTTGTCCATTTTCTGTAGAAACAGCTAAATACTCTATATAAAAGAAATTGGAGATATGTTTTTACTTTTTAAGTGGCATTTGTTCTAAGAGGACTAAAATTCTGCAACCTAATTAATGATGTTTCAAAAATGAATCTAAATTTTCGATACTCAACCCACTCTATAAGAACCTCATGAAAGTATACCCAAACCCTGAAGCTTTCTTGAGATGAGACAGAGCAACAAATGTTTTGGAAACAGAAACCTGAAAGGTATAATAACATCATCTAACAATCAATCGAAAAAAGGAAATAAGAAATATAGAAATATTACCTCTGCGGTTGTCCCCACGCTAGCATACTTGAACTGAGCACCTTCTCTGTAAACACGAATCTAAAGATAAAAGGATACATTTTCTGTGTAAGAAAGTTTGTTGAAAATAAAATGATATTTAGAGAACCCAAAACAATTAAGTCACCTACCACACCTATCGTACATGGAGCGTTATCTTGGTTCAAAGCTCTCTCAACAGCAGCCAAGAAACTAGGCTGAATAATTCTAAGGGGAAGTGTTGCCTCTGGAAATAGAACTACTCCTGAAGTTTTGCAAAGCAGCAGTGTCAATGTCTTACATAGATATATGAGTACAAAACAGTTTGTGTAAGAACATGTTTAACACCATATGTGTCTTACACAAACTGTTTTTTAGAAATAGTACTTCTTGTATATCTGAAGAAGAAACATGGTGTGCTCGTTCAATTCAACTTAGCAACTCATCTCAGTGAACGTGAATCTAGATTCTTAGACAAAGGCTACTCCTGAAGTATTGCAAAGCAGCAGTGTATTGAAACATGGTGTGCTCGTTCAATTCAACTCATCTCAGTGAACGTGAATCTAGATTCTTAGACAAAGGCTACTCCTGAAGTATTGCAAAGCAGCAGTGTATTGAAACATGGTGTGCTCGTTCAATTCAACTTAGAGATACTCGTGTCAATGAACGTGCATCTATCATCATGCCATATACTAATGAATACCTTCAAGATAGAAAAGCGGGATCTTCAAAACGGTGCCTCCATCCACAAAAGCAATTCTGTTTTGAGTGTCTTCAACCTCTGGTAAACAGTAATAAGAAACGTAAGCTCAAGTGGGGGAAAGTAGAAGACAAAACCTCAGAAAAACACGAGACGAGAGAATCCATTCCATACCGCCAAGATAGGTATGTAAAGAAGCCAAAGCTGGGTTGAAAGTAAGTTCATCAGCACCAAGATTACCACTGTCAAGCACCATATGCAAAGTCAGAGACGGAGAGAAAACAAAAGCTTTATTCATCACTCACCCCAAGAAAATCAATTACTGTTTCGTAGAACCACAAATTTTTCAAACAATTTAAGCATCACGAGACCTAAGTATGCAAAAACTGGAAAATCAAACTAGTCGCGATTCCGGTAACACTGCACTGAGCCCCCGCACGGTCGCTAGAGAGACGAATAGAATGTAGAAAGAATAGGTAACAAGTGAATTTCGAAGAGAGATTGCTCACGAAAGAGTCGTGTGGGAGGTAACGCGAAATGCAGCGAGGTCATCTTCTTCGTCGGAATCTCGAAAATCATCGATTTCCTCTACTTGCAACTCCTCGAAATCAAGCTCCCGAATCTGCTCGATCTGAAGCCTCTCTCTCTCTAGAATCCTGTTGTCGTCCATCTCTCTCTCTCTCTCTCTCTCTCGTTGCGTTTACCCCCCAGCAGAGACCCCTACACCACCTCGGCGTTTTCGTTTGTCTTCGTACCCGGTAAGTGATCGGGCCGGTTTCTGGATCTAGTACCCGGCCCAACTATCTCAGGTTGATATTTTTGATTCAATAACTAGCCAAGTAAACATGGTTTTTTAAACCGGACTGGACCGACCGTAACCGTCATTTTTTTTTTATACGGCAAATGACTATTTCATTAAGAAAAATGTGATGTTACATAATCAGAGAGTATAATTGAGGATTTAACCACAATGGAACATGAGTGCAACTAGATGAAAAAACATGACCGACAGGCCATTTTTGGGCTAAACAATGAGCAGCTTCATTGAAGCCTCTTTTAGTGTGTATGAACTTGGTTTCGAAGAATTTTGATGCCCACGTCTAAATATCCCCTGCAGAGGTTAATAATGCTGATATCCACTTCATCTCCATTTACCATTCTGATCAAGTTTTGACAGTCACGAGTTGCTCATTCTTTTTTTCTTTCACTCTTGTCTCCAACAAAGCTCCAAACTGAAGTGATTTACTTCTAACCCAACTCCTGATAACCGAATGTTTTGTTGATTTATTCAAACCTCTAATATTCCAGAAGAATCCCGACATTAATTAATATTTTTTCCTCGTACCCCTTTTTCCCAAACCACTTGGGAGCTGCTCCTTTGTAGTTTGAATACTTGATTTCAACTGATTCTTCACAGTGTTTTTCTTTGCTCTTGGGAGGTGTGGACGAGTTCCATGAGACTCTTCTCTCTCCTTCAAAGGGATAGCTGGAGTTCCACTTTCTACCTCCCCCTCTTCTAATTCTTCGTTTTCTTGTCCTTGCAAAGCAATTTCTTCCTCCGTTGATTCTACAAGGACATTGTATCTCGATGGCAGAACCTTAAAAGCGGTTGTGTCTTTGATTTTTTCTCCCGAAAGTCTTCCTACCTTTGCTGGTGACACTTGTTGCCAATTCCTTCTTCAACCACGGTTTCTTTGTCTGTATTTTGTACCCCTGTTGTCGCCTCTGTCACAAAGTCTTCCTTTTGCAATTTTCATGATACCTCATCCATACACTTTTGCTATGTCTACTGTAGTGGTTACTACTGCTGCTTCTTCAATCACTCTTCTCAGGAGAGTAATTTTTTCAGGTTTCATCATACATGAATCTTCTAAGTGACCCCATTTTGAACATCTTGTACAACGTGGTGGAAGCCATGGATATGTGAACTCAACCACTGAATCTACTCCTTTGTCTGAGGTGAATCGACGTGCTTTCGGTAACTCCTTAGATAAGTCGGCCTCCACAAAGATTCTTGCTTCCTCGAAGCTCTTGCACGTTTCCGTGTCTGGATGTAGTTTTTTTGGGACTCCTACAGCACTTGATAGGTAGCCCAACCCTTTCTCATGATACATCTGGTGCGGGACATTCTTAAGGACAATCCACATCGGGATTGATTTCATTTACGATTGTGCCTCCTTGATTATCGGCGACCACTTTGATGCTATCATCGGAAAACCCGCAATGTTCCACATACCCCTTCTCAGAACTCTGTTTCGGAGTGACTTCTCTCGGATCCGAAATTTTATTGTGTTTGAGTTTACCACAAAAGCATCGATCATTACCGACTTGTCTCCCAAAGACCAGATCTTGTTGACAATTACGTGAACCTTTGCTATGTGTGGTGCAGTAGCTAGGAATTTCCCAATAAGTAGATCTTCCCACAAAGAAGATGACCCTTCTATGATATCATTAGGAATCGCACATGTTGGGGCTCCATCTACTATCGAGAAATTGAGATCGTGTTTTAAGAGATGTTGTTCGTTTTGAACCACTGATGTCCACAGCGGTTTTGATGGGGACTTTGGCTCCTCACCCTGCTTTTCTCCATCTTTGGTTTTCTTTAGATCGCAACTCTCCTTCGAAATCTTGCTTGAGTTTTCTTCCGGAGCTAAGCTCTCCAAGCTCTGCATCTTCTCCGAAAGCACAGGTTCACCTAGATCTTTCACCGATTTCTCTGAAGTTTCCTCCCTTGACACTGAATCTTTGATTGACGGAGGAGATCGAATCTTCTCCAAAGCCAGAACTTTTGATTTCACAACACCCCTGAAACGCCAGACAAATCCATCGTGCCTTCATCCTTCTTTGAATCATGTAGACCTTGCCTAAGCGGAGGGTCCGCCGGCGACGACGCCATGAGGAACGTCAAAAAAGAAAAAGAACCGGTTTTAGGTGTCAACATATATTAAAAATTTTGACAAGAGAGAGAAAAGAGACGGTTGCCTAAAGATATCTTATTATATAAATTTGAATCTCTCGACGTGACCATGACACGTAAGATAATTTTCAATCACGAGATCGTGACATATGTCGTGGTTAATTAAGATCGCGATATATGTCAAAGTAATAATCTGAATAAAAGGAACAAAAAAATGGAAATTAAGATTGTAACTCAAAAGTAATAATCTGAATAAAAGGAAAAAATAAAAACGGAAATTAAGATTATAACTCACGAGATCGTGACATGTGTAAATAAAAAAGAAAATAATAATGTAATAATATAAAATTTCCTATAAGACAAAATAACAAAAAAAGAAATTAAGATTTGAAATTTATTTTTGGAACCTTTTCATTCATATAGAGAGAATGTTTACCATGTTTATGGATAATATAAATCAATATCAATTTTTTTTTATTGTAAATAACAAAACATAATTTATAGATAACTAAACATGAGTCTTAATTTAAAATCTAATTATACGGGTCATATTTACGCGGGTTGTCAATTTAAGAGTATAATATAGTTTCTCTTTTATCCGCGTATCACACGGGACCTAATCTAATTATTATATAAAGTTGAATTGACGTGAACGTGACACGTATGATAATTCTTACTCACGAGATCGTGACATGTGTCATTGTTAATTAAGATCGCGACATGTGTCAATGTAAATATAAACTTTTCAATTTTTAGTTATTTGTTAATAGACAAAATAATATAATAAAAAAGAAAAAGTAAATTGTCTTCAAAAGAAAATGGAAACTAAGAGCATCTTCAATGGTTTTCTTCATATTTTCCTTAATGAAGAAGGAGTTTCTCCAACAGTTTGCTTCATTTTTGTCTTCAAAAATAATATTCCAAATATATTCTATCTCTATTTTATTATTAATTATTAATAAAACCCTTTACTTTTTACGAACTTTTACCTATTTATTTTATTTATAGCAATTGTTCAACAAAATTACGATTTTATATAATTTAAACATTTATTATATAGATAAAATTACATTACATAATGTAATAAGAACAACTAAAAGTAAAATTTTATGATGTACTAGTAGTAGACATATATTTTTTTTTATAAATGATCAATTAACGCACTTCGAAGTGAGAAATGAGCTTCTTCATCCTTGATTTTTCTATATCGAGCCAAAAATTCTTGGAACCGGTTATTTTCATCCGCTTCTATTTCAACCTCCGAAGGTGGAACTTCTCTTCTTACTTCAATCGGTGCGTCTAGATCACGCTTATCTTTGATTATCATATTATGTAAAATTATACATGTAGATAATATTTTAATGATTTTAATGGATCTGGAAGCGGTTTACCAGATTATTAAGTTGTTATTTTATGTCGTGTTAAGTTTTATTATTTATAATTTTAGTATTACTTTTATGTATTTTAAAATTTATTGTTGGCTATGTTCTTGTATTTTCTATTTAATATATGTTATTGTATTTCTCTTTTATATATTTTATTTGCATTTTTACTTTATAATTTGATTAGATAAACACATAGTTTTAATATTAATTGGGTAAAAGAAAATATATAATTTTGTTTGGGTATAAAACAAAAAAAAGAAAAATTGAAGACACATTTTATAAATAAAAAAGTTTAACTTCAAAAAACGAAGAAAGGAATAGTGTTCCTTCAAATATGAAAGAACACTATTCATTTTTTCATTTTGAAGGTGAAATTGAAGCACCATTGAAAAAGATTTCTTCATTTTTAGCTTTAAAATAAAAGAAAAGATAATATTGGAAGGACCATTCGAAATGCTCTAATAAAATCGAAAAAAATAAAGTACGAGAAAAAGTAATGGTAGGTGAATTCTACTAATTTAGCGTCTCGCGCCTATACCGCTTTTCAAACACTTATTTAAACACCCGTTTTGGTTCAAATCGGTTTTACCGGTTACGACTTCTTTGGCACACAGATAACAACATCATGTCCAAAATGGTTAAGGAAACCACCGATGGGCGATGACAATTTAAGAACCGATTCAAATCGGTTTTACCGGTTACGACTTCTTTGGCACACAGATAACAACATCATGTCCAAAATTGTTAAGGAAACCACCAATGGGCGATGACAATTTAGGAATCGCTTATAATACCAACACCTTATCCCACAAAGCAACATAATAAAACATAACAAATACGACAAACAAAAAAAGTATTTTAAACAAACATATGTAGAATGCGAATAGCAAGCAAACAAACCCGCGCATTAATCCCTAGTCTAAAAAAATGACACAAAATCAAAAGACCATAATTCTTGCCATCAAAGAATGAATGAGAAACTTTACAAGTTAATAAGTTACTTACTGAGTACAGCCGATTTGGCTTCAGTTAAAAGAGAACAAGCCCGAGATTATTGTCTCCGACATGATCCAAGAACCGTAACTTGAACAAGATTCTTCAAACGTTTAACCACTGTATTTGCAGAAGTTTTCGAAACCCATGTACTCGTGCCGTTGGAATTTGCCGATCATGTTCACTATCCCCACGCCACCTACGAACAAATGATAACAAAATTACACATCTTCCATAGGTGATTAAAATCCGCCACTAGCTGCGTAAAAGCTTACGGATCAAAGCAAATACTAAAAACTAATATATGCTTAAAGCAAAACAAATTGAAAGCATTCGAAATTGGAGAGAAAGACGCCTATTTATTGTATATTATTCATAAATTCATAAAATCTCCTAGTTTTTAGCTTAGGCATTAGGATGATTGAGTGTGTAGGAAGGTAGTGTGACTCACACACACGCACAAGTTAGCAGGATAAGGAAGAAAAAAAACAGGTTTAGGTGAGAAGGGAGGTCATATACCAAGCGATATCGCGCTGATAAAAATCATGGAGGCAAGGATGAAGATGATGAGAGATGCTCGGCCGAGGACTGTAATCAGTCTTCTGACTACATGTTGTCCAACCAAAGCTGCAATTGTTGCCACTCCCACAAGGTACAGAGCTGCACAAAAGTAAAGCAGATATTGTGAAGTTATCGATCCCGAGGTAAGAAAACAGCCTTATATCGAACAGAAGGACAGGGGAACTCACCATATGGAACAGGGAATCGTTTGAGAAGATAGTATTCTACAACAGACATGGATGAAGAGAACGTCATTGCAAATGTGGCTGTGGCACTTGAGACCTACAAAAAAAACAAGAACAAGTGATTCTCGATTATAATATTGTTTGTGAAGTATAATATCTGCAGAACTTAATAAATTCGCACCTGTGGCGGAACACCTAGTTCCAAAAACAATGGACCCATGATGAAACCTCCGCCTAAACCAAGTAAACCACCAACTATGCCCGCCACTACGCCTAATGTACAGTAAAGAAAAAGCTGACCAACGGTAAAATTCGAGTCTCCTTGTCCCTTAGATGCAATGATTCTTCTACCCTGGTACAAAGCTACTGCCTCATAGCCTGATACACCAACTGCAACCGGTATCTGCAAGATGGTAGAAAACCGTAAGTATCTATAAGCAGTAATCGTGGATCTCTCAGCAAAAACAAAATTTGAATTGACTCTATACCTGTAACAAGTTTATGACCCAATATGCTACTGAACAAGTAGCCAAATTTTGCTGTTTCCATGAAAAAACATGAAAAGTATCAATAAAGTTTGAACATGAACAAGTATATGCTCAATTGATACATATGTATGTGCATTAACCTTCGTTATCTGCAATGCCAGGAAAACAACCCAGACAAAAACGAGAAGCCCTAGTTCCTTCCAGTATACATTTTCGATAATACTTACCTGCATTAAATTAAAATGGTTAATTTTGACAAAACTTGCAAACACAGAACCAACGATAGTGTAAAGAGAATGCGATTTACTTCTTCTTTCTTGTTGTTTCCATTGTTGGTGCTCGGAGCTGCGGGAAGAGGCATGTACTCAACTTCTGTGCCAAATACACCTGATGAAAAGGTGGATTATGTGAGCAGTGTTTTTTTTTCAAATAAAAGCAAAACAAAGGTTGTCAAATGGTGGTCGCTGAAAAATGTTAAACCCAACGAAAATTCAACTCACCATTCGACTCTAAACGCTTAGCAGCTTCCTGCAGAAACAGAACAGAATAAAAGTTTGATGGTTATTCATTAAGACTGGTACTGACTAGCTAAGGTGTTGGCTTATCCCTTCAACTACAGGTCCATTGGAAGAGGCTAAAAGTTCATATTAACAATATCCTAGAATGGACATCAAAGAATACTTCATTCCAAAACCGAAACCTCGCAAGAAGTTAGACATTAAATGATAAAAGTGTTGAGTTTATCCCTTCAACTACTGGTCCACTGGAGGAGGCTAAAATTTTATAGAAAAATCTACTACCAAAACCAAAAATGGTGCCTCGCAAGATGTAGCGATGTACCTTTTTCTCTATAGTTTCCTTCTTCCAAGTCTCAGAACCTTTCAAAAACGCTTTTGTTGATGTGCCTGCATACATTGGTAAAAAGAATGGTCATTCCAAGTCTAACTGCCGATGCCGAAAAGGCCATATATCTGAGTCTTACCTAGAAAGAGGATGATGAGTAGAACAGTGACCATCCAATCTGGAAAAATCACATTGAAAGCAACCCCAACGCTGATCCCGAGCATTAGCATCGGTTGGATCAGGAGCGCGAGATCATAGTCAATGATTGGCATATCAAGCGTCGGATGCCTCAATTTAAGATTGTAATACACAGTTGACACAGAAGCACCCATGATCATGCCTATGAAAATGAGCATATCATATCATATAATGTAAACATTAAGATCCTAAAAAAAACCCCAAAGAGAAAATGTAGAATGTTTACTCATGAGCCTTCTTACATTTTGACATAGCTGTGGCGGATTTTGGATCAAACCCAATAATCAAACTGAGCATAGGCACAAAAATCCCACCTCCACCAACACCTCCTACGCTACCAAAGGCAGCACCGAAGAATCCAACGAGAGTGCCGAGAACGATTTGCCAGTTAAACTCAAATTCCTAGAGAAGATAGCCACGCACAATTTTCGCATCAAGGAGGAAAATAATACGTTAGCCAGTAAGGCTTTGAGGAAAGCATTGTCAAATTCATTTCTTAGTTTATATCCGACTAATATATGGCGCATATTTCTACTTATGTAAATAATTTGCGTCGAAGTTTATGTAATGACTTTGTAAACTCGTTTTGATATCAATATCAATGCATTCTCGATAAGATTGATGGCGAAAAGACTTACGGGCCAGACGTGATGATAATCTGTTTGGTCAGATTCCCATAGAAAATTCACGGCTCTGAGGAAGAAACTGGGCTCGTCACTTTCTCGCGTTTGTGAATCAAACTTGAGAGATTTAACTGTGAAGCTCCTCTCAGCGGAAACGAAGGCAAAAGCTAGAGCGAGACTGATGAAGAGAACGATTACCGATCTCAGACTCCGACGATTGGATCTGAATTCCGCCATTGTAAATTCGAAAAAAAAATCACAGCAACTTCAAAACGATTAATCGGTCTGTATTATATACGCCGAAAACTTGAAAAAGCTAAGAGAAAATCAAAGCCATGGCTTGAAGAACGAGAGGGAGAACAACGGAGGAAGAAACCAGAATCATGTGAAGAAGAAGAATAAGAAGAAGAGAGGAGAATGTGTCGCTTCTACGATCTAATTAGTTTGCAAGGGAGATCGAATTTTCATAATTTTTTTCTCGAGAAAAAATCAGAGAGAGAGAAAATGGGATTCGAGGGAGAAGATTCAAATACGTAAAAGAAAATGAGAGAGATGGATGGAGATGATTCTATGGAAGAGAATGCCAAGTAGACGGCTGATTTCGTATGTTTTGTTGCGTTTGTTTTCTTTCTAATCTATCTAGGCGAATAGAAGTAGTTGACTTTATTGAAGAGAATAATTAAAAGAATAATCATATATTAATGAAATGATTAGAATATATATATATATATATATATCTTATTATATAAAGCTGGATCTCTCGACGTAAGCGTGACACGTAAGATAATTCTCAATCACGAGATCGTGACATTTGTCACGGTTAATTTAGATCGCGACATGTGTCAAAGTAATAATATAAACTTTCTAATTGTTAGTTATTAATTTTTTTTAAAGAAAAATGACAAAAAAGGAAAA
>PKMM01054260.1:0-34587 GCA_002933915.1 Eutrema heterophyllum
AGGGGTTAAGATGGAAGCACTAAGAATGCAAGAAACTTCTTAAGCTAGAGCAAATCTTTTTGGTTTTTATGTTTATGGGAAAAGAAACAAATGCAAGATGAAAAACAAAACACAAGACCAAAATGTTGGGTCATGAACTAAGCTATCAATGAGATGGGTAACAATCAAACAATGAATCATTTGGAAGCATTAATCACTATCTTTGAACATGGAACTCACAAATATGACTAATCTATTTCCATGGCACTAATCACCTTGTTAATTATCTAATCAAGAACAAATTTCCATTTGTGATTAAATAATCAACAAGCATTAAGAAACAATTCCAATTAGTTCACTAACACCCTAAACATCAACTTCCATTGGCTAGGATATGCACAGCTCACAAAAGGTTCGGGTCAAGCAATTCATTTAAACTCGGGTCATGAGTGAAATACCTAATATCTAACCGGCAAACAGATTTCCTTCCTTCTTTCCATGATAAAATCGATCCAAACCCCCTTTTTCTCTCACCATTTTCGCGACACAAGTGTTCTTGAGGGGATTTTGGATTTTGAAATCAAATTTCCATAACTTCCTTGTTTCTCAACGGATTTGAACGATTTTTGGGTCTATCCCACTCGATTTTTCAAGCTCTTTCTGTTTCTGCTATCGCCGTCCTCGATCTGCACAGGTATGGCATTCGAATCCCTTCTCTTCAATCCGAAATTTCTAGGTTGAGTATTGTGAAAATCAAATTCATGTTTTTAGCTTGTTCTTGGATTGATTCATGCTTTGTACACATGCTATGAACCGGTTTTGAGTTGGGCATTGCTTGGAAACACCTAGTATTTGTGTTCTTGGATTGAATTGTGGATTGTGGGAATTTTGAGATATTTGTGGAAAAAGAGAAATTTTGAGCAATTTGGATGTTCTAATTGGATATTGTTGTGAGTTTGAAGTCGTTGATGATATATTTACTTGACTGCATAATCAAATTTCCAAACTCATGATTTCAAATTCGATTTTGAATTTTTGTCGTATTTTGGAAAAACCTTTTAATCGCTTACGTTGTTTGTTTTGCAGACAATGCTTCCATCAAAAGACAAAGAGCTGGCAGCAAAGAAATAGAAGGAACCAAAGCAGCGCCGGGTTGATACAAATACGGCCTCTAGTTCAGAAACGCCTCCATTAACCGCACCGCACCGCCATGGCCTCGATGTGAAGGCGTCCGGTTCGAAAGTTACTATCTCAACTTGATCAAAGGCATTCAACCGGACGATCTTGGAAAAAACACGCGGTATCAAGGAAGGAAAGTCGGCGACGCTTGGGACGACTTCGACTCACTGTTTTACAACAGGTTCCTTAGCGTCAGAATGGACCCTACGAAGATCATTTGCCCGGCAACTCTAGATGCGATGGGAATTCGCCAAGACGTGAAGATGATTCTGGAGAAGATTGGGTTTGGTCATATTGCCACGAAGGAATATCCGGTCTATCCTGATTTGGTGCGGCAATTCCTAGCCTCCATCAGATTCACATTCGCCCACCCGAAATACGAACGAGTCGATGGTGCAACATTGACATACTTCTCCAGCGGCTTGTTATACGAGATATCGATCACGGAACTCTGCAAGATCTACGGGTTCGACCACCGGAAGAGGGGCGCTCACTTCCCCGATGATTTTCCAAACCAGCGCGTACTTTGAAACCACATCGCTTCCGGTACTCTCCAATCCAGAACGGCGAAGCAAGCCTTGATTCGGAACCCCACCATTCGTGTGGTAGCCAAGATCATCAGCAACATTCTGTTTGCAAAGATCGAGCCCGGCGCCGTACGTACTGATGAGTTACTCTTGCTCCATTACGGGATTGGGGAACATTTGTCAGGAGTCTACCAATTCCACTTCCTTGCACCATATGATGTGAACTTAGGCCTAGTATTCGCTCGGACTTTGGTGGCGAAGAAGATTCAGTTCTTAGGGAACCAGATACAGAGAGAGAATATTGGGAGTTTGCTTACCCCTTTATTCATGCACCACGAGATTACCTTTAGCGGGTATGAATGCAAGCCAAAGATTGGTTACATCAACAAGACACATCTGACGGCCTCCCACATCCTCAAGACCGGGTACATATACGAGTTAATGGATCGACATAAACGGGTCCAGCACTGCACGCTTCCACAGCCCGAGATCACTGCGGTGAACGGTCCACGCAACATCGAGTTCTTGCCTCCACCAGAGCGTCTATGCATGGACGCAGCTGCCACCACGAGACGCAGAGGAGGGACCTCCCGCGCCCCCCACCATCCCCTAGAGGATGATCCCGTGACAGACTTCTTCACTCACCAAGAGCATGGGCAGACATCGCAGTCTCATGATTCGATTGAGATGCTCCTTCCGGTGTACTTTGGTGAGTATGATTTTCCACATTTATCTACAGATGCTTCTGAAGGGGAATACAGAGCATGGATGGTGGAAACACAAAGGAATAACCACAGCATGCTGCAGAGAATTTGGGGTGCACTAGCGAAGATCAGATGCCCACGCCCACCACCTTGTTTCCGCGCGGAGCTGACCGCGAATGCTGACAGAACCGAGGACGATGAACCTGTTGTTGCTGGACACTGACCTCGGTGACCGCTGATACTGGGGAGTTATCATACCCTGATGCACGCGTTGCACGACGTAGGCGACGAGATGGCCAGAGCGGGAGCGTCAGCCCGGACGACCCACCTCACTGAGCAGCGTATTCACTATATCCACTGTCTTATCCATTTTTATTTTCTTGCTTTTACGTACGTTTTTACTTTTCTCTACGATTTATTCTCACACTGAGACGGTGTGAAGTAAGTCTGGGGGGAAGTAGCTACTAACGACGTTTATTTTCTTTTGTTTATGTTTGCTTTCTTTGGATTTTGTTTCTACATTTCCCGAGTCGTTTAGTCGAGTCTTAAAAAAAAAAAAAAAAAAAAAAGAGTGCGTTTTTCATTTTATTTACGAACTTTCTTTTGGAATTATTGTTCTAATTCTTCATCTGAGTGACCATTATTGCAGAATTATATCCGAATCAGACTAATGAAAAATCCAGATGTTGACCGGCTAATCAAAAACACCCACGTCTCCAGAAAAATCCAGATAGCCTGAGCTAATTTTTGAGCTCTTCCTTTTACCTCGTCATTGTGATCAGCGTTTTAAGAGCTTTACTCCTCATTCGTATATGGCAAAGACAATCTGTGAAAAGTATGATTTCCTCTCCCGGTCCCAAAAATAAATTCATCTATATATATAAATGATACGAATGGCACGGAAGTGAACTGGAGATTCGGTGGCAAAAACCATCAATACTCGTGTCTCATGAACCGTCTCATGAACTGTTAATAAAAAAAAAAAAAAAAAGAGATGAATAAAATGAATAAGTCTAGAGGAGAGGAAAAATACGAAAGAATTAAAGGTTGGCTCGTTACGATATCGAAAGGGAAAGAGTCTAGAAGGCTCTTGGCACTGTTATCTTTGATGAGACCTAGCGATGATGGGTTTCGGACTAATCTGTGAGACTGTGGGCGAATCTGGGAAAGTTGCGATAACTACGGAGAAGTACATAATGGTCTGTTCTGAATTTGGTGAAGCAATACGTGGATTACTAAGTTGAGGGGTCATTGCGATATTCTATGGAGAAGGTAAGTTTTCGTGTTTTCAAAAATTTCTTCCATATTCTTAGATTTTTGTTTGCTTGAGGACAAGCAAAAGACTAAGTCTGGGGGAGTTGATGTGTTGCGTTTTCGACGTTTTCCAATTCGCGTTTTTTGTACATAATCGAGTCTTTTCGATTGTTTTAGTCTTCTAGGAGTCATTTCAGGTGTAAAGGCATTTCGGGACGGAGTCCGGAGGCCTAAAACGGAAAACGGCGAAACCGAGCAAAAAAAGAAAAGATCTATCGATCCACCTAACTGGATCGATCGATCCACGAGATCACCCAATTTATGGATCGAGCTCTGGCTGATACAGACCGACCGATCCCCAAAAAAAAGATAGGATCGATTGATCCCCATAGTTGGATCGATCGATCCAGGCATTCAGACAATTGCTGGATCAAGCTCAGACCGATCGATCTGAAGAAAAAGATGGGATCGATCGATCCACATACCTGGATCGATTGATCCAGCCTCTGTTAATAGTGTAAAAACGTGTTTTTTACTATTTCACCAAACTTTTCTTTCTCTTTGATGCCCAAAAACTCGAAAATAAGGGATCTTATCCCATATGTATCATATGAACTTGTCTCTGTACTTCTCTCTTGGATCTTGGTGATTTGTAAGCTTGGAAAGCAAACCTTTGATTCTACATATTGAAGAAGTTTTCTTAATCTCTTCTATTTCTGTTTTTGTTAATCATGCGTTCTTCATCATCTCTCTGTGTTTGTTTTGCAATTATGAGTGAGTAGTTTCTTAGTTAAGCCAAGGGTGTTAAGGGATTTCATGATTTGACGGTTTGGGATAGATTAAACGGGGATTTATTCGGTGAATTTTTCGTCTATGGTGTTCTTATTGCTTGAATTAAACTGATCACTTAGTTCATGATCTTGGGTTATCCAGCGCACATGAGTGTTTGTCTAGATGACGGAATTATCCTAGATGAGCAAAGCGTCCTTATCCAACGGGAGTTGATGTTAAGGCGTTCTTGTGAGCTTATCAAATCGAACTAGAAAAGCATGCTTGAAACATTTGAATTCAACGGGAGTTAGTATTCATAGTTTTAAAGCATAGGGATTAATACTCCGGGAGGAGGTTAATCTATTATTAGGTTTGAGTTCTAGACGATTCTTAAAGCAAGCCCCTGTTTAAGATGCATTAACCGTCATTCGTGATTTCCCGCAACGTCACCCGAGGCTTAACGCTTTCTTTATTTGAATTTACACCGTTTTAGTTGTCGTTCTTAGTTTCGAAACCATAAAACCAACAAAAATATGTCATTTGTCTTAGCTTTAATTTCATCCTGCATTCTCATAGTCGTAACATTGATTTCTGTGGATTCGATCCTAAAGTGCTACAATCGACAACCGTTATGATTGCGGTATAGTGTGCACTCTAGTTATTAATTGACTTGGTAAAACCACTTAAATCATTAAGCAATGAGCAGAGATCTGTGGCACTGTTTTAGCTTACACTCCGATCCAACTGATTCTGTATATAAACAACAATTTGGCACATTTATAATATGGCTTTATAATATGAAATCATCATGGTATTAGTTTGTGACACCTAAAGTTTCGTGACCAATGACCAAAAATCAAACTAGATCTTTCTATAGATTATGAATCTTGTATCTTTATTAGAGAATGTGAATACATATATATACAGCTACATAGGTGAGATTAGGGTAGAGTTAATATCATTTGGATCCTTCTATACATATAAGGTAATATCCTTACACCTCCTCAAAATGGAGGTACTCGCGTGACTCCAATCTTGGAACAAGCATTCTGAAAACCCATTCATGACAACAGTTTGGTGAGTGTGTCCGCAAGCTGATTCTTCGTCGATACATGTGAAACCCGAAGTTCGCCCGCTTCAATCTGGTTGCATATAAAGTGATAGTCGAGAGCGAGGTGTTTCATTCGAGAGTGAAACACTGGATTCGCACACAAATAAGTCGTTTCAACATTGTCACAATAAATCACTAGAGCTGTTGGAAGAGAGATTCCAAGTTCTTGTAGAAGTGAACATACCCAGCGTATTTCCGCGGAGATGTTAGCGACAGAGCGATACTCTGCCTCTGTCGAAGATCTTGTGACTCCACGTTGCTTCTTCGAGGACCAAGAGACGGGATTTGAGCCAAGGTAAAGGAGATACCCATTGGTTGATACATAGTCGTCAGTGTCACCTACTCAATTTGCATCCAAAAACCCGTGAAGTGTAATAGGTGACCCGAACTTGAAGAAAATTCCATGTGATGCGGTGCCAGCCAAATACTGCATAACACGTTTTGCCGCAATCCAATGATATGTTCTTGGTTTGTGCATGAACTGGGACAGGCGGTTGATGGCGTAAGCAATATCGGATCTTGTAAATGCAAGATACTGAAGTGATCCGACTACTTATCGATATTGAGAGACATCCTCTAATTCAAAGCCCGAGGTAAGTGTCAATTTCAGCGAAGTACCTAACGGTGTGGAGACCGATTTGACATCCATCATGTTGGTTTTGGCAAAAAGGTCTTGAATGTACTTCTGCTGCATTAGGTGTAGGCCTGATGATGTCTGCGTTGCTTCTATGTCGAGAAAGTAATGAAGATCGACGGGGATCTTTGATCGAGAATCTGTCTGCAAATGCGTCAAGAATAGAGGCTACAACAGCTCAATTATTGCCGGTGACGAGGATGTCATCGACATTGCAAGTTGATCAAATCGTGTAACAAGACCTTGGATGTAGAGATCGATGGTCTTGTTCTCCTTTTTCCAGTGTTTGAGTTGTGTCATTAACTGCTGTTGATGACCACGACTTGGCCGGGCATAGGTGGAGGCAAATGTGCTCCATACGTCATGTGAATTGGTTGCACGAGCAACAAGAGGCTGCAAGGCATGGGAGATAGCACCAATGAGTGCGCCATAGATGAGGCGGTCTTTCGTTTCCAGATTACGAAATCTGGATTTTTAGAGATGGTTTCACCAATGGTTTGAACAGCAGGCGGAGCAGCGATAGATCCATCGAGATGGCCTGCAAGAGCATAGCCGTCGAGCAAGGTGTGGACTTGAAGACTCCACATGAGGTAGTTCGTGGCGGTAAATTTTGAGACATTTGACATGTTGATGTTGAGAAGTGTTTGAGAGTTGGTGTTGATGGTGTCTGTTACTGTTGCCGAAGAGGTGTTACCTGTGGAAGACATGGCGGCGGCTGTAGGAGGAAAAAGAAGAAAAAAAATTGTATATATTTAGGTTTTAGAGATCAGTTTGCTCTGATACCATATAGATTATGAATCTTGTATCTTTATTAGAGAATGTGAATACATATATATATAGCTACATAGCTGAGATTAGGGTAGAGTTAATTACATTTGGATCCTTTTATACATATAAGGTAATATCCTTAATACTTTCCACTATCCAAAAGATCAATATACCAAAGATGGAATTTGCTTCCTCTTGAATATATTTGGATGTTCAAGCTTTAGTTTCACTTCCCTGAGAACCTCCTTTCTCTGACTCTGGGCATACAGAATCCGCAACGTGACTTAAAAAACATTTTCATAAACTTTTTATCACTATTTTTTGTTCTAATGGTTTCAGATGGAGCAGAACACGGAAGTTACAAAGAGCTTAGCGATTGTGTCCACTCACTTGCACACAGCGATCCTCCTCTCAGGCTTTCCACGTCTTCCTCGATTTGCCACCACTCTACAGGGAATTCATCTACCGATTTCTGCAAAAACTTCTAGAGGAAGTTTACAAGGTCTTTGCTTAATCCAGATCAAGAAAGAGCCGAAGACTAAACCTTGGCTTTAGAAACTGTTGTTGAAATTGGGATATTCTTTCTATTCTTGTGAAGTCAGTGAGCAAGGAAAGGAACAGGTTCTGGAATATCTCGGGAATATCCTGGCACAAAACTCGAGAGATTATTACTGTATCTGGAAGTGGATGAAATAAACATATATACATAATTTTTAATGAAAGTTTTTCAAGAGATAGAATATCTTTGAATTTACATAATTTTTAATGAAAGTTTTCCAACTTAACTTGACAACAATGTCATTCAAGCAAAAGAACTAAAATAAAACCAAACAAAATTAAGAACTGAGAGATACAGTCACACTCATTGCAATGGCTTAGGAGCCTCATCTTGTTCATCTACTATTCCTGCTCGTGTCTCAGGAAACTCAGTGGCAGCTTTTGGCAGATTTGGGCAGTCGTAGACATAAAATTTTCTCAGGTTTGGAAGAACCGGACGATTCAAGCAAATTCTCTTTAATTCAGACAAATGTGCTGCTCTAAGGGATTCTAGCTTCCCAAAGGGAACAGAAATATCTGGATGCACATTGCGAATTCTCATTCCTTTTTCTCTATTTATTATTTCTTCTATCCTTCGTGAGCCAACCACAATTAGATACCTGAGATTTCGAGCGAACAACAACCAGGTCAAGTCCTTTGAACCTTGCAAACCTAGTGTACGAACAATGGAGAGGTGCTTGAAGCCTCGAGAACTTGTACGTAGAAGGTCTTCTCTTTCTTTGCTTTCCCAATCTATCTTTCTCTCTGAGATATTGCAGTCCACAATAGCAAGACGTTGAAGACCACCCAGAGCTACCGTGTTTAATACTTCAACTGCTTCTGAGATATTCTGTAGGCATAAACCTCGAATACTACTCGCCAATCGCTCCACTCCATGCATACTTTCCAAAATCAAAGCATCGCCTACTGTTGCTGTGAAAATCTTTAAGTGCTCCAAGAGCTAGCTGTAGCTCTTCCACTAATCTTGAATCAATACAAAGACGGGAATCATATAGTTTCAACACTTGAAGATTAGGTAAGCTTGTTCCTATCCCAACAATGCTTTTAAGTGCATCAGTATACTCCAGGTCCAAGCTTATTAGTTTTCTCAACCCCTTCAAACTAGCTGGTAATGATTTTATCAATGTGGCTGACAAATTGAGGTATTGCAAGGAACTCAAGCTGCAAAACTTCTTCCGGCAACTCACGAAGATCCATGTTCTCCGAAAGATCCAAGACAACAAGGGCTTGCATAAACTGAAAGAATTCACTTGACCTTTCTACACCAATAATTCAGAAATAGCTGAAGAATTTCCACATCCACAAAATGATATTGACCATAAATATGAAGACCACGAGAAAGAGGAAGGTGAATGCATTGAATGAATGAGCAAGAGAAAGAGGAATACCAATAATTCAATGACCTGATGAGAAAATGGAAGAGTACACTTCTCTATCTACTAATCCACTGCAATTTAATGAGACTTCATTTTACACCAATAATTAAGAAATCGATCAATATGAGAAAATGAATGTGCCAGCTGCATTCTACATTTATTCTCTATCCAAATTTCTAATCTGGTTTAACTAAAAGATAGTGAAAAAATTAACTTGTAACCTGAACCAAAGAGAAATTGAATCAGAATTGAATCGAGCAGAAAATGAATTGATTGAAACCTCAGGTTTTACTATAAATAGAATAGTCCTAATAAATCTTGGTAAAAAGCTGAGACCAAATTAAAATTGCAGTAAAAGACTTTACCGACATTAAAATCAAGCAATGGGATGCTACTGTAAGAAAATTCTATTTACAACACTAATGTCATCTTGAATAACTATGGCTTAAAAATCTTATACCATCTCAACCATATATCAGTCTATGACGGATCGAATCATATTTGATCGAACGACATCTCCTTTCATCAATTCATCAGTAATATGCTTAGGAAAAGATATAAATTCATCGATACTTATGCTTAGAGATTCTCTACACTTCCATCTTCCAATCGAAGTTGTCATAATTTTTCCTGAGCAAATTAGAGAAATGAATGAGATTTTGCCTTGATTGCTAGATTCTGAATTGTAATTGTTGTAAAATTAAATAATTTGGGGGAAAAAAATTACTCTGTTTGATGATAGAGAGCAGATTATCAAATCGTCAAATGTGAATGTGCTCGAGAGCTCCAATGATGTGAATGTGACCCAAATTGCGGATCGGTATTCGATAAAGGATGAAGGAGAGATGCTTATCCACACACTCACACACATTAGCGAATACACACCAAAAGAGTCTTTGAATTTAAAATGCAAACTTGACAACAATGTCATTCAAAGCAAAGTAACATAAAACCCAAACCAAATTCAGAACTGAAGAGGATACACTTACACTCACACACATTGCAATGGTTTAGGAGCCTCATCCTGTTCATCTAAACAAAAGCAGTAAAATAAAACCCAAACGAAATTCAGAACTGAGAGGATACACTCACACACATTGCAATGGCTTAGGAGCCTCTTTCTCCCATTCTAAGCTTGTCCATCTATTATTGCTGCTCGTGTCTCAGGAAACTCAGTGGCAGCTTTGGGCAGCTTTGGGCAGTCGTCGACAACAAATTTTCTCAGATTTGGAAGAACCGGAGGATCAGAGCAAATTCTTCTTAATTCATGCAAATAATCTACTTTAAGGACTTCTAGCTTCTGAAAGGGTACAGAAATATGTGTATGCACATTGCTAATACGCATTCCTTTCTCCCTATTTATTATTTCTTCTATGCTATGTGAATACCTCACAGTTAGATCCCTAAGATTTTGGGCGAACAACAGCCAGGTCAAGTCATTTGAACCTTCCAAACAGAATATTCCTACAGTGGAGAGGTGCTTGAAGCCTTGAGAACTTGTACATAGAAGCTCTTCTCTTTCTTTGCTTTCCCAATCTATCTCTATCTCTGAGATATTGCAATTCCAAATAGCAAGGCGTTGAAGACCACCCAGAGCTACCGTGTTTAATACTACAACCTCTGCTGACATATTCTTTAGGTATAAACCTCGAATACATTTCGCCAATCGCTCCACTCGTTGGATACTTTCCAAAATCAAAGCATCGGCTATGTTTGCTGTGAAAATCTGTAAGTGCTCTAAGAGTTGTAGCTCTTCCATTAATGTTGCATCAATACAGAGATGGGAACCAAATAGTTTCAACACTTGAAGATTCGGTAAGATTGTTCCTATTCCATCAATGCTTTTGAGTGCACAAGTATACTCCAGGTCCAAGCTGATTAGTTTCCTCAACCCCTTCAAACCAGCTGGTAACGATTTTATCCATGTGAGAGATAAATCGAGGTATTCCAAGGAACTCAAGCTGCAAATTTCTTCCGGCAATGCGCAAAGATCACGATTTTCCGAAAGATCCAAAACGACAAGGGCTTTCATAAACCGAAAGAACTCACATGAAATAACCTTTAACTTGTTATCACGGAGTAATAAGGTCGAGAGGTTGGGGCACTCGGGACAGCAAGACATCTCTTCAATTTGATTACTCATCAACGAAATTCTTTTCACAACGTTCCAGTTGATGTCATTTGATATACGGCGTAACTGCGCACCAGATTTAACACACAGTTTTTCTGCCTCTTTTTCAAAGTTAGACCCTATCCAAAGAGCCATCTCGCGTAAAACATCATGCATTTTCACCTTTGCTGGGAATTTAACATCAACATCCACCAATAAATGCGCACGAACTAACGAACCAATTATAACATGACCATGGTTGTTACTTCCATCTTCATCTCTGTTTCCATTTATAAATCCTTCGCCAATCCAATATTCTATCAACTCCTTATATATTTCATAGTCTTCCGGGAACAAAGAACAATATAGGAAGCACGATTTTACATTTTGATCCTTTAAACCATCATAACTTAACTTCAAAATGGAAAGAATATTTTCTTCCATACCCGGAAACTCGTGGCTATATGAGTTGAGAACATCAATCACGTGACGCCATTCGTGTACATCCTCTTTACATGCCATGGCTTTGCCAATAACATTGAGTGCAAGTGGCAAGCCACAACATTTCTCAGCAACTTTTCTTGCAAGTGCAGGAATATCCTCATGGCGTTTCAATGGGATTTCTCCAACAGTATTTCGAAACAATTCCCACGCTTCATCGGGTGACAAACAATCAACTTTCAGCTCATCATCAGCTTTCATGTCTTTGCAAACTTCCTTTGAACGAGTTGTGAAAACTATCTTCGATCCATTATATCGAGTTGGAGGTGGAACTCCTATCTTGTTCGGATCAACCTCGCTCCATAGATCGTCTAGCAACAACACAAATTTCTTTATGCTAAGGATATTGTACACGGAAGAGGCTTTCTCTTCTTCTGTTTCTCCTTTCCATTCCTTGTCAAGACGTAATCTTCCGAGAATTTGATTCTGAATGCCCTCATTTTGCAAATCTTTAGAGACCACGACCCATATCACAACATCAAATTCATCCACGAATTTGTTGTAGATACGAGCTAAGAGGGTGGTTTTTCCTACTCCCCCCATACCATAAAGACCTAAAATTCTTCGATCAACGTTCATGAGGCTCTTCCATGCCTTTTCAACCATTACCTCCAAACCAACTGTGTTTTCAATATGTTTCTTCTCCACCTTTGGTACAAGGCTTTTCTCTGCCACCACTTCAAAAACTCCTTTAGTTAGAAGCTCTTTAACTTCTTCCAACATCTTGAATACCTTTTTACCGAAATCGCAGCTTGATATGCACTTGTTAGAAGAATATCCAAAAAGACATAATCGATGAGTTTCAGTTGATTCAGCCTTGAGCAGATCATTGACCTGGCACTCAATACCTTCTACCCTTGAAAACCATCCTTGGACTTGAGCAAGCCGCTGCAAACCGTTATCTTCTTCTATGGAAACTCTTCTTAATAGATCATCTCGTCTTTCTTCAAGTTCTTGCATAGCTCTCTCCAGAGCCTCGAGATTAAGCTCCATCATGTGAATGTAACTTCCACCACTGAATAAGCAGCCACATGCTTGATTCAATACTTGATTACATTCACATTAAAACGATAGTATGTTTCCCATCTTAATTTGCTCAAACCTTCAGAAAGAAACCTAATGATTTCACTGCCCAGGATGATGAATGAGCGAGAGGAAGACCTGGCTAGATTAGAAAAGAACAAGTCAAGACTGCAATTTAATAATATTCTTTCTAATATTCTCTCAACTTGTTAATAATATTGACATAACTATGGATGTGTATTTCTTCTGACCAATTCTCTGAACTTGGCTGATGACAGCTTTAACGAATGATAATCTTAAAACAACCAAAACCTATTTAATTACACTTTAAACTCAATTTGCCAGAGTAAGATCGAGTCTTCTTATAATTGCCTTCACGTTTATCAAGAGTTTGACTTTTTGAAAGTTCCGTTGATACCTTCCAAGACGAGACTTGGTATAGTCTCAAATAAACCAGCTTGTGGAAAAATCTCCAGGAATTGGTGGAGATGAAGGGTTTGACATTTTTGCTATTTTTTGTCTTGATGAACATTAACTGATTAAACCGAGATTACGAAAACCATCCTTGAACTTAAGCAAGCCGCTTCAAACCTTTATCTTCTTCTATGGAAACTCTTCTTAACAGATCATCTCGTCTTTCTTCAAGTTCTTGCATAGCTCTCTCCAGAGCCTCGAGATTAAGCTCCATCACGTGAATGTAATTTCCACCACCGAATAAGCAGCCACAAGCTCGATTCAACACTTGATTACATTCACATGATAACTGTATTGATACACAGCCTCCCATCTTTGCTCAAACCTTTGGAAAGAAACCTAATGATTTCACTACCCAGGATGATGAATGAGCGAGAGAAAGACCTGGCTAGATTAGAAAAGAACAAGTTAAGACTGCAATTTAATAATATTCTTCCAACTTCTTCGATACCTTTTTACCATAGTCGCAGCTTGATATGCACTGGTTAGAACAATATCCAAAAAGACACAATCTTTTAGTTTCAGGTGATTTAGCCATAAGCAAATCATTGACCTGAGATCCAATATCTTCTACCCTTGAAAACCATCCTTGGACTTGAGCAAGCCGCTGCAAACCTTTATCATCTTCTATTGAAACTTTTCTTAACATATCATCTCGTCTTTCTTGAAGTTCTTGCATAGCTCTCTCTAGAGCCTCGAGATTAAGCTCCATCATGTGAATGTAATTTCCACCACCGAATAAGCAGCCACAGGCTATTCAACACTCGATTACATTCACATGAAAACGATAGTATGTTTCCCATCTTTGCTCAAACCTTCAAAAAGAAAGCTAATGATTTCACTGCCCAGGATGATGAATGAGCGAGAGGAAGACCTGGCTAGATTAGAAAAGAACAAGTCAAGACTGCAATTTAATAATATTCTTTCTACATTAATTCATGGTCTCAACTTGTTAATAAACAGTGCGAGATTGGTTCATCCATGTATTATATTGACAGTCCTACGTAGATTTACAATTTATTAATTGTATTTTGACCATTGAGGGTATGTTAAAGCCATGCCACATCATTTTTTCATATTTTAAATTTGTGACACATCATCATTTATTTATTTTCTATTACATTTCTTAATCCCATAGAATATTATCACTTAATTTCATAATTCTTCTCATAATAATTGTGTTAATATATCTTAATTCTCATAATAATTGTCATCCATTAATATAATAATTTTCTTTAGAATTTGAAAAGATATTTTGTTGTAAAAAATAGATGATAGATTATTAATCTAAAGAAGCTTCAATTTAATAATTTTTTTATGAGATTTATTTATAGAGTTTAGAGAAACATTTACTTTTAGATGAATACATGAAAATATTAATAATAACTTCACTAACTTGTAAACTAAAGATAGCATGTTGATTCGAGACATATTAAAACGACGGGTTAGTCCATTTTAACACTCATAAATATATAATTTGTGAAATTTGATTTTAATAAAACAATAAGACAATTAGTTGTGTAGTAGTCTAAATTCACATATAATAGCAAAGTTTACAGTTAAGATTACATCGATATATATATATTTAATTAACTCATACTCCTATTCTACTAATATCCACCATATGATAACATCATATAACTTTTATAACAATTTACTTTTTTGTGAGATAGCAAACTTAAATTGTTATCATTTAAGGTTACATAAATCACATAATCATGAAATTTTTCACTAAAATTTAAATCAAACCATTTTTGTTAGTGATTGTTCAATATAAATTTCATAAAAAATAATGTATAAAAATTATTGTCTCACACACAACGTGGATTAGAATCTAGATTTTGCATAGCACATATTAGGAATATGATATAAAAATTAAAACACATATTGCACAATAAATCAACAAAATATTATCATCTCATTAAAAATTTAAGAATTACAAATTCAACATATTTGAATCAATAACTCTTAAATTAAATCTTATTTATCATTTCATCTTTTGTATATTTCAAAATTTGTAGGTAGGGTATGTTTTCTTGGGCTTGGGAACTCTCTTCTTTTTCACTTCCACCACGTTTCTCTCATCTCCCTTTTCTTCATTGTCTCTCGCCACTCTCTTCTTTTTCCCTTGGCCTTTAGAGCATGCCACTAGCGCCAATTGCCCCTTCTTTGGTAATCCTTGAGATTCTCCTTGGGTTGCATTGCTCGTAGTCCTCATGGTGCTGACATTGTCTCAAAGAAATCGTAAGGCTCAAGAGACAAAGGCACAATTATTTTTCAATTTCAAGTAAAGGCACTCAAGAGACAAAGACAGTTCTTAAGGAGCTAGAAGACATCCAATAACCAATTTGAAAAATTGATTATCTAATTTGAATGCTTCAAAAACTAAATTAAATTGTCAAAGTTCCAACCTTTAAGCTCTAGAGATGTGGATTCAAGGAACAAAATTTTCTCTTGTAGAGCAAAAATTAGCACAAGAGCTACCAAGCCTAACCATTTAGAACCTAATCCCAAGGTTTATGTTCAAGTGAATGCATTACCCAAACAAAATAATGAAGTTTTCTACTTAAGAGCAAGTTCTTGTTTTTATGAAAAGTATGAGCAAAATACCTTGGGGATGCAAGAACAAATGATAGAAGCGCTGGTAGATTCAAAGAGAGAAGAGAAAATCGAGTTTATAGCCACTTGAATCACAAATTTTGAGCACGAGAGAAGAAAGTTACGAGCAAATGGAGTTTGAGAAGTGCTTGTCGCGAAAATGGTGAGATAGAGGAGCTTTGGCCGCGACAAAAGAAGGAAGAAGACTTACCTGGGCGGGTCGGGTCACTTACATGGGCAGCTACACCGGGCGGTCCGCTGGACAATAGATCTGCCGCACGGACCGTCGGGCAAAGGAGTGGATCGTTGGACGATAGCTTGGACCGTTGAAAAAAGAGATCACACCGGTCAAATACCATGCGGTGTCCGCGAACCGGCGTGTGTTTGTGCATGTAATTGCTGGTCCCAACGCCGGGCAATTCCATCCGGTATGCGCAAGCCGGTCCGCGTGTTGAGTTAAGAGTTTCAGGTCTTCAACATCGGGCCATTACCAGCCGGTACACAGGGCCGGTATTTCTCTTGATTTGGCCACTCTCCAATATCGGGCCGATACCATCCGGTGCATGTGATCTGGCGTACGTTTAAGGTAATGATCGCGTGTCCCTGATAGTGGACTTTTTGCGGTCCGCACCATTACCCGTTGTGCAAAATGCCTCAATCTAATGGCATGTCATTGTAGCACTTTGGGATCGAATCCACAAAGAAATAAGAACGACGCACTAAGAATACATGACGCTATCTAATCTAAGCGATAATTGGGGTTGGGTTTTAATCAAACGAATCGAAACATACAAAACAGAGAAATAAACAAGTAACGAAAGCTAAACACGTTTAATATCAAATTTAAACAAACGAATTCTCGGGTAAAGTTAACGACTCGGGAGATCCTCTAATCTATTCAAGATGCTCAATCATTCAACTAAATACCTCCTTAGGCCTTAGCACACCATTAAAGATTAATCCATGTCAATGGTATTAACCCATTTCTTAATCATAAACCGGCATAAACTCCCGTTCGCGATTCTATGATTAACAAGCATTAAATTCAAGTCTAAATAGCCACAATTCACCTTAGACTACAACTTCCATTGGCTAAGATATGAAAAGCATTCATTAAATTCGTTCAAGACTTTCATCAAACACCTTCCGGGTGATGAAAGTCCCTAGGTTCTAGATCAACTAGATCAAGGTTAATCTAGCATTAAGAACACTCAATGAACAAGGATTTCAAGTAATTTAATTCTTAAACACCAAGAACAAACCTAGAATCACCCTAATCTACTTCACCCAAGAACCCTAAAAGAGCTACTCACACATAACTAGATCACAAATATAAACCATACAAATGAAAGCCATAAGCAAAGTAAGAAGAAAAGTAGAAGAAGATTGAAGAAAACTTCACTAAGTCTTCAAAGGATTTCCAATCTTCAACTAAAAACAAGGGTTTTCTCTCAAGAGATTTTAGTCCAAAGTCATAAAAGTTGGTCTTTCTGGTCTAAAAACCAGTTATTATACAAGTCTGGCCGACAAAGAAGAAGAGATAGTGGGCCAAATAGTCAAAAACACGTTTTTGGAACTGTTTTTGGAGGTTGGGTCGTGTGTTTTTGACTTCTGAAATCTAAATCTCCATTTTATCGGTTGGTTTTATTGGCCAGGTGGCCGATAAAACAGATTGCAGAAACGTCAATTCTTCGGCTTCCATCCTTCGTCTTTATCGGTCTGTGTTATCGGTTGGGTGGCCGATAAAACCTTTCGCAGGAACCTGATAGAAACTCGACGTCCTCGGCTTGGTGATCCTCCTCTTTATCGGTTGGGTTTATCGGCCAGGTGGCCGATAAAACCTTCACAGGAACCTGATAGAAACTCGACGTCCTCGGCTTGGTGATCCTCCTCTTTATTGGTTGGGTTTATCGGCCAGGTGGCCGATAAAACCTTCACAGGAGATGCAATTCTTCTTGGCACGAGATGGGCATTTTATCGGTCCCTTTTATCTTTTCCTCTTCTTTCTTGCCCCGTTGTCCTTCCATGTCGGCTCTCCACATCCTACTAACTCCATGAGTACCTGAAAACGACTCAAAATGGTATGTATATGCAAATGCACAACCTAAGACTCTAAAACACACTCCTAAAGCTAAGTGAGACACTTATGAATGAATATATTACAAAGAATGTATGAATGAGGATAAAACACACCAAAATAAGGGGTTTAAAGCAAGTAAAAATGACACATATCAACTCCCCCGGACTTGTCCTTTGCTTGCCCTCAAGCAAACGAAGAGAAAGAAACCGAGAGAGATTTGAAAATGGGGACTCATATCCAAAAGAAAACACGTGAAAGCTTTGAACCCTATGTCCTTAGGTAAAAGTATCATAATGCACAAATCGCTTCTACTCTAGCGAACTTCTCCATACTTATCGCTACTCGAATCTTCTACTCTATAATCGAATCCAAAGCATATTCTCACAATCATGCATACCAACTCCTTAACATTCAATTAGCTCGTTTCAAGTGCGGTCTCACAATGGGAGTCGGAATCACAATCAATCGGCTTGGTGGGAAAAGGTTAAGCGGACAAAAGTACGGTTTCAGATGCGTTTGGTTTGTCTCAAGAATTAATGCAAGTCATTACACAAAAGCAGTAGAGATTGGGAACAATTGATGCATACGATCTCTTCCATTTCTCTACCCTTTTAGTTGCCTAATCATTCAAATTTTTGCCTAGACTTGACCCTTCCTTTTGATAGGCATATCCCAAATCACAAACTCTAAGAGGCTAAATTAGATCATAAACCGCTTTGATCCCCTCTTTTTTTTTTTTTCTTCTTCTTTAGTTGCTAGATATTTTTCTTTTTCAACTTTGGCTTATTTTCTTTGACTATCTAACGACTTTTCTCGTATCAAGACTCTTTTTTTTTTTTTTTTTTTACATCAATCAACCCAAATCTTTTCAAACCCCTCCTAAACTAGTCTCTTGATTTTCTAGACTAGCCTTAATGAAAGAGAGGACTCCTCGTTCCTTATCTCGAAAGATTTTCCACATGAAAGCATAGGAAAGAGGCCTCACTCAATCAAAAAAATACTTGGCTTTAAAGGAGGTATTGGGTAAGGGTAAGGAACCATTTTAAAAATGAAAATGGTCATTCGAGTTAGCAAAGAATGGTGAAATGGATAAGAAAACTCGAATGAATTTTTAAAACCAAAACCCATTAATTTGATTAAAAAAAGAATGCAAAACTGTTGAATTATATAAAAAATTTAATTACAAATTTATATTGTATTTATATAATAGTATTTAAGTATTAAGGCTCATTCTTTTAATATAATATATTCGTAATTACTTTGGTCATGCATTTCGAACCCTAAAGTGAGAGTATTTAGTCCAAATTAAGTTCAAGTTGATTTAGAGTTGGATAACAATTAAGCAAGCGTCAACTAAGAACTCAATTTTCGAGCCAAGAGATCAAAGCATGGATTTTCCAAATTTTCGAAACGGTTCATGTATCATGATACGATTAACAAGGGCAATGTTTTCAAAGTTCACGCGATTTCTTTTCAAGGAAAAGTTTAATCATTGTCCCCTATGCACATGAATGCAATCCTATATGTTTCTAGACTAGATTCTAAAAATTGACAAATGATAAACTAAATGAGGAAGATTTTTTTTTAGTTTTTTTTTAATTTTTTTTAAATTTTTTTTTAATTTTTTTTATGACTTAATCGATCTAAACCGAAAATCCGGGATTGAGAAACGTACCTCGTGCTTTTATCGGTCCGGAATATCGGTTATGTGACCGATAAAAATGCTTACCAGGAAGAAGTAGATATTTCAAGAGGACGTGCCGTTTTATCAGTCATCTCTATCGGTCATGTGACCGATAGAATGGTTGGCAGGGACTTGATATTTCTTTGACGTTTTGTAACCGTTTTATCGGCCTGTTGGCCGATAAAATGCTTTGACAGTTCGATTTTCACGTCTTTGTTCCCGAATTACTTCTTTCGACGCCTGCAAAGCCTCTGAGACCAAAACACACAAAACAAACACTCCAAACACACAAAAACAAATCAAAGAAACAGAAACACATCACACGTATATACATATACACAAATATATCTAGGGACTGCCTCCCAAGCGCGCTTGTTTTACGTCACTAAGCTTGACGTTTAGTACCTTTTCAGACGGGTGGTGGGTTTGAGAGAGAAACCGAGGTCTCCTCCTCTATGAAGTCAGATGCTGAGTACGGTTTGAGTCTTTGTCCATTCACCGTGAATTCTCCACCAGTCTTGTTCCAAAGTGTTATTGCACCGTAAGGCTGCACCTCCTTAACCTTGAACGGTCATGTCCATCTCGACTTTAATTTTCCGGGAAACAGCTTCAACCGGGAATTGTAGAGCAGTACTTGTTCTCCAACTTTGAAATCCTTCTTGACAATCTTCTTGTCATGGAACGCTTTGGTTCGTTCCTTATATATTTTCGAGCTCTCATAGGCGTCCAAACGGATCTCATCTAGCTCATGCAGTTGGATAAGACGTCTTTCCGAGGCTGTCTTAATGTCGAAGTTGAGGAGCTTCACCGCCCACAATGCTTTTTACTCTAACTCAACGGGCAAATGACATGATTTCCCGTAAAGTAGGTTGAATGGTGTAGTTCCAATTGGAGTCTTAAACGCGGTTTGGTACGCCCACAAAGCATTGTCTAGCTTCTTGGCCCAATCTTTCCTTGAATTTCCCACTGTCTTTTCCAATATAGCTTTTATTTGGTGGTTCGAAACCTCTACTTGCCCGCTTGTCTGATGGTGATAGGGTGTGGCAACTTTGTGTTTGACTCTGTGCTTCTTGAGCAAGCTCTCAAACACCTTGTTAATAAAATGACTTCCACCATCGCTAATCACCACTCTTGGAATCCCATACCTTGGGAAGATGATTGACTTGAAAAGCTTTAGAACCACCTTTGCATCGTTCGTTGGACTAGCAATCGCTTCAACCCACTTGGAGACATAGTCGACCGCTACCAAGATGTATTGGTTTCCATAAGAAGAAGGAAAGGGTCCCATGAAGTCAATTCCCCATACGTCGAACACTTCGACTTCCAAGATGGGGTTTTAGGGCATCTCATCCCTTCTACTTATGTTCCCCTTTCGTTGGCAAGCATCACACGACGAGACGTAGGCGTGAGCGTCTTTGAATAAACTTGGCTACCATAGACCGGATTGGAGCACTTTGGTTGCGGTTTTGAATGAGGCAAAGTGTCCTCCATATACCGAACCATGGCAATGGTATAATATGCCATTCACCTCTTCTGCCGGAATGCATCTCCGGTAAAGACCATTTGAACACCGCTTGTAGAGGTAGGGCTCATCCCAAAAGAAGTGGGCGATGTCTCTAAAGAAATTTTTCTTGTGGTAGTTATCCAGATTTGGTGGTTCTCTTCCACAAGCTAGGTAGTTCACGAAATCAGCGTACCAAGGCAAGTCTTGCTCCTTCAAGCTCTTTGCTTCCTCGAGTTTCAACCCAGTGTGATAGGTTTTCTTCAAAATCTTCATGAGCATTAGATGTTCATCGGGGAGAGAATCATCTATTGGGATTGCATCTTCAATCCTTAACCGAGACAAGTGGTCCGCTACTCCATTTTCGATGCCTTTCTTGTCTTTAATCTCCATGTCAAACTCTTGTAGAAAAAGAATCCACCTTAGAAGCCTCGGCTTAGCGTCCTTCTTAGCTATTAAGTGTTTCAAGGCGGCATGATCTGTGTATACCAGGATCTTCGATCCAACAAGGTAGGAGCGGAACTTCTCAAAAGCAAATACTACCGCCAATAGCTCCTTTTCCGTGGTTGCATACTTTGTTTGGGCATCATCCATGGTTCTGCTTGCATAGTAGATCACGTGGATCTTCTTGTCCTTTTTCTGACTCAAAACCGCGCCAACCGCAAAGTCGCTGGCGTCACACATGATTTCAAAAGGGAGACTCCAGTCCGGTGCTTGCACTATTGGGGCACTCACAAGAGCTTCCTTGATCTCCAAGAATGCTTTCAAACACTCGTCATCGAAGACAAATTCCACTTCTTTGCATAGAAGCCTAGTGAGTGGTCTCGCTATTTTGGAGAAATCTTTGATGAACTGTCTATAGAACCCGACATGGTCTATAAATCTTCGTATTCCCTTCACCGTGGTTGGCGGTTTTAGGCTCATCATGACTTCAATTTTGGCTTTGTCCACTTCAATGCCCTTCTCCGAGATCTTATGGCCGAGCACAATGCTTTCCCGTACCATAAAATGGCACTTCTCCCAATTCAAGACTAGATTCGTCTCCTCGTACCTAGTGAGTACCCTGCACAGATTTGACAAACAAGCAGCAAACGAGGAACCATACACCGAAAAATCATCCATAAAGACCTCTACCATCTCTTCAATTAGATCCGAGAAGATCGACATCATGCACCTTTGAAAAGTTGCGGGTGCGTTACAAAGTCCAAATGGCATTCTTCGATAAGCAAAGGTGCCATATGGACATGTAAATGTCGTTTTCTCTTGGTCATTAGGGTGAATCGGGATTTGGAAGAATCCCGAGTATCCATCAAGAAAACAATAATATGGGTGGTTCGCAAGTCTTTCTAGCATTTGATCAATGAAGGGAAGAGGGAATGATCTTTTCTAGTGGCGGAGTTAAGCTTTTGATAATCAATACACACCCTATGACCGGTGATAGTCCTAGTTGGGATTAGTTCATCTTTCTCATTTCTTATCACCGTAATTCCACCTTCTTTAGGCACCACATGGATCGGGGATACCCAAGTACTATCCGAGATAGGGTATATGATCCCCGCATCTAAAAGCTTAAGAATCTCTTTCTTGGCGACTTCTTTCAAATTAGGATTTAACCGTCTTTGATGCTCGATAGAAGTCATTGATTCATTTTCTAGATGGATCCTATATGTGCAAAGAGATGAGGAAATTCCTTTAATATCTTCTAGTGAATATCCAATGGCTTTCCTAAACCTTTTCAATTCCTTCAAAAGGGTGACAACTTCATCTTCACTAAGCTCATCATTAACTATCACCGGGTAAGACTCGTTTGGACCTAAGAACGCATACCTCCGTCCAATTGGGAGTGGTTTGAGGTCCACCTTTGGGGCTTTCAGTTCGCTCCAATCATCATCATCAAGGCTAGTCTCACCATTGCTAGCTTCTTGCTCGTCATCAAGATCAACATCCAAAGCACTCATGAAGTCAATATCCGAAGCATTTACATTGTGTTCCAAATCGGCAGGCTCTTGATGCTGTAGTTCGAAGAATGAACTCTCCCCAACTAGTGCTTTGTGCGAGTCAAGTATCCTCATGTACTCGACACTCTCGGCATGAAGAAACCCATGTTCTCCTTGGTTCTTGGTTAGCGCTACTTGGAGGTGATCTTCCAAGGCTAGCTCTTCTAGTAGTTCATCCGTCAATTCTTCCATAGCCTCTATGTAGAAGGCTTGACCGTCTATTGTGGGCTTTTTCATCACGTCGTTGATGTCGAATTGAAGAACATCGTCTTTGCCCAAGTGGAGGTCGATTTTTCCATTCCTTACATCGATGATTGCACCGGCGGTGGCTAAGAACGGTCTTCCAAAGATAAGAGGATCTTTGGGTTCTTCATCCATTTCTAGAACCACAAAATCGGTAGGCACCACAAATTTTCCGATTATGATCGGTAAGTCCTCAAGTAGACCAATTGAGTGTCTCACCGACCTGTCTGCTAGAACGAGAGATATCCTACAGGCTTTGTAACGGGTGAAACCGAGGCGCTTTGCAACTGACAGCGGCATCAAGCTCACACTTGCTCCAAGATCACAAAGGCAGTGGTTGAAGGCAAGAGGTCATAGAGCACAGGGAAGCGTAAATCTTCCCGGGTCTCCAAGTTTCTTTAGCACAATCTTCTTTTGAATGATGGCGCTGCACTCATGGGTAAGTATTACCATCCCTTCCAGCTCCCTCGTTCTGTCTTTGATCGCGTCTTTAAGGAACTTGTTATATTGAGGGACTAGTAGGAAAGCATCAACCAGGGGCATAGTCATTTGGACTTTGTCCATTTGCTTATCAAAAATTGCCCTATATTTCTCCATGAGTTGTTTTTTAAAGCGGCCTGGAAATGGGAGCTTGGGCTCGTAAGGTGGCGGCACGAAAAGAGTCTCTTTCCTCTTTGGCGCCTCCTTGGTCTTTTTCTCCATATTTATTTCATCTCCAGTCATCTCAATGACCACTTTTTCTTCTTGTTTCTCAACGCCATCATTAAGTTCTGTGGTTGGAAGTTCTCTAGAGGGGAGCTCTGTTCCGCTTCTCAATGTAATAGCGTTGCAAAACTCTTTTGGGTTGGCTTCGGGTTTGCCCGGTAAAGTGCCTTGAGGTCGTGATGAAGAAGAAGTACCCTTACCCTCCATCTGTTTGAACTTAGACGACAATGCCTCGAATTTGGAGTTGAGGTCATTGTAAGAGCAATCCACCTTTTCTTACTCAAATCCATTGCTCCATTAGCTTGGCCTTGTAAGAGTTGTTGGAGCATGGTTTTCATTTCGTTATCTTGTGGAATGGTGGTGCTTGCTTGCCCTTGTTGTCCAAAACCCGGTGGTGCAGATGGTTGCTTTGGTTGAAAGCCACCTTGGTTGATTTGAAAGTTGTTCCTTGGAAAAAATGTCTGTTGTTGGTTGGAAGGGATGAGTTTTATATGAGTTTTAACTAGATCAACATAATCAGAAACTGTTGCAGGAAGAATTCTTTCCAGCAAATCATTTGCATCTGAAGCTTCAGCAGCATAAACCCTTTGCCTGTGTAACAGTCATCATTCTTAGTGTGTACCATATATAAAACTAACAGTATGAGCATAAAAAAATTTACAGGAACCAAGAATTGTATCCAGTTTCCGTATCCAGTTTAATTTCAAGTTTGGACAACCTAGGCGAAGAACTGATTTAGATGGTGAATCCTAATTATTCAATTAACCTAACATTCAGAGAAAACCCTTAAGAGAACACTGAACCTAACAAGAGAACTACTCAGACATGATAATTGAGACAATAAACATGGCTGAAATAATACTCAAATAAATAATAAAAAGGAGAGTAACAAGAGGGTTCGAAATCTTCTCTCGGACGAACAGAGTCTCAGACTTGTCTCCCTCAGAAAGCTCTCTCACAAAACTCAGATCAATCAAGCGTAATCAAAAACGTTCCCCCCAAGTGGCTCAAAATCCTAATTAATAACCTAAAACACGTTTTGGGGTTTATTGTAATTATCAAAGTCTTCTGGGCAATTTTGCAATTCTTCAACTCTTCATAAAAGTCGCGACTTCTGTCTTGCTGTAATGAGTATTGATGAATAGATTTTGTGTTAAGTTCATATCAATTACTCAAACCTACTCATATCATTGTAGTATTTGAGGATCGAACCAAAGAGGTTAAGATCAATGCACTAAGAATACATGAATCTTCCTAAGCTAGAGCAAATATTTTTGGGTTTTTATATTTTTGAACAAAGAATGTAAAATGCAAGAAAGAAAACAAAGGATAGAAGTGTTGGAAAAATGAATTAACTATCAAGAAGACGATTAATGAACAAACAATGATGATTTAGATTGAATTAAACACTATCCTAGAACATAGAATTCACAATTATGACTAATCTACTCTCGTAGCACTAATCACTTTGTTAATCACCAAATCAAGAACAAACTCTCGTTTGTGATAAGATGATTAGCAAGCTTTAATCTCCAATTCCACTTAGTTCACTAATCACCCTAGACATCAACTCTCATTGGCTAGTCATGAAAAGCTCACAAAAGGTTCGGTTCAAGCATTTCATCGAACACCTATCGGGCGTGAAATGCTTAAGCTCTAGTTTTGATCTCTCAATCTAAATCTAGCATTAAGAGCTAATCTATGTGAAGGATCTAACAAGGATCAACCTAATTCATCATCATCTAACCATCAAGACAATCAACAAATGATGCTAATACACACAATCTATGCTATTCCTTAGGTTAAGATCACTAATTATGACTAATCCTCTCTCAAGGCACTAATCACTTTGCTAATCACTAAATCAAGATCAAATTCTCATTTGTGATGAAATGATTAGCAAGCATTAAGATCAATATTCAAATCAACCAATAAACACCTTAAGCAACTACTCTCATAGGTTAAGAATGTTTATCTCTTTTCTAAGTTCTTTGAGGAATTTCATCAAACACCTTGTGGGTGTGAAATTCCCAAAGATCTAGATTGACTCTCTTAAGCCCAATCTAGCATTAAGTTCACTTAGAAAGAAAGGAAAGAAATGATTTAGAATCCAAACATCACAAATCAATCATCAAACCATCAATAATCAAGCATAATCCAAGAACCAACAAAAACCTTAAAGTCTAAACATGAAGAACAAAAGAGAAAGAGACATAAAGATAAATAAATTGCATAAATAAAAGATAGAGTTGAAGAAATCTTCTCTAGAGTGGCATTTGTATGAAGAACAATCAAAATCCCTCCAAAATCATAAGAAGAGTTTGGGATAAAACCCAACTCTAGAAAGAAGAAAACTTAACTAAAAAATTAGGTTTTAGAAGTATTTATAGCAAAAAGGGCGAACCGGGTCAACCCGGGACAAACCAGGTATTGACCCGGTTAAAATGGGTCAAATCTAGTCTTGAGTGGTTTCACACCGACCTGTTTCACCTGATGATGTGGGTCGGTGTTGCTGCTGGGTTTCAACTCCGGGCGGAACTCGTTTGGGCGGCAGACAGACATGTCTTTGCTAAATCTGATGTATATTTTGAACCACAGCTCCAAACGACGTGAAACCACCTCTTGATGATAGCTAACTCACTTATCTAGAACTTCTATGAAGACCTCCGAAGCTAATTCGGATTGGAGAGCCTTATTTAGGGCCGATCTTGCAGACCCCTCGGGTGAGCTCGGCTGGTAAGTGCTACACCGTTTTGTTGCACCGGTTTGTTGGGGTCGGTGTGAATTCTGAAGCTGCACACCGGACGCAACGGAACGGTGTAGGGAATCCCTGGTTCGGTGCTTAGCTTCTGGTCTCACACCGGTTTGTTGCACCGGTCTGTGGTGATCGGTGTAGACGTGTGGATCGGCGGTCAGTCAGATACTCTAGAGGGAATCGGCCTTATCTCTTCAACCGTTCATCCGAATGACCTGATTTCACTTCCTACGGCAAGGTGAGTCTTTCCTCTACAACTCTCATAAACATACCCACAGCCAAATCCGATCGTATGCCCTTCGTCCAGCCTGTTCTTTCGGGAACTTGGTGCGACCCCTATATCTCCTTTTTGGTCCATAACCCCAATTGTTTCCAAATTGCTTCCAAACACCTAGAATATACTCCAAAACATGCAAGAACTCCCTAGGACCTAATGCAACATCCTAAACTCTAATTTAGACCAAAATGCTAGACAAAACCATGATTATGCATGCAAATGACGCGAAACTCTAAGTAAAATGTATGCTAGAACATGCAATATATGAATATATCAAGTATCGACCGATACTAGGGTAGTGTCGATCGATACTGAGACTCTAAATCGGGTACTCAGCTGCACAAGCTTCTGTTTTGCTCCAAAATGCTCCAAAAAGCTCCAATATCTCCAATTATGCTCCAAACGTGCTAAAACCTATAAAAGACTCTAAAAGACTCCAAAATAATAGAAACGGACTTATATCATGGCTTAAAATGGGTAAAAACCATGATATAGCACTTCTCTGCAGTAATGGGATCTCTGAGGTGTCTAGGTGGTATAGGATATGGCACTTTAGGCTTGTAAACCCTTTCCTCGACAATCTTGGGTGTTTTCACAGTTTCTGGCTCAGTCTGCGAGGGGTGTCGACCGATACCAGATTGGTGTCGATCGATACAAGGCTTCTGTGTCGTTTCTTCATGTTGGTGTCGATCGACACAGGTAGTGGTGTCGCTCGATACACGGGGTTTTGAGATGTCCCGTGAAAGTATCTGCACTGGTGTCGATCGACACTGGGTGGTGTTGGTCGACACTGACGTATCAGGTTCAAAATCACCTCTTATGGTGATTGCATTGACGTGTTCATTATGTGCATGAACCATCTTTCCCTTGACTGCCGCTGAAGTCTGAGCTATTTGAGTTTCCAGCAACTTCTGATGAATCTTGAGAGCCTCGATTTTCCCATTAAGATATGTGTACATGGCATCCATCTTCCCATTAAAATCCACTCTCATCTTCTGCTGTCCCTCAAGAATCTGTTCAAGCATAGATTCAACCTTGCTTTCTGGGGATTTGGGTGGTGGAGATTGGTAGGACGAATTCCCATAGGTGCGGGTGTAGTCGCTGCTCTGGAATGGTTTCTGGGCAAATCGATTTGTTCCAAAACCAACTCCACCAATCTTCCCTTTCATCTTTTTCGAAATTCTTTACCTCATCAGCAAAGTGTACAGCCTTCTTCGTCTTACCCATCAGGAGATTGTGCACTGAATCCAGCTTGGCTTGAACCTCAACAATCTGCGATCCATCCAAACTCCCATCCTGCTTCTTCCGCTCAAAGTCTGCATTCTTGGTGCTATTGCTAGACGCCAAGTTCTCAATAAGCACATAAGCATCGTCAGGATACCTAGTGTTGAAGTTCCCATTACTCGCAGCATCTAAGGCCNTTTCAGAATCCTCATTGATGAGATCGACGAAAATCTCTACAGGTGATGCATCCTTAACCCCTGCATTCACCTCTTTTCCGCTCCTTAGAGTGATTGCATTGACGTGCTCCCTCCTTGGGTTCTCTCCTCTACCTGGAAGAACACCCTCTTGCCTTTTCACAGCTTATGAAGTTTGAGCAACCTGAATTTCCAACTTCTTTTGACTCATACTGAGCGCTTCGATCCTTCCATTTAAGGTTGTGTAAAGATCATCCAACTTCCCATTGAAACTCACCGTCATCTTATCCTGCCCTTGAACCAGCTGCTCAAGCATAGCTTCGATCTTACTCTCAGAATTCTTAGCAGGTACTTGCTGATAAGATGAATTCCCATAGTTCCTAGTGTAACCACTGCTCTGAAAAGGTTTCTGGTTAAACTGATTCGATCCAGAACCACCTTGATTACCCTCTGACTTGAATCCCCCTTGCTGAAAATTGTTGTTGAAATTTTGGTTGTTGTATTGATTCCTCTGACCTTGAAAACCAGAGCCACCAATGTAGTTAACATCCTCTACCTCATCCTCATTGAAAACCTCGATATCATCAGCAAAGTGAACAGCCTTCTGCTGCTTGCTCATCAACAAATTATGCACCGAATCCAGCTTCGCATGCACCTCAGCAATCTGTGAACCTTCCATACCACCAGCCAGTTTCTTACGCTCCATGTCAGCACTCTTTGTGCTATTGTTAGACGCAAAATTCTCAATCAGCTGGTAAGCATCGTCAGGATATTTGGTAAAGAAATTATCATTGCTAGTAGAGTCCAGCGCCATTTGATACCTCCAGTCAATCCCTCTGAAAAAGAAACTCAGCAACTGAACCATAGTATACCCATGATGTGGACAATCCCTCTAATACGATCTGAATCTTCCCCAATCAGCCTTGAAAGCCTCTGTCAATCCCTGAGAAAACTGGGATATCTTATTCCTAAACTCTTCTGATCTCGCATCGTCATAGAAGTTGTTCAGGAAAGCAGTCTTAGTCTCGTCCCACGTAGTCAATGACCCAGCTGGTAGTTGCTTGAACCAATAAGAAGCATCCCCACCAAGAGAGTATGGGAAAAGCTTACAGAACAGATAGTCGTAGGACACTCCATTGCATTTGATGCTAGAGACCAAATCCTCGAACTTCTCGATGTGATCCATGGGGTGTTCATTAGAGAGACCATGAAAAGTGTGCTGGCCTACAAGAGTGTAGTAGGCAGGCTTCAGTTCGAAATCATTCCTCTGAAAGGCAGGAGGACGAATCGCTGATCGATTTGCGTAGAACTGATCAGGTCTGTTGCATTCACCTATTGTTTTACCACGCTCAACCGCAGCGTTCTCAGCACTCACAACAGCTGGAGGGGCAATAGCGTTCCCATCTCCATCAAGTCTCTGCCCTCTCTCATTGCACAATTGACCCTCTCGGTCTCTGAAAGTACCAGCCTCATCCTGAATCAAAACCACTGGATTGTTGTTCATCTTTGCTGGCTTCTTTGCTTTTCTGAGTGTGCGTTCCAAATGTGCTAGCTGCTCGTTTGACAGATCAACTAGCTGAGTGTTCTTGTTTCTTCTGGTTTCTCGAGTAGGCATACACCTGAAACACGAAAGATCAACAACGTAAGTAACTAAAAAAAAAACGCGACTAGTGTCGACCGATACCACTAGGGTGTTGATCGATACTAGACGATTTAGTCGAAATTCTTCACTAAAATCTAATGGCGAAATTGAGTCCCCGGCAACGGCGCCAAATTTGATATGCTCAAATTAATACCCTAAAAAGTACTAAAGCAGTGTTGCAATATAGTTAGGGGTCGAACACAAGAACTCCAGATATCACTCAATAGATTATAAGAATTAGAATTAAGCTAAACCAATAGTTTGTAGACTAAAGCAATGCGTAAATTAGATGTGTTGTAAATCAATTGGAAGAAAGATTAGGCTCAGGGTATTTCTCAGGAATTCAATGAATGTAGATAAACTAGCTAACATGATTCAGTTTTAGCGCGGTTCTTGAACTCAAATCACTAAAGTATAGCTAACTAACTCTCGTTGCGAAAACTATCTAAGTCTAAATCCTAGAATTCCAAATCTCTTTGCGAATCCTAAAGTCTAAACCAGCTTTTAGTTCAAGTTTGATTTGTTCACAAAACAACTAAACCAAATCTCTTTGCGAATAGTTATTTTGCTCACTCTAGGTTCTGTCAGGTAACTAATCGCACTCTCGTGCCTAACCAATTATCCTAAGATCTAAGTTCTAGGTGATCAGTCTAGAATTAGCTTTGAGAACAACCTAGGCAAAGAACTGATTCAGATGGTGAATCCTAATTATTCAATTAACCTAACATTCAGAGAAAACCCTTAAGAGAACCTTGAACCTAACAAGAGAACTACTCAGACATGATAATTGAGACAATAAACATGGCTGAAATAATACTCAAATAAATAATAAAAAGGAGAGTAACAAGAGGGTTCGAAATCTTCTCTCGGACGAACAAAGTCTCAGACTTGTCTCCCTCAGAAAGCTCTCTCACAAAACTCAGATCAATCAAGCGTAATCAAAAACGTTCCCCCCCAAGTGGCTCAAAATCCTAATTAATAACCTAAAACACGTTTTGGGGTTTATTGCAATTATCAAAGTCTTCTGGGCAATTTTGCAATTATTCAACTCTTCATAAAAGTCGCGACTTCTGTCTTGCTGCAATGAGTATCGACCGATACTAGGGTAGTGTCGATCGATACTGAGACTCTACATCGGGTACTCAGCTGCACAAGCTTCTGTTTTGCTCCAAAATGCTCCAAAAAGCTCAAATATCTCCAATTATGCTCCAAACGTGCTAAAACCTGTAAAAGACTCTAAAAGACTCCAAAATAATAGAAAGACTCTATAAAACAGACTTATATGATGGCTTAAAATGGGTAAAAAGCATGATATATCACTTCTCTGCAGTAATGGGATCTCTGAGGTGTCTAGGTGGTATAGGATATGTCACTTTAGGCTTGTAAACCCTTTCCTCGACAATCTTGGGTGTTTTCACAGTTTCTGACTCAGTCTGCGAGGGGTGTCGACCGATACCAGATTGGTGTCGATCGATACAAGGCTTATGTGTCGTTTCTTCATGTTGGTGTCGATCGACACAGGTAGTGGTGTCGCTCGATACACGGGGTTTTGAGATGTCCCGTGAAAGTATCTGCACTGGTGTCGATCGACACTGGGTGGTGTCGGTCGACACTGACGTATCAGGTTCAAAATCACCTCTTATGGTGATTGCATTGACATGTTCATTATGTTCATGAACCATCTTTCCCTTAACAGCCGCTGAAGTCTGAGCTATTTGAGTTTCCAGCATCTTCTGATGAATGTTGAGAGCCTCGATTTTCCCATTCAGATATGTGTACATGGCATCCATCTTCCCATTAAAATCCACTCTCATCTTCTGCTGTCCCTCAAGAATCTGTTCAACCATAGATTCAACCTTGCTTTTTGGGGATTTGGGTGGTGGAGATTGGTAGGACGAATTCCCATAGGTGCGGGTGTAGTCGCTGCTCTGGAATGGTTTCTGGGCAAATCGATTTGTTCCAAAACCAACTCCACCAATCTTCCACTTCATCTTTTTCAAAATTCTTTACCTCATCAGCAAAGTGTACAGCCTTCTTCGTCTTACCCATCAGGAGATTGTGCACTGAATCCAGCTTGGCTTGAACCTCAACAATCTGCGATCCATCCAAACTCCCATCCTGCTTCTTCCGCTCAAAGTCTGCATTCTTGGTGCTATTGCTAGACGCCAAGTTCTCAATAAGCACATAAGCATCGTCAGGATACCTAGTGTTGAAGTTCCCATTACTCGCAGCATCTAAGGCCATCTGATACCTCCAACCAATCCCTCTGAAGAAGATACCCAGCAACTGAACCTTAGTGAAACCATGATGTGGACAATCCCTCTGATACGACCTAAATCGTATCCAAGCAGCCTTAAACGCCTCAGTTGGTCCTTGAGAAAACTGGGAGATCTTGTTCCTGAGCTGTTCGGATCTTGCATCATCATAAAAGTTGTTCAGGAACGCGTTCTTAGTCTCCTCCCAAGTAGTCAGTGATCCAGGCGGCAACTGCTTAAGCCAATAAGTTGCATCCCCACCAAGAGAGTATGGGAAAAGCTTACAGAGGAGGTAATCGTTGGACACTCCATTGTACTTGATGCTAGTGACCAAGTCCTCAAACCTCTCAATATGATCCATGGGGTGCTCATGAGGAAGACCATGAAAAGGATGCTGACCCACAAGAGTGTAGTATGCAAGTTTCAGCTCAAAGTCATTCCTCTGAAAAGCAGGAGGGCGAATCGCTGATCGATTGACATAGAACTGATCAGGCCTGTTGTACTCACCAATTGTCCTACCACGGTCAACCACATCATTCTCAACATTCACAACAGCTGGAGGGACAATGATGTTTCCATCTCCATCAAGTCGTTGCCCCTCTCATTGCACAATTGACCATCATGGTCTCTCAAAGCTCCAGCATCATCACGAACCAAAACCACTGGATTGTTCATCTCTGCTGGCCTCTTTGCTCTCCTTTTTGTGCGTTCCAAAAGTGCTAGTTCCTCGTTGAAAATATTAACTAGTTGCGTCCTCTTGTTTCTCCTGTTTTCGCCATTATGCATACACCTGAAACACAAAAGTCAAAGCACGTAAGTAACAAAAATTATTAAAAAAAATACGACGAGTATCGACCGACACCAGTTGGGTATCGATCGATACCGACAAACTTAATTAGTCGAAATTCTAAGCTAAAATCTAATGGCGAATTTAAAGTCCCCGGCAACGGCGCCAAATTTGGATAAGCTCAAAATTAATACCCTAAAAATACTAAAGCTGTAGCTGCAGTATAGTAGGGGTCGAACCACAAAGACTCAAGAAAATCACACAATAGATCAATTATTTTCGAATTACGCTAAGCGATTCAATTGAAACAGAAAATTATAAACAATAAAAGAGTTAATTAAATTCGATGAAGAGAATATAGGCCCATGGTGTTTCTCAGGAAATCAGAGAATGCAGATAAACCAATTAATCAGGATTCAGGTTATGCACGGTTCTTGAACTCAAATCACTAAGCTATAATTAACCAAATGTCGTTGCGAGAATTATCTAAATCTAAATCCTAGAATCTCAAATCTCTTTACAAATCCTAAAGATCTAAACCAGCTTTAAAGTTCAGGTTTGATATGTTCACAAAACAATGAAACCAAATCTCTTTGCGGATAGCTATTGCTCACCCTAAGTTCTGTCAGATTATCAATTGCACTGTCGTGCCTAATCGATTAACCTAAGATCTAAGTTCCAGATTCGTCAACCTAGAATTAGCTTTGAGAACAACCTAAGGTGAAGAACTAATTCAGATTATGAATCCTAACCAATCAATTACCAGCACTCAATGAAATCCTTTATGACAAAACCCTAAACCTAAAGTGGATCTACTCAGACATGATTAATGGAACATAAATCATAGATGAATAGAATTGCATAGAAGAAATCAATAAGAAACAAAGGGTTCAGAATTGTCTCTCTAAAAACCCTCGAACAAATCTCTCTGAAAGTATGAAGAATAAAATAAAGCTTAGCCAACAAAAGTGGCTGAAAAACCTAATTATAATGCTAAAACACGTTTTCGGGCTTCTTGTAATTATTAAAGTCTTCTGGACCAAAGTGCAGATTCTTCAGATTTGTAAAAAGTCGCGTTTCCTTTTCCATGGACGACGGTATCGACCGATACCATAAGTGGCATCGATCGATACACGGGAAGTGAGTCACGTTCCTTCCTTCATGGTGTCAGTATCGATCGACACCAGGTGGTGTCGGTCGATACAAGGGCTTCAAATCGGCTGTCCCAGCTGCACGATCTCTGCTTTGCTCCAAAAAGCTCCAGAATGCTTCAATATCTCCAATTATGCTCCAAACGTATCTAAACCTGAAAAGACTCAAAAAGACTACAAAAAATACTAGAAAGACTCTAAAAACAAGACCTATATCATGGTCAAAAACGGGTAAAAACCATGATATATCAATACCCCATCAAACATTCCACAACAAATATTTGTGGAACAATCACCCAAGAAGACATGGGGAACAATGTGGATTCTAAGGAGTTTGAGAACAAAGAGAAGGAATCTCAATTTGAGATAGTGGAAAATTCGCAAGCTCCTATAGATGATCATGGTGGTGATAAAGATGTGCTGGATGGAGATTGCCTAAATCTCCTGTTCGAGGGAGAAAATGTGGGAGATCCAAAGATGAAGTCACCAAAGGTGACTAGGAAAAAGCCTAAAGAAAGCAAGGAT